>QLNU02015359.1:31457733-31472278 GCA_006491805.2 Dysdera silvatica | reverse complement strand
AAACAAAAACGTTACATTAGGAAGCAGTTCTTCTTGTATATAATTTGCGTATATAAAGATTTTAAACATCAATTTCGGCAACGCTCTGGCTTCCCTTCAGCGTTCGCGCTAATCTTTCGCCTTTTACTAAAGATTACCGTGGAGGGGAGCATTATAATGAGCTTATAACCAATTTTTGGAATCCCGCGCAAGCGGGATATAATTAAAATAATAGGAAATTGCTTTGGTGTTTCGTGATAGGGGCTGTATGCAAACTGCAGTATCTGATCAGGTTCCTGCAATTTTGATCGTAACTCGAAATTGTAAATGCCAATTTTCTTATCAACGTAGGTATTGATTAAGATTTGACAATATTTGAAAACATATCGATATGTACACCATTTGATATATCGTTAGAAACAATAGCGTAGCTGGTGCAAGGCAAGCAGGGTGGTCGGCAATTAGCCTTTAAAAAACAATGACAGTCATTCGCCCCGGGCGGCAAAGTGTCTAGCTACGCAATTGGTTAGAAATAAATCGAATGCTTTGACAATAGAATTTAATGTGGCTATACCGCCATCTATCGGCATCAAAGGGAACTAAAATAATCTAGGTTTTTAAAAAAATACCAGTGTGAAGTTTTTCGTAATTTTCAGATAGGAAAACATTTTCATATGAATGTTTTCCAACACCTTTTAACCAAAAAAATTGTTTTCAAACAAAACCCTGTTTGTTTTACAACCCTGGTATATAAGGACGTGTAAATATTGGTAAAGCCATTCAATTGAAAACAACCCATTCAGTTCCATTTACTTGTTGCTAAGTTATATTAATTATCCTACAGTATTATTTTTAAAAAAATCTGGCGTAATTCGTCTACATGGTCACCCCGGGACTAGCGGATCTATAGAGATTTGGGGGGGGGCAGTTAAATACAATAGGACCCCCTTATTACGAGTTTCCGGATATAGCCAGGAAAATGTAGATATCAGTTTGAATAATGCTCTAGCTTAATACAATTTAAGCGCTTTTAACGAAAAATTTTTTGGGGAACCCGGATTTAACGAGTAATTAAAAAATAAATAAAATAGGAAATCAAACTTATTCTAAAAATTCTATCATTATATGCGGCTGGTCGTTATAACCGATTTCTATGAATTTGAGAGGAAAATTTTCCCTAATTCCTGTCCCCCGTGGATCCGTCACTGATTTAAGTACTCTTCCCGTCGTATGTGAAAATACGTCAAGGATACGAGAGTGTTTTTTTGATTTTATTTTGCTAAGTTTGAATTTCAATTACGTTTATAATTTTGCTGTTACATTTAAGTTTGGTCTGCTTTGTTTCCTTAAAAGTTGTTTCGTCATCCTACTCAATGAAACACTGAAAAACTTGTTTTTAATCGTCTACTGGATGGTTTTTGATATCTGCCAGTTGGTCCTTGGAGTATGGATTGCTCTTTTGTAAATCGATTTTGTTCGTCCACCATTTTTATTTTTTTCAAGTATATAAATGAGTATAATGAATTAAACAACTTTGAAACGTTTTGATAAATTACGAAGATAACTTTTGAAACAACATATTTCTTCAGTGATTGCAAAGTACGAGTGAAATATAGAAAAGAACATTAATGATTAATTTGGTGATTCAAATGTGCGAAAAAAATATTTATGACTAATTTGATAATTCGCATGTACGAAAGCTAAATGGCTTTTTTCAAACACTTCTTTAAGAGATTCAGTTGGTGTACTACACACTTCTCATGTTGCGACGACTTGAAACTTGATGTCTAGTCGATTTTTTAGAGACTTGTGAATTTTGTGAACTGCTTTAGTTTTCTGATCACTTACGGAAAAATTAATTTAAATCTAAAAAATTTGTTGAATGAAAAGATTGACGAATTTCGAATCGGTTTTCGTGAAATATAGTGATTGAACTTTTGTGTTATACAGAAAATGGTTATCATTTTTAAACTATTTAGATTGAAAGATTTTTGAAGTCTATACGATAAGTTATAGGTTTTGTGAAATATAGTGATCGAATTTTGACATATACAAAGAATGGTTTTATTATATTCAGTTTGCTGGACGTTTTCTAGTCGCTATGACTTGATACTTGAGGGCTAAACAACTCTTTTGTGACTTGAGAACTTGTTAAGAACTATATTTGTATTCTGAATGCTGACGTTTAACTTTTGATTTAAATTCAAAAAAATTATTTAAATGGAGAAAATAATGAATTATGAGAAGTAATCGGTTTTGTAAAATACAATGAATAATCTTTTGAGTTTTTAGAAAATGAGTGTTTAGTACAAATATATTTGAATTGAAGAATCATTGAAGTGTATGCGATAAGTAATCAGTCGGAGTCATGGAACATAGCGATCAAACTTTTGTTTTTACAGAGAATGGTTTTTACTTAAATCTATTGAATTGAAAGTTTAATGAAATATAATAAGAAACGTATTAGTGAAAGAAGAGATTATACTTTGTGTGATACAGATATTAGTTTTGCTTTTGGATCTGCATTAACCTGTTAACTGGGCATGACGACATTTTTCGTCATTGAAATTAAATATCTCTGCGAATTAAATATAATAAATATATTTAATACCACTTAAATTAATTAAATATCACTGCGAAAAAAAAGTCCCAAGTGTGAAACGAGTTTCACAAAATTTTATTCCCCGGTTAACAGGTTAATGAATGATACGAACTCTTAATCAATACGAACTCTACAATCCTAGACGGAAAAGCTCTAGCTTGTAGCATCCGCCAGTACCTGCCCTGAAGAGAATTATGAAACAAAAAAGAATATTAATAATTTAAATATATGTGTACGTAAAAAGCATATATATAAGCAATTAAAACGCAATACTACCGTCAACGGCCATACCATGCTGAAAACACCGGTTCTCGTCCGATCACCGAAGTTAAGCAGCATCGGGCGCGGTCAGTACTTGGGAGGGTGACCACCTGGGAACACCGCGTGCTGTTGGCATTTTTTTTTTCCCCTTCACACTCAACGGACATATCGAAACACAATTATTTTAACAAATTTAAAAAATAAGATTTAAAGTAAAATTTATTACGCAAAAATTAGCAGGAAAATTTTTCGTTGCAGTTAATGGCAGTTTTTCAAAGTGGTATTTACTCCTGGACCGCAACTACACACTTTCCAAAGTTGGGAGGGGAGGCTTAGAATTTCTTAACTTTCTGATATTTTTTATTAATATGTTTTATAATAATTAGGGACTATCACATAAAACAGGGGTCATGACTCCCCCCCCCCAAAAAAAATATTTTTCACTGTAAAGAATTTCAACTTGTATGGTAAATGAAAGGCATTATTCCGAGATCATGGCAAATTTTGTCTGTGACCCCCCCACCACCACCACCACCAAAGGAAAGTCTACGTCTGCCATTGCCACTGGATCAGCCTTTATTGATATTTTTTCCCTAAGTCTGTATTAGTTTTGAGTGCCCACCCAAAAATATTTTCGGGATCCACTTCTGGGACTAAATATATATATTACAGTGTAAAAAAAAAAAGTATGGAAGCAAAAAACATTTACAATACTTTTAGTTATTGATATGTAAAGCGAAATCAAACCTTTTAGCGAGATTTTAGGCACTGCTTATTTTTAATAATCCTGTCAATATCAGGTCTTATTTTTAATATTGAACTCTAAGAGTGTTTTCAAGGTAGGCGTCAATTATTCTGGTCTTAACTTTTCATTTTATCAACTTCGTTTTTGGAAACGCTGTTTGCAGACGCATTACGTTTGCAGGGGAGGGGGGGGGGGATTAATGCAGGTCGTAATTCATACTGCAACGAAATTTTGTGTATATACATATGAACATACGGAGTTGTAGCTCTAGTAAGTGGCCCACCGCCCAAAACAGGTTAGACAGCTCTGTTATCAGGGGATTACCCAGGATTCATAAATTGGGGGTGTTCAACATTTTTAGGGAGTGTATCAAAAATCGGGAGAGATGTTGTGTGTGTGTTTAGGTGTCATTAACGGGGGTGTATTAGAAATCTGGAGGGGTATTGGGGATGTGTGTATAAATTACTGCGTGGTATATAAGGACGTGTAAATATTGGTGAAGGCATTCAGTTGAAAATAATCCATTCAGTCCCATTTATTTATTGCCAAGTTATCTTAATTATCTTACAATATTATCTTTAAAAAAAAAAATCTGTCGTTGTGCCGCCCCAGGCGGCCACCTAGTTCGCCTATATAATCGCGCCTGGCCTGGGGCGCCCCCAGAATTATATGCAGTGGGGTGTGCATCCAGGAAAAATTTCAATTGAATAATGTTGTTGGACTACAGTTTCTTGTGGATTCAGTCCCTTTTTTCATAAACCAAGGGGGTGCAAGTGCACCCCTTTCGCGGTGCCTATGCAACGAAACAGTACATTTCAATGCAGTACGGTATAGGTTTAATCACAAAAACTTGTGAACTTTTGGTGCATTTGTTAATAATTTTATTGGTGCTAGATGGTGCTTTAAGATTCAAATGTCTAAATTTTGCGCCATCTGGTGTTAGCTAAAGGTAAAATATTGTATATCTTTAAATATCTCAATATTTGCAGATACTTTATTTTAGACACATTTAAAATAATGAAAAATGCACATCTTTAATATATTATACAATTTTATGAAAAACAAAAACGTTACATTAGGAAGCAGTTCTTCTTGTATATAATTTGCGTATATAAAGATTTTAAACATCAATTTCGGCAACGCTCTGGCTTCCCTTCAGCGTTCGCGCTAATCTTTCGCCTTTTACTAAAGATTACCGTGGAGGGGAGCATTATAATGAGCTTATAACCAATTTTTGGAATCCCGCGCAAGCGGGATATAATTAAAATAATAGGAAATTGCTTTGGTGTTTCGTGATAGGGGCTGTATGCAAACTGCAGTATCTGATCAGGTTCCTGCAATTTTGATCGTAACTCGAAATTGTAAATGCCAATTTTCTTATCAACGTAGGTATTGATTAAGATTTGACAATATTTGAAAACATATCGATATGTACACCATTTGATATATCGTTAGAAACAATAGCGTAGCTGGTGCAAGGCAAGCAGGGTGGTCGGCAATTAGCCTTTAAAAAACAATGACAGTCATTCGCCCCGGGCGGCAAAGTGTCTAGCTACGCAATTGGTTAGAAATAAATCGAATGCTTTGACAATAGAATGTAAGGTGACTATACCGCCATCTATCGGCATCAGAGGGAACTAAAACCACCTCGGTTTTTAAAAAATACCAGTGTGAAGTTTTTCGTAATTTTCAGATAGGAAAACATTTTCATATGAATGTTTTCCAACACCTTTTAACCAAAAAAATTGTTTTCAAACAAAACCCTGTTTGTTGGACAACCCTGGTATATAAGGACGTGTAAATATTGGTAAAGCCATTCAATTGAAAACAACCCATTCAGTTCCATTTACTTGTTGCTAAGTTATATTAATTATCCTACAGTATTATTTTTAAAAAAATCTGGCGTAATTCGTCTACATGGTCACCCCGGGACTAGCGGATCTATAGAGATTTGGGGGGGGGCAGTTAAATACAATAGGACCCCCTTATTACGAGTTTCCGGATATAGCCAGGAAAATGTAGATATCAGTTTGAATAATGCTCTAGCTTAATACAATTTAAGCGCTTTTAACGAAAAATTTTTTGGGGAACCCGGATTTAACGAGTAATTAAAAAAAATAAAATAGGAAATCAAACTTATTCTAAAAATTCTATCATTATATGCGGCTGGTCGTTATAACCGATTTCTATGAATTTGAGAGGAAAATTTTCCCTAATTCCTGTCCCCCGTGGATCCGTCACTGATTTAAGTACTCTTCCCGTCGTATGTGAAAATACGTCAAGGATACGAGAGTGTTTTTTTGATTTTATTTTGCTAAGTTTGAATTTCAATTACGTTTATAATTTTGCTGTTACATTTAAGTTTGGTCTGCTTTGTTTCCTTAAAAGTTGTTTCGTCATCCTACTCAATGAAACACTGAAAAACTTGTTTTTAATCGTCTACTGGATGGTTTTTGATATCTGCCAGTTGGTCCTTGGAGTATGGATTGCTCTTTTGTAAATCGATTTTGTTCGTCCACCATTTTTATTTTTTTCAAGTATATAAATGAGTATAATGAATTAAACAACTTTGAAACGTTTTGATAAATTACGAAGATAACTTTTGAAACAACATATTTCTTCAGTGATTGCAAAGTACGAGTGAAATATAGAAAAGAATATTAATGATTAATTTGGTGATTCAAATGTGCGAAAAGAATATTTACGACTAATTTGATAATTCGCATGTACGAAAGCTAAATGGCTTTTTTCAAACACTTCTTTAAGAGATTCAGTTGGTGTACTACACACTTCTCATGTTGCGACGACTTGAAACTTGATGTCTAGTCGATTTTTTAGAGACTTGTGAATTTTGTGAACTGCTTTAGTTTTCTGATCACTTACGGAAAAATTAATTTAAATCTAAAAAATTTGTTGAATGAAAAGATTGACGAATTTCGAATCGGTTTTCGTGAAATATAGTGATTGAACTTTTGTGTTATACAGAAAATGGTTATCATTTTTAAACTATTTAGATTGAAAGATTTTTGAAGTCTATACGATAAGTTATAGGTTTTGTGAAATATAGTGATCGAATTTTGACATATACAAAGAATGATTTTATTATATTCAGTTTGCTGGACGTTTTCGAGTCGCGATGACTTGATACTTGAGGACTAAGCAACTCTTTTGTGACTTGAGAACTTGTTAAGAGCTATATTTGTACTCTGAATGCTGACGTTTAACTTTTGATTTAAATTCAAAAAAATTATTTAAATGGAGAAAATAACGAATTATGGAGAAGTAATAGGTTTCGTAAAATGCAATGAACAATCTTTTGAGTTTTTAGAAAATGAGTTTTTAGTATAAATATATTTGAATTGAAGAATCATTGAAGTGTATGCGATAAGTAATCAGTCGGAGTCATGGAACATAGCGATCAAACTTTTGTTTTTACAGAGAATGGTTTTTACTTAAATCTATTGAATTGAAAGTTTAATGAAATATAATAAGAAACGTATTAGTGAAAGAAGAGATTATACTTTGTGTGATACCGATATTAGTTTTGCTTTTGGATCTGCATTAACCTGTTAACTGCGTATGACGACATTTTTCGTCATTGAAATTAAATATCTCTGCGAATTAAATATAATAAATATATTTAATACCACTTAAATTAATTAAATATCACTGCGAAAAAAAAGTCCCCAGTGTGAAACGAGTTTCACAAAAGTTTATTCCCTGGTTAACAGGTTAATGAATGATACGAACTCTACAATCCTAGACGGCAAAGCTCTAGCTTGTAGCATCCGCCAGTACCTGCCCTGAAGAGAATTATGAAACAAAAAAGAATATTAATAATTTAAATATATGTGTACGTAAAAAGCATATATATAAGCAATTAAAACGCAATACTACCGTCAACGGCCATACTATGTTGAAAACACCGGTTCTCGTCCGATCACCGAAGTTAAGCAACATCGGGCGCGGTCAGTACTTGGGAGGGTGACCACCTGGGAACACCGCGTGCTGTTGGCATTTTTTTTTTTTCCCCTTCACACTCAACGGACATATCGAAACACAATTATTTTAACAAATTTAAAAAAATAAGATTTAAAGTAAAATTTATTACGCAAAAATTAGCAGGAAAATTTTTCGTTGCAGTTAATGGCAGTTTTTCAAAGTGGTATTTACTCCTGGACCGCAACTACACACTTTCCAAAGTTGGGAGGGGAGGCTTAGAATTTCTTAACTTTCTGATATTTTTTATTAATATGTTTTATAATAATTAGGGACTATCACATAAAACAGGGGTCATGACTCCCCCCCCCCAAAAAAAATATTTTTCACTGTAAAGAATTTCAACTTGTATGGTAAATGAAAGGCATTATTCCGAGATCATGGCAAATTTTGTCTGTGACCCCCCCACCACCACCACCACCAAAGGAAAGTCTACGTCTGCCATTGCCACTGGATCAGCCTTTATTGATATTTTTTCCCTAAGTCTGTATTAGTTTTGAGTGCCCACCCAAAAATATTTTCGGGATCCACTTCTGGGACTAAATATATATATTACAGTGTAAAAAAAAAAAGTATGGAAGCAAAAAACATTTACAATACTTTTAGCTAATATGTAAAGCGAAATCAAACCTTTTGGCGAGTTTTTTGGCACTGCTTATTTTTAACAATCCTGTCAATATCCGGTCTTATTTTTGATATTGCAATCCTAAGAATGCTTACAAGGTGGACGTCAGTTATTCTGGTCCTAACTTTTGATTTTAACAACTTCATTTTTGGAAACGCTGTTTGCAGACGCATTACGTTTGCAGGGGAGGGGGGGGGGGATTAATGCAGGTCGTAATTCATACTGCAACGAAATTTTGTATATATACATATGAACATACGGAGTTGTAGCTCTAGTAAGTGGCCCACCGCCCAAAACAGGTTAGACAGCTCTGTTATCAGGGGATTACCCAGGATTCATAAATTGGGGGTGTTCAACATTTTTAGGGAGTGTATCAAAAATCGGGAGAGATGTTGTGTGTGTGTTTAGGTGTCATTAACGGGGGTGTATTAGAAATCTGGAGGGGTATTGGGGATGTGTGTATAAATTACTGCGTGGTATATAAGGACGTGTAAATATTGGTGAAGGCATTCAGTTGAAAATAATCCATTCAGTCCCATTTATTTATTGCCAAGTTATCTTAATTATCTTACAATATTATCTTTAACAAAAAAAATCTGTCGTTGTGCCGCCCCAGGCGGCCACCTAGTTCGCCTATATAATCGCGCCTGGCCTGGGGCGCCCCCAGAATTATATGCAGTGGAGTGTGCATCTAGGAAAAATTCCAATTGAATAATGTTGTTGGACTATAGTTTCTTGTGGATTCAGTCCCTTTTTTTCATAAGCCAAGAGGGTGCAGGTGCACCCCTTTCGCGGTGCCTATGCAACGAAACAGTACATTTCAATGCAGTACGGTATAGGTTTAATCACAAAAACTTGTGAACTTTTGGTGCATTTGTTAATAATTTTATTGGTGCTAGATGGTGCTTTAAGATTCAAATGTCTTAATTTTGCGCCATCTGGTGTTAGCTAAAGGTAAAATATTGTATATCTTTAAATATCTCAATATTTGCAGATACTTTATTTTAGACACATTTAAAATAATGAAAAATGCACATCTTTAATATATTATACAATTTTATGAAAAACAAAAACGTTACATTAGGAAGCAGTTCTTCTTGTATATAATTTGCGTATATAAAGATTTTAAACATCAATTTCGGCAACGCTCTGGCTTCTCTTCAGTCTTCGTGCTAATCTTTCGCCTTTTACTAAAGATTACCGTGGAGGGGAGCATTATAATGAGCTTGTAACCAATTTTTGCAGTCCTGTGCAAGCAGGATATAATTAAAATAGTAGGAAATTGCTTTGGTGTTTCGTGATAGGGGCTGTATGCAAACTGCAGTATCTGATCAGGTTCCTGCAATTTTGATCGTAACTCGAAATTGTAAATGCCAATTTTCTTATCAACGTAGGTATTGATTAAGATTTGACAATATTTGAAAACATATCGATATGTACACCATTTGATATATCGTTAGAAACAATAGCGTAGCTGGTGCAAGGCAAGCAGGGTGGTCGGCAATTAGCCTTTAAAAAACAATGACAGTCATTCGCCCCGGGCGGCAAAGTGTCTAGCTACGCAATTGGTTAGAAATAAATCGAATGCTTTGACAATAGAATGTAAGGTGACTATACCGCCATCTATCGGCATCAGAGGGAACTAAAACCACCTCGGTTTTTAAAAGAATACCAGTGTGAAGTTTTTCGTAATTTTCAGATAGGAAAACATTTTCATATGAATGTTTTCCAACACCTTTTAACCAAAAAAATTGTTTTCAAACAAAACCCTGTTTGTTTTACAACCCTGGTATATAAGGACGTGTAAATATTGGTAAAGCCATTCAATTGAAAACAACCCATTCAGTTCCATTTACTTGTTGCTAAGTTATATTAATTATCCTACAGTATTATTTTTAAAAAAATCTGGCGTAATTCGTCTACATGGTCACCCCGGGACTAGCGGATCTATAGAGATTTGGGGGGGGGCAGTTAAATACAATAGGACCCCCTTATTACGAGTTTCCGGATATAGCCAGGAAAATGTAGATATCAGTTTGAATAATGCTCTAGCTTAATACAATTTAAGCGCTTTTAACGAAAAATTTTTTGGGGAACCCGGATTTAACGAGTAATTAAAAAATAAATAAAATAGGAAATCAAACTTATTCTAAAAATTCTATCATCATATGCGGCTGGTCGTTATAACCGATTTCTATGAATTTGAGAGGAAAATTTTCCCTAATTCCTGTCCCCCGTGGATCCGTCACTGATTTAAGTACTCTTCCCGTCGTATGTGAACGTCAAGGATACGAGAGTGTTTTTTTGATTTTATTTTGCTAAGTTTGAATTTCAATTACGTTTATAATTTTGCTGTTACATTTAAGTTTGGTCTGCTTTGTTTCCTTAAAAGTTGTTTCGTCATCCTACTCAATGAAACACTGAAAAACTTGTTTTTAATCGTCTACTGGATGGTTTTTGATATCTGCCAGTTGGTCCTTGGAGTATGGATTGCTCTTTTGTAAATCGATTTTGTTCGTCCACCATTTTTATTTTTTCAAGTATATAAATGAGTATAATGAATTAAACAACTTTGAAACGTTTTGATAAATTACGAAGATAACTTTTGAAACAACATATTTCTTCAGTGATTGCAAAGTACGAGTGAAATATAGAAAAGAATATTAATGATTAATTTGGTGATTCAAATGTGTGAAAAGAATATTTACGACTAATTTGATAATTCGCATGTACGAAAGCTAAATGGCTTTTTTCAAACACTTCTTTAAGAGATTCAGTTGGTGTACTACACACTTCTCATGTTGCGACGACTTGAAACTTGATGTCTAATCGATTTTTTAGAGACTTGTGAATTTTGTGAACTGCTTTAGTTTTCTGATCACTTACGGAAAAATTAATTTAAATCTAAAAAATTTGTTGAATGAAAAGATTGACGAATTTCGAATCGGTTTTCGTGAAATATAGTGATTGAACTTTTGTGTTATACAGAAAATGGTTTTCATTTTTAAACTATTTAGATTGAAAGATTTTTGAAGTCTATACGATAAGTTATAGGTTTTGTGAAATATAGTGATCGAATTTTGACATATACAAAGAATGATTTTATTATATTCAGTTTGCTGGACGTTTTCGAGTCGCGATGACTTGATACTTGAGGACTAAGCAACTCTTTTGTGACTTGAGAACTTGTTAAGAACTATATTTGTATTCTGAATGCTGACGTTTAACTTTTGATTTAAATTCAAAAAAATTATTTAAATGAAGAAAATAATGAATTATGAGAAGTAATCGGTTTCGTAAAATACAATGAACAATCTTTTGAGTTTTTAGTATAAATATATTTGAATTGAAGAATCATTGAAGTGTATGCGATAAGTAATCAGTCGGAGTCATGGAACATAGCGATCAAACTTTTGTTTTTACGGAGAATTGTTTTTACTTAAATCTATTGAATTGAAAGTTTAATGAAATATAATAAGAAACGTATTAGTGAAAGAAGAGATTATACTTGGTGTGATACAGATATTAGTTTTGCTTTTGGATCTGCATTAACCTGTTAACTGGGTATGACGACATTTTTCGTCATGCCCGGAAGACTACCAAAATGCGAATGACGACATTTTTCGTCATTGAAATTAAATATCTCTGCAAATTAAATATAATGAATATAGTTAATATCACTTAAATTAATTAAATATCACTGAGAAAAAAAATTGTCCCCAGTGTGAAACGAGTTTCACAAAAGTCTATTCCCCGGTTAACAGGTGAATGAATGATACGAACTCTTAATCAATACGAACTCTACAATCCTAGACGGAAAAGCTCTAGCTTGTAGCATCCGCCAGTACCCGTCCTGAAGTGAATTATGAAACAAAAAAGAATATTAATAATTCAAATATATGTGTACGTAAAAAGCATATATATAAGCAATTAAAACGCAATACTACCGTCAACGGCCATACTATGTTGAAAACACCGGTTCTCGTCCGATCACCGAAGTTAAGCAACATCGGGCGCGGTCAGTACTTGGGAGGGTGACCCCCTGGGAACACCGCGTGCTGTTGGCATTTTTTTTTTCCCCTTCACACTCAACGGACATATCGAAACACAATTATTTTAACAAATTTAAAAAATAAGATTTAAAGTAAAATTTATTACGCAAAAATTAGCAGGAAAATTTTTCGTTGCAGTTAATGGCAGTTTTTCAAAGTGGTATTTACTCCTGGACCGCAACTACACACTTTCCAAAGTTGGGAGGGGAGGCTTAGAATTTCTTAACTTTCTGATATTTTTTATTAATATGTTTTATAATAATTAGGGACTATCACATAAAACAGGGGTCATGACTCCCCCCCCCCAAAAAAAATATTTTTCACTGTAAAGAATTTCAACTTGTATGGTAAATGAAAGGCATTATTCCGAGATCATGGCAAATTTTGTCTGTGACCCCCCCCAAAGGAAAGTCTACGTCTGCCATTGCCACTGGATCAGCCTTTATTGATATTTTTTCCCTAGGTCTGTATTAGTTTTGCATGCCCACCCAAAAATATTTTCTGTATCCGCCTTTGGGACTCAATATATATATATTACAATGTAGAAAAAAAAGTATGGAAGCAAAACAATTTACAATACTTTTATTAATATATAAAGCAAAATCAAACCTTTTAGCGAGGTTTTTGGACCTGCTTATTTTTAACAAGCCTGCCAGTATCGGGTCTCATTTTTGATGTTGCAACTCTAATAAAGTTTGTAAGGTGGACGTCAGTTATTCTGGTCTTAACTTTTCATTTTAACAACTTCATTTTTGGAAACGCTGTTTGCAGACGCATTACGTTTGCAGGGGAGGGGGGGGGGGATTAATGCAGGTCGTAATTCATACTGCAACGAAATTTTGTATATATACATATGAACATACGGAGTTGTAGCTCTAGTAAGTGGCCCACCGCCCAAAACAGGTTAGACAGCTCTGTTATCAGGGGATTATCCAGGATTCATAAATTGGGGGTGTTCAAGATTTTTAGGGAGTGTATCAAAAATCGGGAGAGATGTTGTGTGTGTGTTTAGGTGTCATTAACGGGGGTGTATTAGAAATCTGGAGGGGTATTGGGGATGTGTGTATAAATTACTGCGTGGTATATAAGGACGTGTAAATATTGGTGAAGGCATTCAGTTGAAAATAATCCATTCAGTCCCATTTATTTATTGCCAAGTTATCTTAATTATCTTACAATATTATCTTTAACAAAAAAAATCTGTCGTTGTGCCGCCCCAGGCGGCCACCTAGTTCGCCTATATAATCGCGCCTGGCCTGGGGCGCCCCCAGAATTATATGCAGTGGAGTGTGCATCTAGGAAAAATTTCAATTGAATAATGTTGTTGGACTATAGTTTTTTGTGGATTCAGTCCCTTTTTTTCATAAGCCAAGAGGGTGCAGGTGCACCCCTTTCGCGGTGCCTATGCAACGAAACAGTACACTTCAATGCAGTACGGTATAGGTTTAATCACAAAAACTTGTGAACTTTTGGTGCATTTGTTAATAATTTTATTGGTGCTAGATGGTGCTTTAAGATTCAAATGTCTAAATTTTGCGCCATCTGGTGTTAGCTAAAGGTAAAATATTGTATATCTTTAAATATCTCAATATTTGCAGATACTTTAGTTTAGACACATTTAAAATAATGAAAAAAGGACATCTTTAATATATTATTCAATTTTATGAAAAACAAAAACGTTACATTAGGAAGCAGTCCTTGTTGTATATAATTCGCGTATATAAAGATTTTAAACATCAATCTCGGCAACGCTCTGGCTTCCCTTCAGCGTTCGCGCTAATCTTTCGCCTTTTACTAAAGATTACCGTGGAGGGGAGTATTATAATGAGCTTATAACCAATTTTTGGAATCCTGCGCAAGCGGGATGTAATTAAAATAATACGAAATAGCTTTGGCGTTTCGTGATAGGAGCTGTATACAAACTGCAGTATCTGATCGGGATCCTGCAATTTTGATCGTAACTCGAAATTGTAAATGCCAATCAACGTAAGTATTGATTGGGATTTGACAATATTTGAAAACATATCGACATGTACACCATTTGATATATCGTTAGAAACAATAGCGTAGCTGGTGCAAGGCAAGCGGGGTGGTCGGTAATTAGCCTTTAAAAAACAGTGACAGTCATTCGCCCCGGGCGGCAAAGTGTCTAGCTACACAATTGGTTAGAAATAAATCTAATGCTTTGACAATAGAATTTAATGTGACTATACCGCCATCTATCGGCATCAAAGGGAACTAAAATCATCTAGGTTTTTAAAAAAATACCAGTGTGAAGTTTT
>QLNU02015359.1:31415025-31454618 GCA_006491805.2 Dysdera silvatica | reverse complement strand
CACATTGAAAACTTGTATTTTTTGTCATTAATAGGTGTTTGGACTGAGGACATTGTTCCTTTAGAAGACGCATTAAAAGCGTTTATTGCCGTTTGTTACTATCTATTGGAGGATCCAGCGACACAAGTCGGAGGAATTCTTCTAATTTTGGATGTGGAAGAATTCGCGTTTTCGGAGACAACAGTGGCGGTAGACTATTCCCGACTACTAATTTCATTAATAGTAAGTATTTACCACATAGCTTATAATAAACTATTTCACATATATATTAGAATTCTGCGAAACAGCCATCACGAAATATATAATTAAACAAGTTAAAGCAGACGTCTCGAAGCTATCTCAACTTCATCTTCAATGCGAAGTGGTTGAAATTATGAAAATATTGGAATATTAAATTAAACAACAATATAAATCAACGTTTATTGGCGTAGTGATACCAGCGCCGATGTTATGGCGTGATTAGATGGTGAAACGTTCGAAAGAAAATAAATATTTCTGCGTTCGGTGGGACCTGAACCCACGACCTTCCACTTGCCGGGCAGAGACTCTACCATCTGAGCTACGAACGACAATATCCAATCCCTTACGAACGTATATAAAGACTTTACTGAAGCCGGTCATTTCGTAGAACGGTGTAGTACATGGACTACTTTTTAAACCAAATTACGAAAGCGGTATTAAATTGATCGAAAGGTCCATTGGAGCATATGTGTTTAAATGCAGGGTTTGTCCCAGAAGTTCCCGGAATGATTTTTTGTAGTTGGCAACGCTGGCTGACGGGGCGGAGAAGTTGGTGGGGGATCTGAGCTTGGAAACGAGACCGGTATCAGTCGCCTGCGGGCAGTTGTTGAGGCAGGGTCACGCTCCGCGCAGAGGTATCTACTGCACCCTCGTCGATCAAAAAATGGACCAGTTTTTGGAGCAGCGTTATGCAATCAAATTTTGTGTGAAACTGGGTAAAAACGGGGCGGAGACACTCGAAATGCTTCGGAAAGCCTACGGTGACGGGGCGATGAAAAAAAGCCAAACTTTCATGTGGCACAAGCGGTTCCGGGAAGGTCGGGAGTCCGTCAACGACGACGACCGCTCTGGACGCCCGTCGACATCACAAACGGACGACTCGGTGCAAAAAGTGCGTCAAGTTTTGGACAATGACCGACGATTAAGTGTTCGGGTGATTGCAGAGGAGTGTGGAATACCCAAAACAATCGTTCATCGCATTTTAACGGAGGATCTTCAAATGAGGAAAGTCTGCTCGAAAATGGTGCCAAAAGTCCTGACGAGTGAGATGAAGGAGCAGCGTTTGTTGAAGTGCCAGGAATTGCATGAACGCTACGAAACGGACCCAGAATTTTTGGACAGAGTGATCACAGGGGACGAGACGTGGATTTTTCAGTACGATCCCGAATCAAAGCGCCAGAGCAGCGAGTGGCACACCAAGGAGTCTCCTCGCCCGAAAAAAGCAAGGATGAGCAAATCGCGAATCAAGGCAATGCTCATTGTGTTTTTTGACAGAAAAGGTGTAGTTCACAGTGAATTCGTGCCACAAGGACAAACAGTCAACAAGGAGTTTTACTGTGAAGTGCTCAAACGGTTGCGCAACAGGGTTCGACGCGTCCGAAACGAAATTCGCGACAATTGGATCTTGCACCATGACAACGCGTCAACCCACACCGCGCTCATTGTCTCCGAGTTGCTGGCCAAAATGGGTGTGGCAACGCTGCCCCAGCCGCCGTACAGCCCCGATCTGGCACCAGCGGATTTCTTTTTGTTCCCAAGGATCAAAAGAACCCTGAAAGGAACTCGGCATGGGACGCTGGAGGCGGTAAAAGCAGCCGCGACGACCTCACTGAAGGAGATTCCCGTTGACGACTTCCAGGGCGCCTTCAATGATTGGGTGAAGCGTTGGCAACGGTGCATCGAAGCAGGGGGAGAATACTTTGAAAAGTTCTGAAAAGATTGTAAACTGATATTGAATAAATGATTTTAAAAAAATCATTCCGGGAACTTTTGGGACAAACCCTGTATTATCAACTTAAGTGATCCATCCTGTACACATACAGCGATACCTGCTAAGTTGACCACTAAATGGTTCTATACTTTCTTGGTCAGTTTAGATAAGTGGCCAACTTACAAAGGTATAACCCCTCCCCACCTCCAAGAAAAAACATAGATATATAGTGTCAGTGGTATACATACATATTAAAAAGGCCACACCACTTGGCTTGGGCACACCATTAATAATAATAATAATGTTTATTTTACAGGCCACCAAGGAAAAAAAAAAACTTGAATACAAATACAAAAAATAATACGAGTCAGGAAGGTGCCTGACGGATGACCAGAAAAAAAGCAGACTGAAAATGTCTGCTTGATGAGTTCTGGCTAACCCCCCCCCCCCCGATAAAATATTATTTAATACATTAGGGAAAAAAACATAAATAAGGGAAAACAAGTTATACAAAATAAATTATGTATTGATAAACATACATCATTACAAATTTGAGTTATAGATCATTACAAATAGAAATATTTATTAACCATATACTGTCATTAAAATTATTTAAGTCTACTTGCATAGTTAACAAAACGTGTGTAACTCCAAAATAATCATTAATTTTTGCTTGTTAGAAATGTGTATTTTTAAAATAAATGCAAATAATCAGAATACGAAATAAAGAATTATTAACGAAGTCAATGCAAAAACTTACTCCTTTAATGTCTTGCCTATTACTTGTCGACTTGCTGTTTGCAACGAATCAAACAATATAATAAAAGGCCTAAAATGCAAACAAATTAGATATTAATTGAAATTTTAGTTCAATCGTAACTACGACCAAAATAAAATTGATAGTAAATTAAACGACCACGAAAGGAGGATTGTAAAATGGCTTTGATCTTTAAGAATCCAACCTGTCACTGTGGGGTATGGGGACAGCATTCCCAAGAGCTCATAAACAACACAAAAGCGAAACACTTAAACACATAAAAACATTTTTAAAAACTAGAAATGTGCAAGATTTAAGAAAGAACTCTCCCAATGATGCATTCTGGGAAGAGAATCTATTGCTTGCCTTCGTTGTAATGGAGCATGTTTACCTTTTAGATGTAAACAACGCATGGCCTATTTTTTTTCTCTCTCTCTATGCATTGGTCAACAATTTTTGTTCAATGTTTCAGATCGCCGAAAACGCTTAGGCGTAAATATGGGAATTCGACTCTTTTTCCAAAGTAAAAAATAAGGAGCGTTTAATTCTGAGGACCCAATTGAACTTTTATGAGGATAAATCGAGATATACTGAAAATAAAATGCATCACCATATCATTACCAACTAAGTATAACAAAAATTAAGAATGTACATTGTAATAATTTAAAACTTAAATTTTTGATGATGTGTGTATTTTGTTACATCATTATTACATTGGTGCCAGTTTTGAAGATTGAGTAGCAGCAAAGCTCGAAAATTGCTAGAAAATCACGATAGAATTGTGGTGCTGTGCTGATTCTAAGTTTAGGGATGAAAAATAATGATTTTTTAAGGGTATTAAATGAAAGCAAAGTACTTTCGAGGGTCCTTAAAAATGAAAAACCAAAACAAGAATTTTTAAGGACCATAGGAATCAGGATACGAAAAAAACTCGAAAAAATTTGATTTTTTTATTTCAATCAGGTTTCTTTTATTTCAATGGGATTATATTTATTTAAATTAACTAGTTGCTTTGTAAGTTTGAATTTGTCAGCATGTGTCATCTACAGTGTTTTAAAATTTTAATTACACTAGTTAGTACATGTGAAGGCTAAGGAAATATGGCAAGGCAAATTAAAGAAAAAATCCCACATTAAACTATTTAGAAAAATTAAAATCATAATTTAGCAGAAATATTGTAAATTTTTATACATATAAATATTCAAAAATGACAAATATGTTTTTAGAATATTTTAAAAAGGTTAAAATAATTAAAATTAACGTTGTAGTAGTATTGACGTTTAATTATGTTAAACCTTCAGTTCTTTCTTTGGCTTCATTTTATTTTTTTTTTTAAATGGAATTTAAAAGGACCTAGGTCATATCATTGCTTGTCCTTTTAAATTTGGTATATAGGTAGTTCTCACTTGAAGAATTCCCACTTTATGAGTTCTCAGCTTTACAATTTTGTTTAAATGACGTGTCAAAAGACCTATTCTGACTATAATAGTTATTTCAAACCTGGGCATCCTTCCTCACATCACTCCACCCTAATACTAAAATAAAGTTTTAATCATTAAATACTACTTTCATTTTGATAAAGATGTTATCATGATGTTCAAAATATACTCCTTTGAAAAAAAAAAAAAAAATTTATGAAGAAATTATCTGTTTTTATTAAAATTAAATGTACATCCAGCACATACACGGGTAAGGATATGGTAAACAATTCAAGGCCGTGGGACCCATCAATGGCTAGGAATTGCACATTGAATGTTCAAATCAATAGTTGGTGAAACCTCCCTGGTGGCAATGCATGCTTCTGTATGTCTAGGTAAGGAGTGACAAAGGTTCTTAACGTCATCCTACTACACATTCTGCCAGACATTCCTTACTTGTTTTTGTGGCATTTTATGTGGCATTTTGCGGTGCCCGAATCTGGCGGCCTACCATGTCCCATACATGTTCGATTGGTGAAAGGTCTGGTGATCTTGCTGGCCAAGGAAGGGTATCAACAGCACGAGACAGCTCAGAGATATGCGAGCCGTATGGAGTCTGGCATTATCTTGTTGGAAAATGACTCCAAACTGTCGTGTCATGAAGGGTTACACAAATAGACAGCAGGGTGTTATCAACATATCATCTAGCTGTTAAAGTTGATGGATGACTAGGGGTGTCCTGCTGTTGTATGAGATAGCACCTTACACCATCACACTAGGGGTAATGGCTGTGTTCCTTTGTAAAACAAAGGGTGGTTGGGACCGCTGGCCCTGGCGCCTACACACATGGATCTGATGGTCATCTGCTCCAAGACTGAAGCGGGATTCATCGTTGAACACTATGCGATACTAATCTGCTGGCAGCCACGATGATCGGCTACGACACCACTCCAGACGACTCTGTCGATGGTGTGGGGTTAAAAGCAGATATCTTAAAGACCATTGTGAGCGTAACCCCACCTCAGCCAAGTGTTGTAAGATGGTGGAAGGTGCCACGGGTGGTATGGAAGAGACTGTAGTACGTTGGGTGGCGAACAATGATGCTGTTGATTACACTCAGGCCTGTTGTACAACCAACCGACCTTGCCTCGCATTCATGCACCTTGGCCTTCCAGAGCCTTCATTCCACCAATGAGTTAATCAGTTCCTTCCAGCAATCACTGCTGCCAAGACGCTTGCACAACAGTGTCCACATGGCGGCCTATTATTTGGTAGGATAAGCCAGCTTCATGTATCCCGACTGTGCAACCACATTTGAAATTGTCCAATTGGCTATATGGTCTTAGACAACATCGTAACGATATGACTGGTAGCATTTTCAGGGAATTGCAATACCGACGAGAAAAAATAAACCGTCCGCAATTTTTACCTCTTTTGTACGATGCCAGTTGTGCAGTAGAAGTGTTTGCTATGATCGAAGTTAACACTCATTGGCTTTGAAAATTCATATATTTGCATACTTGGTCTAAAGGAATTTGCATGCGAAATTTTGAGATGATCGGATAATTTTTTAGGGGTGCTTCGTTGTTGTTGCAAAAGAGTGTACTTCAACTTTACCAGATATTTTAAATGTTAATTAAAGCAACTGACAACGAGCAAGGTCCAACACTTAAAGAATTTTAAAAAAAGTCATTTAATACTTACGATGCAATAGAATTACAACTTTTGCCTGAAATCAAATTACACGGACTAACATAAAAGAAGTGTGGAAGAAACTGTCTTTATTACTAATATTACATGTTATCCCTGTGAAGGGTAATAATATCTTATAAACTGTCTTTAGGCTTTTCAGAATTTTATAGGTTTCGAAAAACCAGCAAGGATATACAGCAAAACACAGAAGCAAAAATATTTTGGCAACAGACTGGAGCTGAAAGCCTCTGCAACTGATGAAAATGACATTTTTCAAGCACAAATGAAGACTTAGATATTGAAAAAAAAAAAAAGTAAACTGAACTACATTAGTAAGATTTTGTGCTAAAACTTTTGCTGCTTTCAAGTTGCTATATTATCGGGCCTTTGCCTGACACTCTTGCAACTTCAATAAAATAAAGTCACACAGGACCTTTTTTTTCAACCTGCCATTTGAGAGTTTAGAAAATGAGTATGAACTTGTAGTTGTGTTTTGTATAGCACCAAGCCTCTGCTTTTCTCGGACAAGTCAAATGTTCTGTAGCAATCTGAAGTATACCTAATCAAATGCTTGAAAAACAGGCTTATAAGTAACACCTGTTGGTCAGTAGTCAGAGAGCGAAATACTTGTTTGTCAGTTGTCACTGTTGTCTCAATCAATGAACACTATTATCCACCTAGTGATTGTCTTCACACATACATAGAAGACAACAAGAGGGGGAATTTTAGTTAAAAAAAAAAGAGTACATTTTTAGGGTGCACGGAGCACATCGCCCCCCCAACTTTTTTTAAATAACCTGTTTTCTGTTATAGATTGCTATGATTTAATTTAGAATATAATTAACCTTTAGCTTACAGGTGGGACAACGAATATCCAGATTTACCTCCTAAAAGAATGGGGCTGGGATAAGCCCTATCCCAGAGATTTTTTCCCCCCTTTTGTGTTCTTCTCAAGTTAATGGTCAGCTTAGTAGCACAAATGGCTTGATTGCGGGTGGTAACAAAAAAAAAGGGGGAGGGTGAAATAAAAGCCTATTGTACAAACAGGACCTTTCCCCCTCCCTTCCTCTTCGTCACTGCTTTGTACGAAAGTTAACAATCTGCTATTAGATTATGAGTAGGTTTTTTATCTTTCGCTAAAGTACAATACATGCTCACTAAAGTTACTTGGCATCGTTTATTCATACTTAAGCGCAGCTACACTTTCTTCCTGATCCCATGTAGCGATACTTTCAGGTACCACTTAGGTTGATTTGTACGGGAGTGAAGGGAAGAAGCAACATTTCCCAGTATGAAACAACAAATTTCTGTTTTCCAGCTGTGTAGACTAAAGGTTGAACTGTTATAAAAATCAAAATCAAAAATACAATTTAGATCTTTGATTTTTGAAAAAAAAAGAAAAAGCAAGTGATTCAAATCAGTATACTCTGATGGGAGTCCTAGGACACTCATATTTTATGCTGTAAAGGTATCCATGACTTACCGTCCCCCCCACCAAGGGATTTGGGCGTAAAGAAGGGACGCTTGTATTTCATGGTGTAATAACAGCTAAGAACACCATACACCATGGTCGAAGGTTTTTTGAGAAATCTGAAGTTCTTTTTTACCTTAGGAACCAAACACTGGACTATGGTTGCCATAAAAAAAAAAAAACTAGCATGTGCTCCATGATAACATTGGAATCTAATACAGATTAAGTGCCTTGATGGAAATATTTTGGCATATATTTTTCACCCATTCAGCCAATTTTTGAACGCAGAGATATATTCTTACATTTTTGAACCGGGAGCAGGGCGTGCTGCATTAGCAACATTTGGGACATCTGGAGGTAATCTTCCTGAAGGAGATTCGTCCTCATCTTCACTAGCTTCGAAGTAATCGGGTGTATTATTTTCACGTCGATCTGTAAAAAGCAGAGTGAACATCAATTTTTTCAAAATAATGGTACTACTTCTTCTAAATACAAAAATGATCCAAGTTTTTTCATATTCAGTACATTTTAATGCATACTTTCAAATAATACTGAGAACACACTAGCCATATCTTTGGAACATAACTAGCATTTAAAATAAGTTGTTGTAAGTATATATAGGAATTTAGAAGATAGAATACAACAGGTTTTAACATTGTTCTTCTAATTCTTATTTTTTCATCGCAAAGGTAGTCCTGCTTTCAATAAAACTTGTCGATAAGATTATATGCACACTTCAGAAATCGCTTCGATAATTTAATCCAAAAAGACAAATTTATCTGAGTGATAATTCATGCCAACTCACAGTGAGTTAATTTTTTTTAATAAAAAAATTATGTTCAGTTAATATTATGGACTAAAGTAAACACTGATGCCAACAGAGTTTAATTTTGTGGGCTAATTTATTTTCACAGTCGCTGCACAATGCGAATTTTCTCAACTGTGTACATTTTACAATGCAGCAATGTTAAAACGTCTGCTTCGATAGACTCAAAAAACGAAAAATCAATGGAAATGTGTTCCTAAAGTGCACAGTACATTTCTGCTTCAGTGTAATATATGGTAACACAATTAGAACTGAGAAAGAAGCAATTAAAAAAAAGTACATAACTAGGAAAATTAGTGATTAATTCTTGTTTATAATTCTGTATTAATTTATTATTAGGGCCTACAGTAAAACTCCTTCATTAATGGACACTCAAGGGACAGAAAATTTTGCGCTTAAAAGAAGGGTTTATTACGACGATATTTCTTGCTGATGAATTATTATCCGACCGCAAAAATGGGATGATCTGGTCTAACAGGTCAATGTGACAGGTTTTACTGTATGATCATCATTATTATTATTGATACAATGTAAATATAGAACAGTTGTATTAATAAGCTCACATGCAAAATGTAAGGATAACATAGTTTACTACTATTTTACTAAACTGAGTGGTACAAAACTACTCTAATGTTGCTGGAACAGAGAGAAAGAAAACAAGTTAAGGATCTCTCGTAAGTCATTAATCAAGGAGTTTATCATATAGTAACCTCTCTCGATAACACCATTCTCAATTAATGACTATTTTTGTTTAACAGTGGCATGGTGCAGTCCCAGCAAATGTTTTGTAAAATTAAACACCTTCTGATTAATGATCCTTTTCTGTCTCTTAAAAGTCTGAAGGTCACCACTGTACTGTAATCTCTTACAAAGAGATTACAGTACAGCGGTGGCTTGTGGCGAAAATTTAGTGAGGCAGGAGTTAAGCCAATTCACCAAACTACATTAAATTACATATTTACTCAGTAAGTGAAACCAGTTTCATGATGAGTATAGACCATAATACCTTATTTTGGTGAATTAGTCTAGTTCCGCCTCACTAAAATAGCGTGCAACAAGCCGCCACTAGTATATAATTATCTCTTGCATAATATATTTCTCAGAATTAATTAAAGCGATGACTTATTATTCTATCAAGATTAATGAATTCAATTAGGATTTTATTAATTAACTCCATTAGAATTTCATCTTGACAAATGAAATGAATGATTTTCTAGTCCGTATTAAGTGTCCATGTACTTTAATGTGACACCTATCAATAATTATAATTAGTTGTCACTACATGAAAATCAAAATATTTTGTCACTAATGTGACTTCTCAGTGTGGTATTAGACAAAATTGCGAGTTGTGTTTTTATGCAGTTTTTTGTTTTTAGCATTAAACGAAACTACTGTATTGCTGATAGTTTTGAAGTATACGAGCTGATATACTTACCATTTGTACTAGATGTCTGTTCCCGAGTTTTTACAGGAGAAATGGTGTTGATCAGCACACTGATGCTACTCCCTGATGACACCTCGGGGGGTTTGTTATTTGATAATGAATTACTTTCTTCTGTTTTTTTTACATGAGATGTAGAACTGTTTTTTGGTGATTTTTTACCCTCAGAAGCTAATTTCGGGTAACATATGATTGCAAGAAACCAATGGACATTTTGATTGATCGGAATAATAATGAAATCCTTTTCGAAAATGTCTAGGTTCTTAGTCCATTTTTTCACTTGTCTGTGTCGCATTTCGGCGATTCTATAAAATGAGAAAAGCAAATTACATTTTCATACCAGAAATAACTGAATCATTTACAACATATAAATGCATCACAATCACCGCTAATTACCGAAATATTTTTGTCTGTACAGTAAAATTATAGCAAAATGCCAAGTATCAAAACTTTGTTATTAGAAACATTCTTGTTAGTGAGAAAGCAACCATCATTATTGTCATAAATGGTGGTACTTCAAAGATTTTGTTTGTGTTTTACAGCATAAAGACAACAGAGGTCATGTTGCATTGGGAGTCATACCAGAGTTAATGGTATGACAGATGAATGTGTTGCTGTTACAATACTTGATTGAGTTCATGAGGTTTGAAAAGTAAAACTAGTTTATTTAAACTAAGAACGAGCAAGCGAAAGAGAATCACCTAAGGTCGATATTTAAATTTAGCGGGTTTCAATTAACATTAATTCACAGCCCTCTAATTTGCAACTCTCTAATTCTCAAGTAACTCGGTAGGTTTTCAACGTTAACAATAGCCATCATTATTGCATTTACAGAAGACCTTTACCTTACTCTTTTTAAAAAATTTCCCCAACACTTCGTTAATTTAAATCATGTAAATTAAATGAGTTAATTAGTTGATTGCATTGAATAATAATTTTCTGTTTTATTTTAGTGCAATCCATGCTAGTAAAAAAAAAAAACACAACTTACGTTTTATGCCGATCTTCGCTGGCTCGCTTTTGTAGCTTTTGAGTCAAACCGCGATAAAAGTACGAATTAAAGACATGAGTTCTTTCCCGATCTTCTTCAGGAATCATCTCCAAAGCTAAATATCTAAAATTTAAGAACAGAACAATAAAGCAAATATATTAACTATACTTGTTAAAGGTTTATTGGGCCTACGACTCCTCTGATCTCTAAATAAGTTCTTCTGAATAAAAAAAACTTTTTTTTTTTAACCTAGTAATTAGTGCACTGAAATAGAAACCCCAAACTTGCTAAATATTAATCCTTAATGCTCGAAAAACTCCACTGTGGAAACGTGTATTAATGCCATAGAAACTGAATGCTCTGCTATGGAGGCATTTCAGTTCTCTCGTATATAGATAAATGAACAATTTTTATAATGCAAAAGTGATTCATTTATCTATATATACATATAAGAGATAACAGAAATGTCTCCATAGGGGAGCCTTCCAATTTCTATAACATTAAGGCATGTCTCTGCAGCGGAGCCTTTCGAGTGTTCAGGGTTCATTTTCAATACCCACACAAGGTCAAATTGGAGCTTTCGATGTATAAGAGAAAAAGAGACATCATCTTGGCCTACAGTCGAACTAGGAACCAAATAGGTAGCTGCTAGGCCACTAAGGCACAGGAACAATGCTCTCCTTCTCCATATAAAGGTTTATTTAAGATATTATTATCCTTCTCAGGGTCATAACAACTGCCAAATAGTCACCACACTAAGCCAACTGAGGCATTTTTTTTAGTGAGGGGTAATTTTTTGTGGGGATTTTTATAGATATTAATCTCCAACACCCACGCTTATGCTCAAACTAGAGCTTTCAACAAATAGGAGAAAAACAGCCATCGTCCAGAGCTGGAGTCGAAATAGTAACTCTCCATTAGACCCTAGTTCGACTCCAGTCAGTTTGAAGTCAAGTGTGGGTGTCGGAAATTAATATCTCTAAAAATTTCCCACGAAAAATTACAAAAAAAAATTTCACCATTTCACAATTGTGTTAACCTTGAAAAGGGTACAAATATCTTACACAAACCAAGACTTACTGGTTCGAATCCAGCCCACGATATGGTCACTTTTCTTTTTACTCTTCTGAGTTAAAAATAGGTCTTAATATGAACCCACCCACACACACACACACACACTGCCCATTCACTGACCCTTTGGTGTACAACAGTCAAACTATTAGATAATGTCATCAGTCATTTATTAGAATAGGGACAGCATATGAGGACTAACATCACTCTGGCCAGGGTTTAAGCTAGCTTAAAAAATGGTGAAATGGGAAAAAAGTTGTAGCAAAATGCTAAAAAATATTAGTTGCTTTCGTTGCTCGAAAAATCGTATCTCAATACAGTTATTTACATCAACAATGCTTTTAATTACTGTAAGGGTTACTACTGTAAGAAACACACTTTAAGTTGTATGATATTATTACCCTCCGCAGGGATAACACAATTGCCAAATATGGTCAACACAAGAAAGCCTCCGGGGCGAGATTTTTGTGAGTTTTCGTGGGGGAATTTATTATACAATAATTTTTGCCACCCACGTATTAATTACAGCTCAAACTAGAGCTTTTTCTATTTTACTGTCTGGCGTGTTTAGCTGTAACCGGGTTCTCCATTGTTTCATGCTGCTCTGTAGGAATCGGATGATTGAGGGATGCACTTTGTATATGCTGAGTATTTCAAGGAGCCACGAGTGCGGAACAGAGTCGAAAGCCTTCTTGTAGTCTATGTATGCGGTGTTGAGTTTTCGCTTTTGTTTTCTTGCTTGTTCCAGGATAACTGAGTCGATGGTAAGCTGCTCTTTACATCCCAGAGTCCCTTTCTGGCATCCCTTTTGTTCTTCCGTCATTAAGTTGTTGCTTTCGCTGTGCCGGCTTATTTTTTCAGAGATGCACCCCGTGAGTATCTTGTACAGGGTGTTAAGGCACGTAATGGGTCGGTATTTCGCTGGGTTACTGGTATCCTGGTCCTTCGGTAGGAGGTAAGTTATTCCCTTGCAGAGGAATTCAGGCATTTTGCTGGGGTCTTCAATTATCGCCGTAAGTTCCTTGGCTAATGGGCCATGGGCGCTGGTAAATTTCTTGTACCAGAAGTTGTGTATGCCGTCAATACCGGGTGCTTTCCAGTTGTGCGTACGTTGGATTACCTGCTGGAGTTCCTCTATCGTGATGCCCGTATACTCCATCTCATTGGACCATAGTGTCTTCCAGAAGGTCTCTATTTCTGCTGGCTTTATATATATATATATGGAATAGTTTTTCCCATATTTAAGGTGATTTAAGAAATGAGAAAAAAGCTAAAGGGGTGACAGAAAATACAGTGATGCCAACTGGCCAATAATTGAAATCATTTAACGGGGTCTTCTAATTTCTCTTTTACTTATTATAGGAGGAAAGTGGTTGATTTGTTAATTATAAATCTATTTGTAAGATGTGACTAGACTGATTTCCTGCAATTACAATTCCATTAAAAATAATCAAGCTTAGCCTGAATAGGACATTGATCTGATTGAGATGTGATCAATATCATTTACAGAAGCTAGGGATTTTAAACGGAGAGATGCAAATGCAGTTAAATAATATGAAACAAGTTTTTAAATAACTGCAATTACAAATATATGTAGGTGATTCACTAAATAAGGTAATGAGCCCTCGCACACACAGGTATATAATTCCCTATAGCATTATAATTTTCTGCAAGACTGCAGTAGTTGACAATTGCTTTAGCACATGACATTAGATGGCACTTCATGTCATTCTCCGCCAACATCCGTTATATGATGCAACTATGCTTATGGAAACGTGATCAAACGTTGAAGTGTGATCAGATTTCTGCATTTAAAAGGCATATCAGCTGAAATTCATCATCAACTTGTAGAGATGCTAATATTTCATGGAAGCAGGTGTAATTTTGGTGCATTGCATTTGATAACGGCAGAGGTGCTAGACGAACAACGAACTGTGTGGCCAAACATATCCACCACAGAAGGCATTTTGTGCCACATTGAAGGTCTAATTCATGAGGGTTGACACATTCGACTTAGTGGAATTGTAAACATTTTTATGTGAGTTTTATTACACAAGGGTATTGCTAATGAATTGAACACCACAGTGGGAGCTATGCATAACAGTTTTGATACGCCACTAGCATACAACAAAAAAATATTTATGCTGGGTACTGTGGCGTAGCTTCAGGTGCCTGGCACTGACTTTTTCTATGCTAATATAGATGCCTTGATGCCACTGGAATATATATTTACACAACTATGGAGACTGTGTGTGAAAATTTACGCAATGGGAGGTCTTGTTGCCTAACTTATTGAACCACCCTCATATATAATTACAATATATTTTAATATAGAATTTTTCTGAAATTCTTTTAAAGGGCCAAAGCAACTAAAATTGACATGGCAATTATAATACAAAATTTGTTACGACAAACAACGCTAAAACAGTGCAAGTCTAAGGACAGGCATACAAATAACAAGACATGTAAACTAATCAGTAATATATGAATTGAGTTGAAAACATCAATTTAGGTTATTAAAAAAATTTCAAAAGAACAAAATTTACCGCAAATAGAAATCAATGATTTTATCATTGAGGAATTCTCCTTCTTCAAGGCATGCCAGATCCACATTGTTCAACTCGATATTATCTAGTTCAGGTGGTGGGGGATACGTTACGATCCTAAAGGGAGAAGTAATCAAGAGTATCTCAGCATTAGTTTCGCATATATATATAACAAATAGAGTCCTAATAAAATACGCATGAAGTTTATATTTTATGGCACGAGAATAGCCAAGGTAACGTTACAGCTAGAATTACAGTCGTCCATCGAGGGATTCAAAATTTTTGCCTCGGAAAAAACAGCGGAATGTAGATTGGTTGGAAAAATTGCAATCATTCAGTACCTTAGAGGATTCAAATCTAGGTTTTCTGCACAATAGACATAATCACTTCACTTGTTAAAAGGAACAGTAGTTCTCGAAACACCATATTTTTTTTTTCTGACACTGTTACGTTTTACTTATTCTTACTCCTTCTATTTCTTTCTACTTAATTTTTCTTTTATTTAATCTCCTTCCTTTTTCTTAATTTTACTCTATTTCCTTAATTCTTTCTAATTTACTTTCCTGCTTTCGTTACTCTTACTATTCTTATTTATATAAACCCTATTTCATTTTCTATATATATATACTCAATAAACGTAATAAATAAAAGCTCTTTGTTCATAATGCATATTGATTCACAAATAACTAATAATTACCTTTTTTACCTTTTATAGTCTAGCAAATTTCAGTGGAAAAATGTTGGAAAACATTAAATTCCGAAACGTATAATGTTTATAGAACAAAGAAAACAAGATAGCAAAAGTTAGATTGCATTGTCACTACTGTCAACTGTCGATAATGCTAGTCAAAGTAAACATTCAAAGGAAGAATGGTGAGAAACTAAACTAAACCCATGGTCGCCCCGAAAGGGTGCAGCTATAAGCTGACCCCGTATCTGCCCAACGTTGTGTTAACGCAACATTATTTTCTTTCTTCAATATTGCGTATTTATAATTATCATTTTTTGTAATTTCCATTTTTCACAAACTGTTGACATCTGAAAGATTATGTTTAAAAGAAAAGAACGTTGATATTCGTCAATCAGCAATTAATATACTTTTTCAAAAAATGGGTCTTTGAAAGTCCCTCAAAACACTTAAAAATAAAGAATTATAAAGTAGGAAACTTAACTTGCTTCCATTTGCAAAAAATTATATTTAGTAAGATCAAATCTTTTTGAATATGATATGCTAAAATTTGAGGGGAGGAAAAATTAATTAGGATATAGAAAAAAAAACCCAAGAAAATAATGTTGGGTTAACACAACGTTGGTCGAAAATGGGTTAACCTGAAACACAATGTTTAGGAAGAAAATAATAAACATTTTGGTGACAGCCAGAGAGAAGAGGGCAAAAGTCTATCAAGCTCCAGTATGGTCGCAGCAAGCAAACAATTTTGCAAGGAAAAAAGAAATTTACGTAAAAGGGTTATCCCTTTCCTCTTATCAAGGCAGACATTCAAATCACAAGTGCCATTGTCTTTTGGAAACTGGACTTCAAGCCACAAGCTTTCACTTGTAGTTTTAGTTTTACATTCCCAAGACTGTTTTCGTTTGTTTGTGGTTTTACGGCTCAAGGACTACAGTGGTCATACTGCGCCGGGATTTACTGTTTTCTGAAGAATCCGAACCTCTTAAGGCCTAGGGAACCAAACCCCAGACTACAGTGAGCAGTGCAATCTTTATGAGATCTCTGAGTAAGCGTTCTTTGCACCATTGGGAGTCAAACCCAAGTTAATGGCTCAATAGGCGAACATATTACCACACGGCGCCACTATAGGGCCCCCAAGACTGCAGGGTGCATCATGTAGATGTGTGCCAAGTCTTTCATTGCATGAATCAAAGAATGATTTTGCCCACCTATCATAAATGAGTGAACTCGTTTAGTGATTCAGTTGTTGAACGATACAGCACACCGCTAGTGCACCACCTGGGATAGGACAGATAGAGGCTTAATGCGGTACTCGAACCCTGATCAAGGCTACAAGAAAGAAGGATGCCGCTTATTGCATCAGCACACTATAAAAGAAAAGAGTGGAAATACAAGAAACTCAATATTGATGATTACTGACGCTTAAATTCATACAAAAGGCTACAGGTAAGGGCCCTGAAAGGTGAAAACCAAAATTTTTATTTAGTAAGGACAGGGGAAACACTTACAAGGGAAGTCGGTTTGGTGTATGGCGCACTTCCAGTCATGATATAATATATTTGATAGGGCTTTTCATTTACAATACGAATGTATAATCACATTTCTGTAAAAGTAATTAACTGATGAGTAATTGACTCCTAAAATGTGGCGAAAACGCCAGATCTGGAACTCCCTTTTTTCCTGCAAACCTTAGCCAAACGATATTTGGTTGAAAGGTACTAGCACATTGTTAGTTTAAGCGACGTTATAAAATTTGAGCTAAAAGTGTGTTGTTAAAGAATCATAAATATGATTAATATTGTAAATGTACTTCAATCTACTCTTGATTTAGCAGTGATTAAATATAATACTCAACCTGCAAATATTAATGACTCAGAAATTAAAATGAGTAAGTCCTTATTATATATGATCGAAGAACATGATCAATTGCGCTCATGTGAGAGAAAATTTGATACTTGATTTTAAATCTCATTCTCTCAACTGTAAATATGAACATGAAGAAAACGAATACAGTGAAAGTAATACAAAGGAATTTTCATTGCTTGAAATGTGTCAAATCACAAAGTTCTACGATTCATGTAAGAATAAAAAATTTAAGCAAACAAAATTAAGATATCCTAAAATTAGACAATCAAATTATATGACACGTTTCAAACGAATAATTGCGAACAAAGGCACAAGAAACCCAAATTAATAAAAAGGATCTATACCGTAAATTTCAATACGCAAGAGAAAATCATTTGCCAGTTCATGACCTCAGTTTAAAAAGGTGGTCAATATTTAAAGCTAAAGAATTAGGTTATTATTCATTTAATGCATGTCATGATTTCTTAAATTCATTTAAACAAACATATAAAATTGTATCTCGCAAAATTACAAAATACATTACAACATTAGATATTCAAAGTACAGAAACAATTGACAATAAAGCTGTAGAAGTTGTGCTGGAAATGCGTGATTTTGTTCAAGGTTATCAATCAGATGAAGTTTTAAATGCCGATCAGACTGGACTAAACTATTTCATAGCAAATCATAGTGACATTGTCTCATAAAGGGGAAAAACAATGTTGCTCTATAATAGAATCTGTTTGCAGAAACTCATTCCTACACGGCCATGACTATAATTTCTATGAATGGAAACTTAAAAGGAAAAGTGTTTCTGTGGCTATAGGAAACAAGTGGAAATTTTGGACCTAATGTGCAAAAAACTATATTTCAGGCTCAAAACAAGTATGTTTCTTCACAAAATCAGGGAAAATGGACAAAAAAAAAAACTATTAAGGAATAGATCTGCAACTGTCTAAATCCAATATTAAAGCCACCGTCTTGCATACTTCTAGATTCGCGGACAGGGTTTAAAGATTTGGAAACTTTTTCACAATTACTGCAAAACCCTTCAAATCCTGGCAAGAACAACTTGTCTAATCCGACTTTTAGACGTATATTTTTTTCGTCAAATGAAACTTTTCATTAAAAAAATAGTAAACCATATTGCAACGGACGAAATATAAGTAGAAGCAGAAATGAAATCATTAAATTACATTCATTGATGTATAACCAGTTACAATCTGAAAATTACAAATTAATGTACTATCAGAACGCCTTATTCAAGTGCGGTTATTCAGATTATAATCCAAGAAATTTTCAAAATATGGAAGAAGTTTCTTTTGAAGTTAAAGGAGTAATTTGCGATGATTGTGACCAATATTCTTTTTTTGAAATGCACATACCGTGAAAAAGTATCATACTTTGATCATTCTTATATACAGTATCATTTCCATAACGTAACATAAATAAAATCGTTTAGAGCCTTTTACATTCATTTTTATTTTATTACTCTTTTATTTCTTGTTGAATATACAATTCTTAAATACCAATTTATTTTGCATACTTTTTTTCCTATTTATTAATCAATGATTGTAACTCTGGGGTTCTCAGCGACACAATCACATATGATTTGAACACACAAAAGTTATAGACGTTTGATTACTTTGCCAAACGAAGAGTTGCTTTGAAAAGGAATCCCATGTAATTCAACCTGAAAAGGGAGTTCCAGATCTGGCGCTTTCGCCAAACTTTAGGAGTTAATTATTTGTTAATTACTTTTACAGAAATTTTATTATGCATTCGTAATGTAAATGAAAAGACCTATCAAATATATTATATCATAACTGGAAGTGCGACATACACCAAAGAGAGTTCCCTTGTTAGTACAACAAGGAATCCTTTACATGAAAAAGGAAATCCTGCTATGCAGGAACGAAGATGTTGTACTTACTTTCTCACAGGTGAACTTGGACGTTCAATCTTCATTGTTTCTTTGGGAGGTGAAGAACCATCTTTCTGGGGAATATTCCTCTGCACCTTAAGAAAAAAACCTTTACCATAACAGATGAACTTGTCACCCAAAATATAAGGGGGGGGCGTGGTTGGATTGTTTGTTTGTTTTTTGGTTTTACGGCTCAAAGACTACAGTGGTCATGCTGCGCCGGGACCTACTGTTTTCCGAGGAATCCGAACCTCTTATGGCCTAGGGAACCAAACCCCGGACTACAGTGAGCAGTGCGATCTTTTTATGAGATCTCTGAGTAAGCGTTCTTTGCACTGTTGGGAGTCGAACCCGGATTAACGGCGTACTAGGCGAACGCGTTACCACACTGCGCCACCGCAGGGCCAGGCGTGGTTGGAAGAAAGCTAAACTAAGCTAGAATTAACAATCCAACCTGGTCAAACAGGACTATGAGTCCCTTTGGATAGGCTTAGGTTTCTGCAAGAAAATAATTCCTTGTTCTTTAGTTTTTGGCATCCGGGAGGGCCGTTCTGTTATTCCATGACCTTATCATTCATTATGATCTAATGTTCTCTCGTCATCCAGCTCAGGCCCTTCCCTTGTTAGTTTTCCATCTAGTTAGTAACAAAGGGGTTCAAATTCATAAACCATGACTTACATATTTTGACCATTACAATACCCCCCCCCCGACTAATAATAAGATGTAGGCCATTAAAAATGGGAGATAGCGACAAATGCGTGAAACTTTTGACACGGAATTTGTCTCTGTAGTTGTCTTGTGTTCGTAGAATTTCTAAGGGTGCTTGAACGGAGAATTCAGACATAAGTGTTCAGTCTCCAACATACAAATTATTTAAAAAAAAGGACTCTTAACTCCTTCAAAGCCTTCTTTGGCGGCGTCCATCTTGAGCCCTTCCCTTATGAGAGAGCTTACTGTTTTGCTATTAATTCACTGGATGCTGCGTAACTTCACAGCTCTAATATTTTCACCATGACAGATATTAGTGCACACATGATGGTAAGACATGCTGCAGAACCTCCATATACTGCAAGTTAACCAGTTTCATAAAAAAAACTGAAATGACATATTTTTGGATATTTGTATGTTTTAAGAATATTCTTTAACCAATGCACACTTTTTTAAAGATAAGTGAATATGTATAACACTACGTACAATTTGTTCCCAAAAATAATTAGAAACAAGAATTGATGAAACAGAGAAAGGGTTGAACATACCTTTAAAAAACTATAAAAAGTGTTACATTCATGTACATTTATATTTGTGTAATAAACCGCCTATATCTTTCTCCTAGAGTTGGCTTTCTGCTGGCAGAAACTAGTTTTTGCCGTGCCAGTGGCAGAAACTGGTTATAACTGATTTTTTAACTGGTATAAAGTGGGAGAAACAGGCAAAAACTAATACAAGTACTTAAAATAGTGTTGTATCATTTAGTAAATGAAAGATTACAAATATATATTTTATTACAATAATTTAGTATATCGTAAAGCTTTGTTAATTATTTGAACAATTAAAGTGTTCTAAAATAATTAAATACTGTCAAAATAAATCAAAGATTAGTTACAGAAACCACATTTTGAAGTCTGCATTTAACTTATTTGGCCTATTTAATCTTATTTATCTTCTCTACCTCATTAGACCTTTAGCTGTACAATAAACGACGACAACATTGTCAGATAGCCTGTAAGTAAAAATCTCACTAGTTTATGACCAATCAGATGAATTGTATTTACAGCCAATGGAACCATACTTTTTTTAAAGTCTGTTGTAAAGCATGCATTATCTGTTCAGGACTATTATAGAAATGATTACAGATAAGGTGCTTGGTTGAAGAAATACATAAATACTGTGAAGCTACAAATACCAGGCAATATAAAGTGGAAGAACCAGGTAGATTTCTTGGAATTATTCCTAAAGAAACATCCATGTTACTCGCAGATCATGAAAACGATATGAATAATAAAGAAGATATTCAAGTCATAACCAAATGATTAATAAAGATGTAAAAAAAAACTATTGCAGTTGTTAAAACCTATTGCTGTTGCTACGTGTAAGATACTGCAGATGCTTGTGAAATCTGGTTGAGCCTAATGGATGATGATGATGATTGTCTCTCAAAAAATAACCAAAGAAAAGTAAAAAAGTAAACTCAATCAGGCAATAATTCAACACCAGATGCTAGCTTTACACTGTATGTACAACCTCAGTTTGCTTGGTGCAGAATGACCCTTACTGTATGTCCTCAATGATAAAATTTCAAGCAATCAATCATCACATGCTAGCTTATATGCATCATCCAAAATACATAAGTTCTAAATTATTGTATGAAAATTATCATAAGAATAAATTATCGTAAGAAAGAAATTTCTTATAATGTCATTAACACAAACTTTGCGCCTTACATTATAGCTTTTCGAGCAAATTCAGCTCCTTTTCCTGAAACATACTACTCCAAGGAAGGAAACATATTACTTCTAAGAAAATGTCTCAGCTATTATGTGGTGGTCTAGTTTAAAGGAAACAACTATAAATGAAGATTTTGTAACTCCTTTTTTTTTTTTCACAACGATGATATTACCTTCAAGTTCCATTGGGCTTGAAAGAATATTTCTCTAAGTTTTTTATTCATTCATAAAAAATTAAGGAATTACTTGAGTTAGGAAACAGTAGCAAAACAGATGCCCCGGCCAGGTAACAGCGCTTCAAAGAAGTAGCAACAGGGCTTTGTTTACAATTTCCTGAAGACCAGAGAAGCCTGGTTGAAATGTGCATTGTGTGATTAAATTTTCGTTTTATCAGCCATTTGCTTATAAAACGTTTTTTAAAAAGTTCTATTACTTAGTTTCGATAGATTACATTCATAGCAGCAAATTTATTTTTGCTATAGGCTACTTCGCTGAAAGATAGGCCTGAACTTAAATGCTAGTGAATTTGCTATGATGTAACCTTTGAATAAATACTATAAACATTGTAACTAAACCTATTTTACTTTAAAATACACTCCCTTTTGCCATTTGGGGTATTTTGGTACGTTTTAATCCCAAAATAATTATTTTCTGGGTTTCCGCCGGTTATTGCCACTTTTATGGCGGAAACCACAACTACAAGAACTCATAGACCATTTGTGTGTTTTGTTTTGCATGTTGTAAAATATCATATCACTTTACGCAGTGAACTAGTAATAATAAAAACTATTACAATATTAAATCTTTTTTTTAAAGTTTTGTATGCATTAAAAAGTGTGGACACAGTAATTAGCTGCTTATACTGTGATTAGCCTTTTAGTTCTTTAATTTTCTTCTCTATTTCTTGACTAAGAGTCTGAACCTGCTTTCCCTTTGCAATTTCTGTTGTTTTTAACATCTTTTTGGCGTTAGATAAGCACTTTCAATTCTTCCATAAACTCTCAAATAATCTTTTACTGCTCTTACACCTTTGATAGTATTTTTGGTTTTCATTTATTCAGATGTTAGCGCTGTATTGTTCGGAAAAAACCTCTTTCTTCGTCTGAATTACCATGTGCTAGTATCCAAAGAGACGGAATATATTTAGCCAGAAGAGGGTACTTGCACTTATCCTCGAGAGGTTTGCTCTTGAACACTTGTACCCCATAATAGTCAGCTGTATGGTACTTAATTTCACCATAATTTTTTTCTTTGGTAAGCAACTGTTCTGTAATTTCATCATCCACCTGGTATGACTTCCATTCCTTTATAGTTTTGTCATTGTTATCCAGAACATAGAATACTTGAGCGACTAGCCATTTAACGTACTTACAGTTCTCATCCCCCACAGTGCACATCAAACCATGAATACTACGAAGGTTTTTCACGATCCCATTTCTCAATTAGCAGTGCTGTATAAATAGCAGTGCTAAATAAAAAGCGTAGCTACTACTTTCTTATACAAACGTAAGACAGCTGAGTTATATTCAAGCTTAACTTTGTCAGACATTTGAGACAAGGCCAAAGTTCGTTTTGCTACTGTTTCTACCTCAAATTTTGTGCAAAGAAAGCAGATTTTCACTAGCAAAATGTATTGCCAACTAATTAAAAGAGAACTCTTCCATGATATATGGTTGCAAAAATTTTTTTAACGTCATCTTTAGAAATTCACAAAGTTCATCACACGAAATATAAACAAGTGGTTATTCATTCTAAAAAGTGCAAGGAATTTAGAAAACAACTAACTCGTATGAACCCAAAACACTATGTATATCCAACAGTTTATTTTTAAGATTGCTGTAAGCCATGAGCATAAAATATTTATTTTGGTCGGGGAGGAGTGGGGGAGGTTCCAACAAGCATCAAGTTCTGGATATTAAATTTATTGGAGTTAAGGGTAAAATGCTTAAAAAATGCAATTGAAGTTGCTAAAAAAATATATATACAATCCAAAAAATAAAAAGTTATATTCACTAAAATAGATAAACAAGAACTGCTTTCTTGTCAGTATTATTTCCTAGAAAAATCAATAAAAAAAAATTGGCGACGAAAGGAGGGAAGAAAAATCTAGCAAATCTAATAGAAAATCACTAAATTTAGCATATTTCAGTTAATTTTGAAGTTTTTCCTTGCTAAATCCCTTAAACTCTGCTAGGAAAATTGGAAACACTGTCTTCTGAACAGATGCTTTCAGGTGTCTGAAAATAGGGATGTTTTGAGTAACTTGAATTTCCCTGACAAAGCTCTGTTCTTGGGGAAAAAGGGTGGTTGGTTGCTGACCATCCTGTAAATCAAAACTGGGCCCCTCCTGTTCAGTCACTCCAAATCTCTTCCTTCCCAGGGAATAAGCAGTTGAGTAAGGATTGTTTATGCTATGTGTATATAGACACAGATTGCCACCAGCTGCCCATGAAATATAGCAGAAGGGGGGGGACTTCACAAACTTAAATATAAAAATATTCACAAATTGTATAATTTCGAATGTTTCCCATAACTTTAAAATAAAATTGTCAATAATGGCGAAATGAGAGCTGAATACCAGTAATGGTTGACATTTTCGTTATATTCATCAAAACTCAGATTTGAAAAAAAAAAGAAAGATGAAAAAAAAAAACAAAAAAACCCAGCACTTAAACTTTCAACTACAAATGAGAGCCTGAAAGGGGAACTGTTGGTCATTAAGAATATTGATTGTTTGTTTGTGGTTTTACAGCTCAAGGACTACAATGGTCATGCTGCGCCGGGACCTACAGTTTTCCGAGGAATCCGAACCTCTTAAGGTCTAGGGAACCAAACCCTGGACTACAGTGAGCAGTGTAATCTTTGCACTGTTGGGAGTCAAACTTGGATTAATGGTACACTAGGCAAACACGTTGCCACACTGCGTCATCACAGTGCTTTCCTTAAGAATATTGCAACTAACAGTGGGTCTAGCCCAACAATTATTGGCCATGCAGTTCATAAACTGTCTATAAGTCAATCTTTTTCCACACTTGTACCAGATTCACGATTTCTTAAAGATTGCCTTAGTATTCCATTTGTATCTCTCGTTTCTACCAAAATTGGTGCATTTCAATGTAAGTTCAATTTTCGTGTCATGTTCAACAAGATTGGCACTTTACAACTCAAGGACCTAATCCCACACCTTGCCAACTGCATTTATAACATCCAATGCCAATGTGGAATGCTCTATATTGTGGATAGACACATAATACTGTACGGTTTTGCCTTAAAGAGCACCAAAACTATGTCCGCAACCAAGAACTTCACAAATTCGCCATAGCTAAACATGGTTGGAATACTAGACACAAGTTTAAATTCTCTGAGACAAAGCTCATCACCAAGTTAAATCAGATTTGAACTTTTTTGAAGTTTTTATACTTTTACCAACAGTGATAAAGGTGTTAATGATCCACATGATGTCTTTTCTCCTAACATTTATAAAAGGCTTCGTGCTGTGCAATGATAAATGGCAGCATGATTTTTCATGCTTATTCAGATTGGATAATTCAAGAGAGAAAAAATATTATATTCGATTCAGTTTTCGGTCAGGTTTTGAGAAAGGATGGCCATTGCCATCTGAAACGATCATCAACCGTGTACATTAAAAACTTAACTGTGTTGATCATGTTTCATTGCTAATCTTAATGTTGCACAGTGATTCACCTTTTTAGTACACTCAGATTTGAGTTGTGAAGTATTATTATTATTATTTCTTATTATCATTTTTTAATCTATCCATTTATAATGTATATTTCACAGTGTGGCCAACCAAAACACAGAGATAAATTTCCAGACCATAAAATCAAAAAGTAAACATAAATTTCAAGCACACTTCTCAAGGCGCTAAAAATTCAAGTACACTCCTCGACTTTCCGCAGAATAAGATGCTTCATCCCCCCCCAAAAAAAACTACATCTGGGAAAAAATAAAGCACTCAATGAAAAAAAAAAAGCACCTCCAATGATGTAATTAAAGCACTTAAAAGGCCTTTCTTCATTACTTAAAAATTCAAACACTTTAAAGTACTTCCAAAGACTGTACAAACCCTGTATATACATACTGTCTCATAGTGAAAATGTCATACCATCAAGGAATGCTTGGAATATGATGGAACTTGATACACAGATAGAAGTAAGTTCTAAGCAAGTGATTTCAATTTTGCAAAATTATTTGTACTCATCGTCACAAAATATGCAGAGTGATCAATAGTTGGTAGGATTACCATGCCCGCATCCAGAGGTGGGGGGGATCTTAGGAATGGTCCCCCCCCAAAACTAAATTTTTAATGGGACTTGGCTACAGGGACTTGGCTACAGCTTTGTATGCAGTGAAATACATGTTGTAAAAATTTTTAACCCCCCCCCACAAAAAAAAAACTGGCTACAGCCTTGAGGATTACCGTGGTACATTAAGCAATCCTGTGCAGTATTGATTTAGTGAGCATATGAATGTTGTCATAAAGTACTGCTGATGATATAATATCAACCAAAGTTCACACACTTCATCCTTATTTCCAAAGCAAGGGAGTGGGGAAGAGTATTCACTTGCCAGTCAATACTGTACCTACAGATTCTTGATTGGAGAGAAGTTTGGAGGTCATGCTTGCCAAAGGATACCTTGCAAAGCCTGACAGCTAATGGTAGCTGTTTGTAACTGCATTCTATTGCTGAAAAACAGCATTTTATATGTTTTGAAGATATGGTAGAGATGGGGCGTAGCATCTCATCAATGTATTGGCATGGCGGTATTGTTGTCACTATCATACCTCTTACGTATATACTAGATAAGGTTCCACACTCACCTTGGAGGAAAAGTTCTTGACCTTTTTAGGTTTTTCTCTTTGACTTTTCTGACAAAATTCCCTCAGTAATCACAAACAAACCTTTCAGGTGAATTTTAGTTTCGGGAAAAATAGCAACATATTCATGTGAAATTTAGTTGTTTAGAACAGAAATTAGGAATGTTTTCCTCTGACTTTTCAACGTTTGAGAAAAAAATCTTGTTTTTCCCCAGACTTTTCCACGTTTGACCAAAAATCTTGGTTTTTCCCTGACATTTAGGGACGATTTCAAATTCCATGACAGTTCCAGTTTTCCAAGTGTATAGGAACTTTGCTAGAGATAATTAGCCGTTGATGCTAATGTACCCTAAACCATGATTCTACACTGATTAGCTGTGTGACACTGAAGAATAGAACCAGGATCAGCTCAGTTCTTATGTCGCTTCGAGACTCTCACTCGACAATTATTATTGCTGAAACAGAAGCAAGATTCGTCACCAAGTACTACACCATTCATGTCAGTGATTTGCTATTATAGACAATCTTTGCGAAGGATGGCTTGACTGCAAGTTTGACTTGACCAACATTTAAAAATACTGTCTGCTTTGATAGTGGCGAATTCAAAACTCCCTGAATACTTAGTTGTGAATTCTGGGACTGCTACTACATGCCGTGAGCAGTGATGCACCCACAAATTTGTTCCAGTGGGTTTCATCCATAAATTAGGATGATAAATTACTTTTACAAAAAATCGAACTTTATATATATAATACAAGAATGTGTTGAGGTTGTTTTTTTAATATCAGGTTTGGGGAGGGTTTAACCTCCAAACCCCTCATTAGGTGCACGAATGGCCATGAGATATCAAGGTTCCCACTTACCATGGAGAAAAAAATTTCCTGACCTTTCAAGGGTTTTCCCTGATTTTTTAGACAAAATTCCCTGAATGATCGAAAAACAAAACTTTGAACTGAACTTACATTTTGGAGGAAATAACCTCATGTATAAGCGAAATTTAGCTATTCAGTATAAGTAAGGAAGGTTTTCGTTGAGTTTTCTTGGTTTGACCAAAAAATTTTGTTTCCCCCCCAACTTCTAGGGATGATTTCAATTTGCTAACATTTCCAGGTTGCATAGGAACCCAGGATACACTGATCTGTGCATTTTGACAATAATGCACATCACTGTCTTCCATTTGTTCCCTCCAAATTCTACCCATGCTTGTCGTATCACGCTACGTTTCTGCTGTGATATAATATAGCGATCGATCAGTTGTATGTATATGTAAGCCTATGATAAAAACCTTAGTAAATACATCAGTCTGCTGAAGAAAAAAAATTAATGGTGTTAATTAGGTATTTTTACCACTTAAACATTATTCTGATAAAAACAACAGCACGAAACTTAAATATCTGTGATTTTGAGAAAGTCGAAAAAGTTAGCTTAACAGACTGAGGATGGGGGGTCCCAGTTTACCTTCCTTGCTAATCATGTAACCAACTCAAAACTGCACTCAGTAACAGGGCCGTAGCTAGGAGGGTGGCAAGGAAGGCCCACACCAGAGATACAAGCATAGAAGGATGTAAAATCAGCTGAAATTACTCACAAGTGAGAATGTCCATGACTAGGGGCACAATCTGGACGGTTCTGCCAAGGGCACTGGATCATCCTACGTTCTAGATCTACCCACGTTCCTGATCACTAGTAGAATTGTCTACCTATGCATATTCTGTAATTTGCATAATGCTGTAGAAAAATCTTTATGGCATGGCATTTCCTCTGTGAGGTGCTGTATATAGCTGCGATATGACTTTACATGATGGTTAGGGAATAGATACTACGGCAATTACCCTTTTCACTGTTAGTCATATAAAAAACTTCAGAAAAAAAAAAGATCCCAAATTACATAAGGATGATAACTGTTATTTATTTTACTAGGGATTGTACATGTATAAAATATGGAATCAACGTTTTATATACGGGCCTATCTTCCAAAAAATATTTACAATTAAAAACATGGTGCCCTACATTTAGTCAGTCAAATAAAGGAAGGTGTAGAAATATGAAATCATTCTTGATTGATCGGATAACGAGAAACGTTTTTCTAATTGGAAATTTTTTGATGAAGGGTCTAGATGAAAAGTTAAATTCAACATTTCTACACATATACAATCCCTTGCAAAACAACATATTCAACATCTCTGCATAATTTGAGCACCTCTTTCCTCTGAAATTTTTCCTACAACCAACATTTAAAAAGATAATTACAGTAACATCCATTCTGAATCACCCTGTATAGTCACAATACATACTAAGAACGTCACCTCTCTCCCTTACAATCATCCGGCAGCCCTATACCACATTTCACTTTATCTAGATTTATGTGTATATTTTTATGCATGTAAATATGTAGACATATAATCTTTAATACATATTATGCATAATATACACTTCCTTAATACTCAATACAATATACAGGGTGCAAAACGAAGTCCTTATATTCACCCAAATAACTTTCGAACAAAGGTTTATACAGATATAGAAGTTAAGTATAGGAATAATGTGGCAGTGATGACGACAAGATCCCACCAAATGTATGCCCTCTTCTATTTAAGTTCTTGGCATACATGATGATCATTTCCTACTAATTAGTTAATACTTCACAACTTCGTATGACAAAATTTTTTCTATATCCCTTAGTTGCAGAGTTAAGTGAAATTCTAGAAGTTATTTCACACAAAGAATGCTGCCATCCATCTTATTTGATCAGGCATGGCTACTTTACTATACCTTTTATAGCTCTACAAGATTTCATTCAAAAGTTATTTGGGTAAATAAGGGCTTTATTTTGACCATGTAAACCTGGCTCCAATACACAATGTAGCTTTAAGTGCAATAAATAGAATGTATTTAAAAACGTAAAATATGCAATGTATTAGCAAAAGCAATAGGGAAAATCAATATTCATTAAAACCCACTAAAAATTAACAACAGTCAGGGAAGTCATGCATTACTTGGATGGGCAATGTAACTGTCACTGCTACATGTGGCTGCAAGCTTTGCACAATGCTTTGAAGCGGTTGTCCTGATAGCTGTACAATAGGCTGCACTTGCAGTAAAGTTGCAGGTACAGTCACGGTAGGTGGTGGTGGTGGTTGTTGCGGTTGAGGTGGTGGAGCTGGAGGTGGGCTCTGGTACGTTGATGATGAATTTCTTATTCCCACTTGCTACAATTTATTTTTATAAAGAACACACACATTAGACTATCGGTTCTAATAGCATAACTATGATAAAATTAAAACTATACAGAGTGAAATGTGTCTGCCTAGTGTTGTCATTAGTTCTGGCACAAGCTCTTTTCTTAATGTACTCTAAATGTGAGTGAATTTGTAAACTTTTCTTTTTTGGTAAATCAATACTTTAATATATTTTTTTTAAGGTACATAAATTAACATTCGAAATTGTTTCTCCCTGGCTTTCACACAAGCTCTGAGTCTTTATGGCCATTATTCAACTGCTGCATGCAGACTTTCCATCAGATAATCATCCCATGCTCTCTTTAGACTTGATCTCAGAGCTTCGAAAGTGGTGTGTGGTTTCGAGTAGACCTTCATCTCTAACTTTGATCACATGTTGTAGTCTAACGGGATGAAATCGGGTGATGCTGAGGACTATTCTTTGGAAAAGATAAAATCTAGTACGTTATCTTTTAGTCACCTTTGTAAAATCCTGGCACCATGAGTAGGAAAAGAGTCCTGTCGGAAGGTCCACGGCTTTCCATTGAAAAAAGTAGTACTCAGGGGTTTGACAATTGGCTCCACAATACTATCGCAGTAATTTTGGGCACTAAGTTTAACCCCTTGTTCCACAAAATGCACTTCAGTCTTCCCTTGCCAGCTCACTTTGAGCCAAACCATCAGAGACTGAGGGTGACGAGTTCTCATGGCTTTTAGTACTGAAATCGGAATGTTAGATCGTAGCTTTGCACATTTTGGAGGTTGAATTGTTCTTCAACCGTGAAAAAAACTATCTGGCAATGCTTCCCACCTGCGTACTGCTTCAGTAGTGCCTTGCACTTTGACGCTCTCTTACTTTTCTGAGCAGCTGTCATCATATGGCAAGTACTTCTTCTTATTGCCTGGAGGCCGATGTCATTTCTTAATGCATGACAAATAGTTTCTTTTGAAACTTTTATTGAGATGGCAAGGTTCTTATGAACCCGACGTGGGTTTCTTCTCATTCTTGCTTTGAGTGCTTTCAGTATGGCTGGGGTCCTAGCAGTACAAGGGCGACCGGATCTTTTTCGGTCATAGACAGTCCATGTACGGATGTATCTATTGACGGCATTATAAACGGTCCTGCATTTTACACCATATTTTTTCAAGAGTCCAAAGATTTCACATGGCCACTTAACACTTTCATGTAATTGCAAAATAGTACATGGTTCTGTTTCCTTCATCATTTTAAGGAATAGTATTTTTCTTTCTAGGTTATATACATTTCTTTCAGAAAACAACATTCAAACGTTTAATTAAGGGGGAAAAAAGTGCATTCAGGTTAGTTTTTATTTCTGTAAGCATTATAAAGTTTGTGCCAGAATTTCTGACAATACTAGGTATAACAATAACCTACAATGATATCTCCCTTCCCCCCCCCTGGTCTCGACAGATATAGTGTGTATCAGATTCACTCTTGTCTACAACATGTTTTCCTGATCTCTAGAACATAGTTACAGCCAGATTTCATTGTACAACTGTCAATGCCAGGGGCGGGAACCTGCGACTTTAAGGCAACATGTGGCTTTTTAGGCATGTAACTATACTGCCTTTCGGATGAATCCAAATTTTGCAATACAAATCCTTTTATTTTTATTAATATGATTTTGTTCATCTTGTTTTTAATTTACTTTATTTTTATTATCTCAAATGAATGCATTTAAAATACAAAAGATAGAAGTAGTATCCATAAAATATTCCTCCCAGACTGATTTTTGTTTCCTATTAATAGGGGTTCCGCTATATATCTAATCTGTGGCATAGGAAGCCCCCACTGGGTAGCAAAATACATCGTTGCATTTAATGTCAAATGGCATGATATGCTAAAAAACTACTTAACCACTCCGTAATGTTTGAATTGCTACACCCCTGTATGTCAATTGAAATTTCTGGAATGTGGCCTTTTTTTGATTATAATTAACTTAATGCGACCTTCCAACATGAAAAGATTCCCCACCTCTGGTCAATGCCAACTCTTTATCAGTTTAATTCTGTTAATTCTTCACAGCTCAGAAATTCATTTGAAATAAAAACATATTAGTTTGTTTTTTTCTTTTCACCAATTCAATTTAAACTAAACAAGGTATGTAGAAAATATAATATATACAGTAAAATTTCATTAATACGGCTTCGCTTAAGAAGGACCTCTTGTTTAGTGGGGATCCTTTTCCCCCGTTTAAGGCATATTCTATGTTAAAGGTTTCACTTAATGTGTATGGTTCATCAAATAATGCTACTCTATCACTGATTTAAGCAATATTAACCATTTATCTAATCATTTACACTCCTTTATGATAACTTTCTTTTTGAATAATGACACTATTTTCCAAAACAAGACCAACCCTCATCACTTAAAAGTAGTATGCAACAAGCTGCAGGTGCATTTCAGTGAGTTCACAAGACTCGATTGGCTTCCTAAATCCTCAATTCCTTACCTCAATGCAATTGAAAATTTACAGGATCAACTGGAATGCTGAATGTAATATTACCATCACAATTCTAACATCTGCTACACATGTATAACATGTAGCTACTTTCGTTCGAGCTAAATTGGGTGATCCAACAAAGTACTAGATGGGTATGCATAATTGTCCTCTCAGTACATATATATATATATAAGTAAATGACAAATTTTTTATTTTAAAAACTGTTTAAATAAATTTAATATAATTATGATTTTATACTATTATCTGTAAGGAATCATCAAAGGATATTACAAAAATATAAATGAAATTAAAAATGGAATGAGTAAAATGAATGAAATTCGTAACTCAAAAAGGTGCAACTAAAACTAAAAACTGAGATCAAATCAAGAAAACAAAGACGTAAGGAAATTAGTCTTTGAGGGTAAATTTTCCTTGAGGTTTGATAGTTGGTTGATCGTCTTTTTATGAGGTTTGAATAATGGACTGTTTCTAATGGATAATCAGCTTTAGCTAAGATGTCTATCCCGTCTTCTAATCTCCCATTGGTACAAAAAGTATTTGGAAAAGAGTGAACAAAATTGAGAACAAATATTAATTACAAAATTAATAAACAAAAAAATATATGCAAAACAAATATGAACAAGTAAATAAAAAACATTAAAACGAAATCAAAATCCTAAAATTATAGAATAAAAACCATTTAAACCAAATCAAAATGCAAAGATGAAACGGAATATTACCTATTGAAATAAACAGCCACTCTTTTTTTTTCAGCCACATGGTCTTCCATGTATCAATGCATTTTAATTTTTTATTTACAGTTTCATTTACCATTGATAACTATTTACATCGCACATTTTCAAAGATGCTATTCATTATTGGTGGAAATCATCCATGGGGATTCATGCCTACAAGAGAGGGTAAAAAAGACTATGGAAGAGTGAGTTTTTAACCCTGGACATGGATTTTTCCTTGCGAGCTGGCCAGTAGTTTTCCCCAACAAGGCAGTCAGATTATGGACAAGTGATTGCCAAGTTTGGACCTTAAGCCAATTTTTCTTCACGTAGCCCTTTCATGTCAACTTTGGCTTTTTGTGCATCGGTTGAATGCCAAATCAAGGTTTATATGGGCCCTAAGCTGGAAGGATAAAATCAGCCCCTCAAGAAGGTGACCACGACACTCCGCTAATAAATCGTGAGTTTTTCTGTAAAGTTCATTATCTTCAATACTCAGGTTCGTTAATATTGAAAGTTTCTCCAAACTTTGCAAATAAACAGGATTACAACAAGGCTTAAATATAGCAATAGACCTTTTCGAGATCCTGGACACTTGCCACGAAGTAAGAAGGAGCAAGCAATAATTTTTTTAAAAACAGAAATACAAGGACACCTCAATATTAGGCATCATTCTTACACTCATTATCCATGCACTTCTCAATGGTGTTTTATTTGAAGAAGAGACAGCGAAATCAATTTTCACTCTTCAGTGGTGAAATTCACTGGCCTTTATAAAAGAACGTGTTAGGCAAAGGAAACTCAATGATATTGAGGAACTATGCACAGCTAAGGGAACCTCTGCTGAAGTTGAAAGGATGTTTTTCATATGATTGAACACTCGCATAGCAAGTTGAGAAGGCAGCAAAGTTGGCATTTTTATTTAAATACTTAAACGTTTGCTTTTAATAATATCATAATTGAAATCTTTAATGCATATTGTAGTCTCGATAAACAAGAAATCAAGACGTTGAATATTTGTTTTTTATGTTATTAAATACGTTATTTAGATATTCACTTACCACTTAAGAAAAGTAAATTGAATGTTAAAATTTTACATAAACGAAAAATCTGATTTTTCTGAGGTATACAACCTTACTCAAAAAATTAAATTTAAATAAAAAAAAAAGCATTTTTTTTACACCTTGCATGCTGTACACACAGACATGGTTCATAAGGATGTTATCCTGCATCAGTAAAGCCCTTTAGGAGTGCACTTGGCTCTGGGTTCCACTTTACGGATGATAAGACTCACGCTCATAGGGAATGCTTGATTCAACAATATTTGGTATCTAAGAATACAACATGTCTGAACAGCCCAGTCTGTTCATGGGACTTAAAACTCCATTGAACACATATAGGACAACCTTGACAGTTGAGTTGCAACACATAACCTTTCACAACTGAAATGCTCAGAAAAGTACATTTTCAAGCATGGGATTCCTTAGCCTAAGAATTGTTGGACACCCTTATCAACAGTATACCAAACCACTGTTCAACATGTGCAGGTACTCAAGGTAACAATACACCATACTAATCTCTCCATGACTACCATGGTGGAATTCAAAATATAAACAGTGTCACGTTGGACAACCATAGTCTGTTTTCTTCTTGTATTTCCATGAGTTATGTGAACCCAAACTTCTTTTTATGCCTTATTTAGTCTTTACATGTCATATTCATCGCTTTTGACCACGTTTCTCACAACTAGATGGGGGGAAACCGTCCTAGATTCCTTATCTTATGAAAAAAAGTATCCTTAATCATCATTTATATCATTCAGTTTTTGAAACAGTATTGTTTGTGGTTTTATGACTCAAAGAATAGAATGGTCATGCTGTGCCGGGATGTACTGTTTCCCGAGAAATCCGAATCTCTAGACCTACAATTTTCTGAGGAATCCGAACCTCTTAAGGCCTAGGGAACCAAACCCTGGACTACAGTGAGCAGTGTGATCTTTATGAGATCTCTGAGTAAGCATTCTTATCACTGTTGGAAATCGAACCTGGATTAATAGTACACTAGGCAAACACAGTACCACACTGTGCCACAGCGGGGCTTTTGAAATACTAACGATCAATAAATGTTATCAAGCACAAGCATACAACATTTTTTAAAATATATTTACGTATGCTCTCAAATAAAATTTTTCTTAAAGACATTTGTAAGTTTTAGGTCTCAAGACTGTGCAATGGGTCGTCTAGGACAGAACTGAGAGCTTAATGTTGACTTCCGAATCATGATATACTTACACAAAATCAAGTTAACTAGGAATTGCACAGCTGATCCAAAGACAGCAGTTATAACCACTAGGAAGCTATTTTATCTTGAAGGGAAATCAGTGAAATGGTTAATTAGTAGATAATTACTTTTTTGCATTTCATTACTTTTCTTCTGGCATTCATGCCCTTTCAAATCTATGAACAAAGCTATTAGAAAGACAAAAGACTACTGTAAGGTAGAATTAGCAACTACTTGGTTTCTAGTTTGTTGTTCCACTGACTCATTATGTGTCCACTATCCATACTTTATTCAATATTTATGGCATTCGTTTCACGGCACAAGCACCGCCACGATCATACTGAACTGGGATCTACAGTTTCCCGACAAGTCCGAACCTTTCTTACCTAGAGAACAAAATCATGCACCAAAACATGACATGTGCACAATGCACCATTGGAACCGATCTTGAAACAATAGCATGATAGATGAACGTTTAACTCCTTTGCCAGGATAGGGTAATTTAAAGTGTTACTATGGAAATTTAGAAAGAATGAAAAAACAAAAAACATAATAGGTTAGATTTTGTATACTCTGATTATATAATACATTGAATATAATCTTTCCTTCTTTAAACGACCTTCAGTTAGGAAGGAAAGAAAGAAATCTGGATACAATAAAAATGTAATTTTACTTTAAGTAGAAGGACCATTATATCTGGTCTAATTATGGCCAAGACTGATCTAGATAACTGTAAATACGGATAACTTGGTGTAACAATGACACAATGGTAACCAGTGCCGGATAATTAGAATTCTCATATATCTTCTGTTATGACGCATATTGAGCCTTAATTCATTAAAGCCACAGAACAGATTCAGTTCATCAAACATTTCATTGGCGATTCTATGGTATGGTCAAAACTGGTAAGTGCACATACACGGACAGTAGAATTCCATGTAGTTATGCACTTTGTGCACTTTAGTGCATTTATTTAAAATGCTGTGTGTATTTTTCCACACTAAATTTTTATACTTTATATATTTTATTAAATTACATAATCCTACAATTGTGAATTTATATGGTATTTATTTTAATAGTTATACAGTTTTATTACTTTATTCATAAACGTAAGAAATACAGCAGAACTTACACTTAAGCTTAGCAAATTTAAAATCTCCAACTATTGATCAAATTTATTAAACAGGTTAAGCTTTCTTTCTCTCTCTCTCTCTCTCTCCATTTGCCTTAATCTAAGTAAAGCCTCTATGGGTGTAAACTTAAAAATGCTTAACAAGCAAGGACGTTTTCTGCTCCTTGCACATGAACAAAATTGTGCAAATGTACAAGAAGCCACAAGAGCCACGTGGCTCGCACCTTGTGTGGAATTCTGATATGCACAGGTAGATATAACTTCATGGGTGTGATGCATGTGTAAAAGTAGTTTCTTGAATATTTGTGCGATTATCGAATTGAAATTCCACAATAAAGAACCAATTTAACTTAAATAACAAATTTACTTATGTTGTTTGTGCAGTTATACATGTTTGGATGACGATAGGATAGTTTTTTTTAGACTTTATATTTTATGCACTTATACCGTTTGTGTAGCTATGCAATGTGTACTTAGGCGGCTTTGATTGTATAAGGATGGCTAAGGTCCCGATACATCAGGATTTAGTATTTTCCACGAGATTCCAACTTCTGTTTTCCGGGAATCAAACCCAGGAATATACCCATATATACACCATGAATTCGTAAAATGCAAACCTAAATTTCCCACATGGTATAAACACATACATTATCTCTATACCACTGTAAAGCACATTTCATCAAACATGATTTACATTTCCAGTTACATACAGAACGTTTAAATAAATTACAGTAATCTCGTTCATTAACGTGATTCAAATTAATAGCAATAGTTATTTCAACACTGGCGTAAGGTTAAAACATGACGTTTTGAGAACCAACTGCTCCCTTTGTCAAGTGAAGGCAGAATGAAGAGTTCGTGAAAGTCCTAAGCTTATATACCCGCATGTTGGGAATCCCCATCTGAGTTTATTTGGTACAGGATAGACTGTACTGAGGATGCTATCTCAAAACCTCTACCAGAACCTTACAAGTTTTTTGTCAAACCCAGAGTCCCAAGCGGGGGTCCCCAAGCTGGGATCATCCCGCACCAAATGGCGTCAGATGGGGATTCCCAACATGCGGGTATATAAGCTTAGGACTTTCACGAACTCTTCATTCTGCCTTCACTTGACAAAGGGAGCAGTTGACTCCCGAAACGTCGTGTTTTTAAACCTTACGCTAGTGTCAAAATAACTGTTATGCTATCTCCAGGGGTGATTGTAAGTCCAAACCAGATTCCCTGAACATACCAGAAAATTCCCTGAAAAGTTGCGTAATATTTTTGGTAAAAACACTGATTTCCGAAGGAATATAGAAAATTATAAGAAATAAAATGAGATTTCGCAATTTTTTAAAAAGAAATCCCGGAAGAAGCACGTTGAAATTCTCGAAAATTACAGAACAAAATCACCCCTGTATCTTCTAATGAAACTTTGTATTGTTTTGTTATTCTAATTAATGATTATTTACAGTTAAAGAGGGTATTCTATGGTCCCAGTGTTGTGTTGAAAAATCAACACAACATCATTTCTTCAAATTGCTTAATTATTCCAAATTACACCCTTTTTAAAAATAAAATGCTGGGACTCAAATGGACTCAATCAATTTAATAATACATATATATTCAAGTTAATTTTGTTATTACATTTCATTTTCTCTGAAATGGATTCATATTATTTCTTAGGAAAAATGTGATTTAAAAATATCGTAGACACTTTCTGCCGGATTTTAATTTTGTATTTCAGGTTAGTCCTGTGAGAGCCTGAGCCTTATGCATCTGTTCTAGCAACATCTAGATGTACACTCGAATCAATGAAAAAAATTCAATCATACAGACTGCAAGATGACAAGTGGACTTCAAATTTAAATATATTCAAACACCAAGGGAACCTTACATGCAAACTAAATTCAACTTATGCTGTGGGCTCTCCCAATATTCGAATTCAGCAAGAATATAGACATTTTTTCTTAATCATTCAACCACCAAATAATATTATTTATGTATATGTTTTTCTGTAATATTGTTATTATAATTCGTGAAAGGCTGCTTTATTTTATGTGAAGACGTTTAAAATTAGCGTGGGATGTTATGTTACACTTCAAAGGATGATATTTAAAATTATGCATATTGTTATTATTATCTAATGTGAAAATGAACGTTAAATAACCTTTCCTACTTCCCCATAAAATTTCCCCTTATTAAGCTAATTTCTATTCTACATTTCTTATGCAATTTCTCTCTATATTTCCTACAATTCAACTTCTACATTTGCCATTTTCAAGTTGTCAAATCTCTTTTTTTTTTCAGCTAAGATTGCACTTCGTATTTAGCTGACCCTGAGTCATCGTATCTTCGTTTTACTTTCGCCCATAGAAAGATCGTAAAATCCACAATATTGCCTTACATGGAAGTGGGTCCTAGTCTTACGCCCTTACATAAATAGAAAAGCTCAGCGCACGCCACTTGAGAGAGGAGCGGGGTAGGACACTAGGTTACTGGCCTGGCCGGTTCCACACATCGTCACATACGTTCAGCCTGCAAAAGGGTTGCTGGTATCTAACTGGAAGGAGACCCACACGCTGAACGTATGTGACGATGTGGCAATGTACTCCCACTGCAAATGGTGCGGAAAGCTGAAGCTGACTATGAACAAATCAATATTAAGAGCAGGTATTTTAAGAAATGAGCACAATAAAGGAGGCTTGTTCTTACCTCACAAGGTAGCAAATATGATCCCCTATTGTTAGAACCAATTTTTTATTTTTCACATCTTAATTTTCCGCATAACGAGACACATATGGAAAAATGTTCAAGAGCAGGCATTTAAAACAATAGTGTCCATAAAGCAGCCTTTTGCTTGGAACATTGGGTAGCAAGTATGGTTCCGGACATGGGAAGGCTTTTGAGAATTTAAATTTTCCGCCTAATAAATGCATCTAATTCTGTGAAATGAAGCGAGACACTTATACAATAGGCAAGAACATTCAAAAGAAAGCATTTAAAGAAGTAATGCCCGTAAAACAGCCTTCTGATTTTTACACGGGCTAGCAAGTACGATCCCGAACATGGAAACGCAATTTTTTTTTTTTTTCGAATTTTAATTTTTCGCCTTATAATTGCATCTGGTGCTCTGAAATAAAGCGCAGAGTAGATAGCAAGGGAAAGCACATTCAAGAACAGGCATTTAAAGAAGTAGCGTCTGTCAAGCAGGCATTTGCTTTCAACACGAGGCAGCAAGTATAATTCCCAACATGGGAACACCTTTTTTTTCCTTTTTTCAAATTTTAATTTTCCGCCTAATTCATGCAGTCTGGTTCTGAAAAATGAAACGGCATACATATAGAAAAGGAAGAAACATTCAAAAGCAAGCATTTCACAATAGCGGATACAGAAATTTTTCAAGGGAGGGACGATTTTTTCCGGTTTCTATTTTTAGTCAAGTTTCCGGTACTTTTCATTTCATTTCTATGATACAATCCCAGCTCAGGGGTGTGTGGGGGGGTCAATCAGCCCCTTGGATCCTCCGTTTTTGACATTTCAAGAACATGGTATTAAATAAATGTCTCAATTAAAATTATCTCACAATTAATGTTTGAATTAATGTTTTCAGAGTCTTTCACTTAGCATTTTTGCAATTAATTTTTCTGTTAACTGTTTCACAATTAGTGTTTCAGTTAATTTTTCCACGATTAAAGTTTCTGACAATATATATAAAGTCTTATTTTTTACAGGCAATCCCTCGTTCGGTGAAAGACAACCTTTGCTTGCATAACCAAATACAAACAAATAATAACATGCTAAATATATCCAGTGGCGTGCGCAAGTGGGGTTGATAGTGTTCATGACCTCTCCATTGTGATGCAGTTTTGTATA
>QLNU02015359.1:31381872-31414925 GCA_006491805.2 Dysdera silvatica | reverse complement strand
TCCTAGCGAGAGGGGGGGGTCCCTCTGACGTGGATATTCTCAAGTTTGGGAAAGCCTGCTACTATCTGGCCATCATTGCCTTGGACAACAAGAGCCGGTTGGCTGATTTCAATGTTAAACGGACCAAAGTTCCAAGGAATATAGTTACTAACCTTCACCACCTCTCAGATGGAAATGGCAACCTACGTTCTCCGGGAAAGTATGGGTCTCCCGCTCAAAAAACAGTCCCAGCTCAACCACCTGACTTGTAAGGTGTAAAAGTATTCACGACCCTCTGAGGGGCCCAAGCCACAGAAACGGTAACCATTTTTTCTTTTCTTCTATTTTCCCTCCTACATTAAATGAGCTTTGTAACTTTATCCCCATTGTTTATCAATTAATTAATCAATATATTTTTGTAAGTTATGTTATATGTGGCCCGAAAGTTATGCTATGGTCACATACATCAATTTCATGGGGTGAATGTTCACCAAAAATTTATCATGTGAAAAAACTTCATACTGACCTGTTAAAAATAGCATTTCAATTACAGTAATTGCCATACTGGAATGAAGCATTTGGAACATGCTATTCACTCATCCCTTGAATCAATTGGTATTGCATCTATCTGTAGACCCACACTGGGCTCCTTATAATGCTAATTGTATTCTTTTGTTTATCTTTTTTTTTAATAAATCTTTTTGTAACTGATATCTTTCCTGTTTCGTGCCACTACGATCTCCAGCTTTCGAGTCAGCGTTAATTGTAAGTTATTTTGTACGTAACCAATTAAGCGGTCACAACGCGAGATATGTCCTTTTGAGAATATTTTAGCAAAATAATTTTAAATAATAAAAATTATTCAATTCGGGAGTTATTCCAACTGTTCCAAGGTATTGGCAACTTGAGAAATTTTATTGTACCATTGCCCCTGTGCGAAACGGCCCAAATATTTTAATTTTCATCTGCAAATGAAGTACATTCCAAGGTATAAGGATTTATCCCTGCTGAATTGAGGAATTGAACTTAACATGGATTTCCATGTATCGAACCTGTATTTAATTTTGAGTAATCGAACCTGGACTTAACGTTGAGAAATTGAACCTGGATTCAACGTTGAAGAATCTAACCTAACTACAGAGGAATCGAATCAGTATTTTAAGGAAATTGTAATTACTATGTCTTAGGTGTCATCTCAATCTCGCCAAATTGACGACTTATAAGCAATAACAAACAGCAGTTTTATTCTAAGCAATAATTACAGCCAACAAGCTGTTGGTTAATAAAAACCCTAATCAAAAATCAATAAATAAACCTATCATAACAACCCAAGTCAGCCATCACTATAATTAATTCATTACCTATTTAATCAATAATATAAACAAAATATATCTATCGTACACAAGCAAGCGCATCATAAAATTACACATGTTCCAATCAACATTCTTTTCTTCTGTTCCGATATTTTTTTTTTACCCCTTGAAACTCATTAATGGAAAAATTTACAAATTTAACGATTTGTTATAATTATAATTTCTTGCCTATAATATATATAATAAATGCTTCCTTACTTGGTTTGGAGTGGATTTCACGAGAATTTCATTAGCCTGCTTCTGATCAATTTCTTTGAGGATGCCATCACCAGGAAATGTGTTACGTAAAAAGCCCTTCATGTTATCATTTATGTTATCAATTAGAAATGTTATTCTTTTCTGCTTCTCATCTACAAAAGACATACAAACATGTGTGGTTGAAATACATGGTACTTTTCATTTTAATGTAAACAGATTTAAAGATATAACTCAGTCATCTTTGCTTGTGGCAAATCAACAAAACTTCATGTGCGTTTTCATATTCATTTATGTTTTAAAACTAATCGAAAGTCTGTTTTGACATGTTTAAATACATGATGATATATGTGCACAATTTTACCTTCATGAGAACGTTTATAGAAACATTTACATAATTTTAAAATCGACATTTCTACAGAAAATTACTTTATAGTAAATTACCATAACTAATACATATGCTGTCAAGCAAAAAGTCATTTGAATACAGTCGATAAAACTAGCATTTAGTGCCACAAGGTAATAGTCTTTTGTTTATATGAATAAATGGGGCATTCGATTTGAATTCAAGATGGTACTTTAGTATCACAAGAGTTCCCATACTGTCTCTAATCTCATATATTTGAATAAAAGAGGTGTGGTTTTTTTTTTTTTTTTTAAATATATCGGAGCTTTTTTTAGCGTCAGCAACAGCCTCACTAATCTACTACAATTTCACTATAAGATTTATAAGAAACTTATTTTTTTATTTCTCAGATTTGAGCCATATCCTGTAGGAATGCATTCCAACACAAAAACAAGAATCGTCTGTAAACAATAAACCTTGCACATGGCATTGCTTTTCATGCACACACATATTTATGCATTACCATATATCACCATCATTTTTATATGTTACACTCCATACATACAATTATAATGTCGTTAATAAAGTTTGGTTTCATTGCCTATTAAAAAGGAAATCAAGCATGAATGCTGAGAAAGAAAAATAGTTAGAACAATTTATTTCCATCTACCTTTAAAACTACAGTAAGGCAGTGACCGAGTAATACACTTTATTTGAATGAGATTTTTTTGTTCTAAGCCTATTGATATGAATTAATATGAACTTAACGTGGATTAGTGCAAATTTCAAATCACAACAAGCAAGCTTTGAGAAAGCATGTTCAATTAGATTATTCCCGCACATTACCACCTCTTACCACAATAAAACCATTGAGGTGACTGAGAAAAAAAAGTACACTCACCAGCCAACTCAGGATCATAGTAGAGATGACTCCCTTTTACCATACCTAGCCGTAACCGAATACGTGCAGCACATGATGGTGTAGTGAAAATAAATATAATGGGCAAGCAACGTCCAAAATGACCGAGTACTTGGGCAATGTCTCCTGCTTTCAACGATATCGAAACCAATTCAGATGCTACAAGACAAAAGAAGGCATTATGTTCATTTCAGCATAACGCCAAATACATCACACATTTACCAACTGTTAGTTAGCATTAGCGATAAGTAGTTTATTTTTCAAATCAGCCTGATGGTAACTCTAGACCAGACACCCAACGTAACAGACCACGAGAACCGCACTCACCCTCTTGTATTGTATTTTGACACCCCAAAACTATTCAATCTGTTGTGTGGGACAGAGAGAGAGAGAGATATGAACTTATTAATTCCAAACTATGATATATATGTTCATCAACAACCCAGCTTAGTAAATCCAAAAGTTATAGCAGTAGCTATTGGACTACTAAATAAAACAGTACACAAGCTAATAGTAGAGGGGAGGGGAAGTAACGAAAAAGTTTTTAAAATTTCGGATTGAACCACCTTATCCTGACTACTTTTTCTTCCCATTTCCAAAAATGCCATTTGTTTTTCGATATCTTTAAAAATGAGTAAACTATAGCAATATTCAATAATAGACATATCTACATATTTATATACATGGGGTGTTATATCCTTATGGGTGTTATATCCTTACGATTGAGTTTATTTATTTTATTTGGGTTTCCCTACACTGTAAATGGAATACTATTTCTTTGTTTTCGTTTAGGGTTATATCTGTGAAAGTGCGTAATAACTATGGACAAAGGTGAAAGCGAATTCCACTTTAATAAATCACAATTGCCAACTAATGAGGATATTATTTAATATGTTATATCCAGAACTAAAAGTGGGAAATCATCTGTAAATATTGTGAAAGGTAATTTAGCAAAGGAAGTGACTGACATTTGGAATTCAAGTGACTGCTGCCTAGCTTCTCATCTCACCATTAAAAAAAAATATGACGACTTACACAAACAATATAGGCAAATAATGATGGACAAAAAGAAGAAAAATGAAAGGCGAATTCTTGGTAAACAGCTTTTTGATGTAGTGTGCTTACCTCAGTACAGAACTGGAAAGACATTTGATGACGAATTTTATAATGACCAGAAATCAAGCAGAAATTGACTACTGAATATATTGTGTGGCAAAAAGGAGAGGAACAGAAAAAACTATGTGAGATAGGAAGAATTTCAAGACAAACTGAAAACAATTCAAGAACTGTACAATCAAAAGAAATGGAGGATACTTCAATTGATATAAATACTAAGGAACAACAAGACATCAACATCGTTAATCCTTCTTGCTTCAATGGACCGTTACAAGAAGATGAGTTCATACCACATCCCGGCAAATCTAATACAAGTAATGTGCAAACACGAAAGCTCTTGAGGTCGGCAAGAAAGAGAAAATTAATTGAAATTACCCCTACTATGGCTGGTGATGGCACACAAATACAGTGACATTCAAAATATTATTGGCACATCCATAGTGTTAAGAAAGTATCAACTTGGAAATTCGCTGGTTGTTCCAAAGAAATTGATGAAAATATTTTAACTATTTATTGCACAGTTAATGGCTGAAACTCATTTGAGTACAAGGCAAGCCATTAAGACTGTTCAGATCGTTAGTAAAAGGCTATTTGGACAGAAGTTTACACTGACAAATGATATGGAGCACCATTCTGAAAGATCAAAGCAAAAACACCACGACGGCCACTTATCAATGATCCATACCAGCTTACAACAAGACATTCTGTTACCAAAGCACAATCTCTAATTGCATTGAGAGCTGAACAGCAAATAGGCATGGCTCTTCTGTCTACAGATAGCGCAGTGCAAATGCTTGATAGAACGTCTAGTGCACATATTGGGAAAGTAATGGCGTTGCCGTTGCATATTGGGAAAGTAATGGCGTTGCCGTTGCATATTGAAAAAACAGTGAGGATTTTATCACTACAACAGATAGCTAATGAAAAATAAAGCAATCTTGTAAAGTTACTGGATTATCGATTTCAAAGGCCTGAAGTTCTCACAAAATCAGAGAGAACAGGTTTATGGCAACAAATCAGGGCAACAATGTCTGATTTGGCAAGTGAAAATGAAGGGTTAGCTAAGGCAATATTGAAACCAGGCCAATTATTTTATATTGTACATACTGTTCTTGCTTGGGATGAATCAATGAAGTCTAATTTGTTCTATAGAAAAAAAAAAAAGAAAAAAAAGTTGGACATGAGAAGGTGCTGGGAAACACAACTTACATATCATCAGATGGTGCACAGTAGGTAGCTGTGATAGAAGGAATTAATGCACTTCTGAAACTTATTGGACAGGAACATTCACAAAAACCTTGGAATAGACATTTCCAGTTTACAGAATTTGTGAAAAGAACGGAAAAAACAAGTTAGCTTTTGCTCTTAAAGATCATATATTTGGAAGCATGTGCTGCAGTGGCTTTGTATCATTGGCATGATGTTTGCACATATTTGGATGAAATAGATGTTAGAAACCAATTGGCATGTGTAGTGTATTCTTTCATTAAGCACAATGATTTCTTTAAGTTCTTCTTGTTGCCCATAGCACTTATTGGCATACATCTAACAGAACCATATCTTAGATTAGCGTTTGACAAACATGGCGCATTCATTACTCTGCTTGATATTTTTCCAAAGCTGTATGATGACATGATGAGTCCTTCAGTTAATCTTTGTCGAATCACAAGTCCAGCTATGCCAACTTTGAAAGACAAATTTTCTATCCATGTATACCCAAATGAATGAATGACAACCATTCAAAATGTGTTATAAGAAACTGATTTGGAACTTACTAAAAACGTTTATCTGAAAACGTTAAGCAAATGTGCGATAGCTTTTGCCAGATAATTAGGCGGAGCATTTGGATTCGGAAATTCAGCAACACGATCAGTTTCCAATACAGGAACAAATTCCAGAACATATACTTGAAAATGCTCCAACTTACAATATATCCTCTGAGAAAGTATTTGGAGAAGTAGACAACCGTCTTAGGCATGCTGGTGTACATAGTTTCACAGCTGTACCAGAAAAATTAGTTATTGCACATTTCAAAGATTTAGTATTCAATGATAGTCGATGGAAAAAGCCAAGAGTTAAAAAAAAAAAGAAAAAACAAAAAAACATGAGTTAAAAATTAAGTGGAATACATCACAAAAAGAAATTTCTGCAAAAAGCATTAACACAACATTAACTGATATTGATACTAAAAAAAATCTTGCATGACAGAAAGTTGCTCAAGCTAAAAGAAGATCTGCAAGTGAAGTACGGTATAGTTTTCCAACTACATATGAAGGAATACAAAAGATTATGAAGAAAGTGAACCCAAACAAAAAAAAGAAAGTACTTGGTATGCTAGTAAAAATAGCAAAATTAAGCCTTAAAGCTAACCACCCTCCCTTCAAACGAAGAGATTTGTCTCGAGCTACATTATTAAGCAATTTAAAAGTCTTGTATGGCCAGAAATCCAAAGAAGTGACAGCTACAATTGATGATATCAGAGTCGTCATAAGTGATTCAGAAGTGTCGGATAGCATAGAAAAATCCATATAAGAAACTTCATTATCATTGGAAAGTATGTCAGAAAATGAACTAGTTGCAACAGTATGGGATAACGAGTGCAGTTTAGGACAAATTATTAGCAAAGTCAATGAAGATACATATAAAATCAAGTACATGAAACAAGCTAATAAAGATTCAAATGTATATATTAGCTGTAGCCTGTAGAAGACGAAGTGTATAACACAAAAGCAGAGAAATAGTGGTTCTACATAACAATAGATATTTCTGATATTTCTTCCACAAGGACTATTATATTTACGTTAGATAATCATGCTTTAATTCATAATTTAACTGATGATTATTAAGAAACAGCCGCAAATTACGTTTATCAGAAATAAAAATGTATGTAAATGCTGTATTACATACAATTTTTAATATTCAAATAATTGTAGTTTGGACAATTTTTGGAATAATTTGATGAAATTTGTGTCAAATGACTTACAAGGGAAGGGCCCGAGCTGGACGACGCCAATTTTAATGGGAGTGGTCTCATTTGAAAGCTCTCAAAAAATTGTTAGACACATATTTGAGCGTTTTTCATAGTGAACCTCAATATAGATGTCAGGTGCCAAAGAAGGGCAAAATTAGGGGCATTTTCGAAGATTTCAAACGGCTTTATCTCGGTTAAAATTTAGAGCTAAAAATTAAGTTTCGACGCATTATATGCATCTTTCAAATATATCGAATACCTGTTTCAGGATTTTTCGGATAAAACATTATTAAATGTTATTTTGTAATTTTGGATATCGCCTCTATTACTGCTATTTATCGAAAGACTTCTTGGCAGTTTGGTGAAATCAATGGCGATCTTTCTAGAAAGCTGGCTGTTTGCGTTTGTATTATTGAAAATGCATGAAACATATAAAAGGAGGTTGAAATGTAAATTCACACATTAAGGATACAAATTAATAATGGAAGATCTTACTGCTCATGGGAAATATCGTGAATTTATTGTTTATAATCATTTAATGTCTTTTCATACGAAGAGTAAAATCTTCGTTCAATAACTTGCATTCGTAATACCCCAAAAACTACCTTGCATCAGAACAGCGGACCACTCAGAATTCTCCGAAGAGGGAGGGAGGGAGGAGGGCAGTGGCACACAGAATTTTTTCAAAGGTGTATGTATGTGTGAGAGGGGCAGGGGGTTAACATCAAGAAACTTTTTTAACTGTCTTATTAATTAGTAAGGCGTTTGTATTCTGTTCATTTTTTTTCAAGAGCAATATCAAAATAATTTTTCCGTTTGGTCAGCCCAAGGCCTGGCCTTTGGATCCTGGGTCCCAAATTACATTTAATAATGTTTTATCCGAAAAATCCTGAAACATATATTCAATATATTTCAAAGATGAATACAATGCATCAAAAAATCTTTAGCTCTAAATTTTATCCTAAATACAGCCGTTTGAAATCCTCAAAAATGCCCCTAATCTTGCCCTTCTTTGGCCCCTGACATCTGTATTAAGGCGTATGCTGAAAAACGCTCCAATATATGCCTAACAATTTTTTGACAGCTTTCAAATGAGACCACTCCCATTAAAATTGGCGTCGTCCAGCTCGGGCCCTTCCCTTATTAGTTTTCCATCTAGTTCATAATAAAGGGGTTCAAATTCAAAAACCATGAATTACATGTTTTGACCATTACAATACACACACACACACACTACTAATAGGATGTAGGCCATTAAAAATGGGAGATAGCGGCGCATGCATGAAACTTTTGATACGGAATTTGTCTCTGTAGTTGTCTTGTGTTCGTAGAATTTCTAAGGGTATCTGAACGGAGAATTCAGACATAAGTTTTCAGTCTCCAACATACAAATCATTTAAAGAAAAGAAGAAAAGTGAACCTTAACTTCTTCAAAGACGTCTTTCATTTCATATTCTTTCCAGTACTGACATTGCCGTCAATGATAATATTTTACTAAAAACCAAATCCCACCTGCTTGGAAAAACCCCTTTGTCATACGAAAAGATGAGCGAAGCCCTGCAAAATAATATACTTAAACCGAAAGTGACGCAAGTGCAGCGCTTCCCTGTCACTTTCAGTTACAAAAACACCACACTCTTGCAAAATATCTATTCTCAGGACCATTAACAAAGAAGTCTGCCACAAGATTGCATGGATTGAGAAAGAACTGTATGATTGATCTCTATTTTAAATTGGCCAAATTTTCTCCGAATTTCTACACTTGGGACTAAAAAAAAAAAAGTTGAAAAGTGTCGTTTTATAACCAAAAAACACCAACCTGTTTTATCTAAGAAATTTTATAAATTAATCGCACCTCTAAATAGCAGCTTTCCAATTCACAACCAATAATGTGGTAGGTGTTTAATTTTTCACACACACCCATTTTTAAACAACATTTTCTGCCTTCATTCAACTCCAATTTTGTTGTATCGAAATAAATTCACCGAACCAAAATAACATCTTTCATTGAAATCTTTTAAATTTAGAAAAACCAGCCCTGGATAAAAAAAAAGGGGGGGCCTTATAATATAGAAACACTGGCTGACAAAATAACAAACCCAAAATCAACTTATCTACCCGTGAAATACAGGAATTGCAACGCCAGCATAGTAACCAGTAGTCATTACTAAAGCAAACGAAGGCAGACTACACGTGTTCCTTGACTGTAAACAATATATTGACGGTGACCACAAGTTAATGAAGCATGGTTCTTATGCACCTGTTAAAAAGATCCAATTGCCCCTCACATAATTAGAACTAGGAAAACCGTTGAAATCAGTTCATCGATTCTTGCATTAAGAGAGCCATTACCCCATGCATAGCCAAAATCATCCATCTGCATACCCTTTTGAAAATACGTAAGGCCAACATGCTCTTTCGAAACACCCTGACGTTCAAATTTGCGTTTGTTTACGCGTATTTATTATTAAATATGCACATATGCGCAAAAATTTAAATAAACATGCATCAAGAAAAATAGGTATTTAATTTTTTTAAAAAAAATCAGTATTTTAAAAAACACTGGGGATTTTAGATGAAATCTCCGAAAATTGGACGAAATCGTTTTCCGACCAGAAGATCGATAAAAAATCGGAATACATACTGTGCTATAAATTTCCATTTCCTCGCTTAACCGTCTTTTCAATTATCCGTCAAGGCTCTGGTCCCGTGACTAACGGATAATCGAGGTTTTACTGTATAACCAAATGCAGCAAACACAAACTGAAATTCTTATACCACAAGGCAACTAAGATAAATAAATATTACGTCAAGATCAGCAATCTCCCAAGGATTCCAAACCTGTTGTCCGTGATATTAAATCTGGGTTTTGGGCGCAGCAGACAAATCTATTATCTCTATGCTTATACGATATCAAAACAAAGAGCCAATACTTATAACTGTCCGGCCTGTCATTTTCCTTGTCTACATTAAAGAAAAATGTGACTAATGGTCAAAAGGGAAATCAATACATTCACTTCTTCACAAGTAACATCTCCCTGTCGTTTATTTATGCATATAAACAAACCTTAGCAACAGTAAGAGTATATACTAAGGGCTTCATAAAGTTTTTTTAAATGCAATAAATACCTTGCGTCGTTTTTGAAACTCGGAAAGAAAAGCCATCAGGGCTCACTAGAACAGATAGATGAGGAAGGTCGTTCAATGGATGAATCTTGAACGAACCAATTCTAATACTGCGGCACAACAGTGTGAACGACTTTAATTTGCCATCACAATCTTCATTATAGGGTATCCTATGGTTCCCGGGATGCTCACTGTCTATTCCATCTTCCTCATCTTCTGCATCCTCTTCATCATCGAGCCCTTCTTCTTCATCTTCAATGATTTCATTATCTTCATTTTCAATTGTGATGGAACTGTCAGTAGAGGTTTTCACAGTACAATACCTCCGACTACCCGTTCCCTGTGATATAAAGAAACAAGCAAATATGTAAGTAAGAAATAAACACAGACACACGATTTTTAGTGTAAAAATGTCTTGTTTGTTTGTGACTTCTACGGCTAAAGGACAGCAAGGTTCATGCTGCACTGGGGCCTACAGTTTTCTAAGGAATGCAAACCTTGTAAGGACTAGGGAACTAACCCTTGGACTGCAGTGAGTGGTTAATCGGTAAGTGTTCTTTTTTCGGATGCCATTAGGAGATAAATAAATCCAGGATAATGGCACACTAAAAAATGTTTATGGTTTTACGGCTCAAAGACTACAGTGGTCATGCTGCGCCGGGACCTACTGTTTTCCGAGGAATCCGAACCTCTTAAGGCCTGGGGAACCAAACCCCGGACTACAGTGAGCAGTGCGATCTTTATGAGATCTCTGAGTAAGCGTTCTTTTTGCACTGCTGGGAGTCGAACCCGGATTAGCGGCGCACTAGGAGAACGCGTTACCACACTGCGCCACCGCAGGGCCTAGACAAATGTGTTTTCACTGTACAACCTCAGAACCACTCATTAAAATATTGTTTCTTTTTTTTAATGTAAAAAGGGAATGATAAACAGTGAAAACGTTAACTGTTCTGTGTGTTTTATGAATAACAGTCATCGGAATATATTCAGTCACAGAGGTTTAAAGAATGACAGAAAGATAGGTTGGTTATTTTTTTTTTAACCACATGGCAACAAAATTTGCAGACAAGCATACTGAAAGAAAAAAAATATTCCTTTGCTATGGCTTAGTTGAAATAATACAAGTAAAATGATACTCCCTTCAACATATATACTTGCAGAATATATACAAACACCAAGCAAAAAATTACTGAAATGCTGACTGAAAGATGCACATAAATATAAAGCTGATGTACAAAGTCTTAGGTATACTGTCAGAGAAACCACAGGGATTACGATTGTAGATGTCTGTGAAGTGGATGTTTAATGCAGTTGTAATATCTTGTAATTCCTTTTCCATGTGCAATGATGAGTTATAGAAGTGACATTAAGTGATAAAGGCGAGGGTGCAATTTCCGATTTTAACTGAGAATGTAAGTTCAACGCTGAGGTGGTAAGCCCTAATGAAACTGTCAGTCAAAGTAGGTCCATTTTTTTTTTGTGGGGGAGTTGGGGAAGCTACGTGATGGATAACCTTTTTTTTGTTTTTCTTGGCAACTGGCTGCCAAATATAATAATAGCAACGGCAAGTTCTGCACAAACTCTATAAACAAAGGTCTCGGATTGCTACCCTTACCCTATTTTGATTAGTCAACTATTCCAAGTGAAACAAGTCTAACAACAGGGTGTCTACTAAAAATAAGAAAGCCAATTCCTTGACTTTTCGTTGACTACTTCTGTACATTCCTTGACCTTAAAAAGTGACTTTTTTTTACGATTGATAAAATAGCTATATAAAAAATAGCTGAAAATCCTTACATATTGCCAAACTACGATGGAAAATAGCTGAAGAAGTTATGACAAAAATACGTAAAAATAACTAAACCAGTAAAAACTCATTAAAATATCGTACAAAAATTACAATTCAATGCACACATAAAAATTAAAAAAATAATAAAAAAAGGCGCAATTGTGACCTACAACATTGATTTAATGACCTTCACTTAATTCCCATGACCTTTTCTTATTTCTTGACCTTTCAATGGCTTTCATAACCTGGTAGACACCCTGAACAACTTCTGGGGATCAACTTGTCAACGTTAGACGGTAGTCATTCTTTGCAAGAGATATGAAGTTTATTAGTGTCCACTTATAGTAGAAGCATGGAAGCTATCATTGGTGACAAATCAACTTGAGTAGGAGCTCTACGTATGATGACAAAATCAGGATTGCAGACATTTGGGGACAATTAGCAACTGCTACACTTGCTTGAACTTGTCAAGAATAGCTTCAACCATAGAATGATGGACACAGAACACTAGTCTCAGAATGAACACTATGAAGATACCTGCATGGGTTATGTATTTTCAGTTTTGTTTGCTATGGAACTTAATAATTTTGTCTCAGCATTCCATAATTTTATGTCTGGCATTTTTATAATCACCCCAAGGCAGTGTTTCTTAATTGCCTGGCCATGAGAGGTTCTCCTGTAATTTATCATTATTTTCTAAATAGCTTTCATGAATAAATATTTTATAGAGGAAATATTCTAAAAAGAATAATCTTAACGAATGTGTTGAAAAACTCAGGCTCAGAAAGCCTAAATAGCATGTGTGTAGAAAATTTTATGATTAAAGGAATTGCATAAAATGTCACGAAAGTTAAAATTCTTTCGATTAAAAATTAATGGCCACTGCTGGTAAAAAATTGTATAAATGGACAAAACATACAAAAGATTTAATGATTGGTTACATCTGACGCACATTGGAGCATCTTCTCCCTTCAACAAATATTGATGGACGAAGTGTGTATAGCCAATGTGAATCCAGCGAGAATGACTTCTTTCCTACGGGGAAGTTCCAACATACATAGAAGGGAATAACTTTTTTCTGTGTATTTTATAGTACAAGGACAGTAGAGATCATGATGCACCAGGACTCGTGATTTTCCTATCACTTGTGAAAACAAACCCCCAAATTCAAATTGGTCAAAAAAGACATAGCCTCAATACCAGATTGTATAAAAATCCAGTTTTTTGTATGGTAGACAAAAATGTTGCTTCTACATCACTTTGTGGTTAGCATGGAATAAAGGAAGTTTTGCAGTATGTCACACAGAACAGAGAAAGTTTCATTAGCGTATGTCATATGGAACAGTGAAAATTTTGCTGTATGTCCCTCGGAACAGAGAAAGTTTCAATGGATATCTCATAAGGATAAGGGAAAATTTTAATGTATGCTGCAGACTTTGAATACATTTCGCATGGAATAGCTTTCAAAGATCAAAGCATTCCAGTTTCTTAACGAATTGCTAATATTGTATTAAAAGACAAAATCATTCACTATTCTATTTTTTAAACTACCATTAATCATTTTATGTCATTACAACGGAATCAGTCGATCCTTTATTTACAAGTATTAACAACACTGCATTCCTTGGGAATTTGCAAGTTCCTTTAAAGTTCGTTTTAAAAGAACTCAAATTCCCAAATGCACTAAAACAACATTAGTCTGGGATTTTAATGACTTAAAGCATACTTCAGTACCAATTCTGCACCAAATGTATGCTTAAATTCATCCAAATCGAAGTCTTGATACCCAAGTAAATAAAAGTTTCAAAACACAACTTATGAATCTAATCCACAGACAATTCAATAATCCAAAGTCATATAAGGTCAATAAACAAAGGTTAGTATATGTAATTTTTATTAAAATAATGTCTAACCCGTAATCTTGCAGGAACACCTCTTTGATAAGGGTTATAGGAATTCCGCAGTTGTTTTCGTGTATTAATTACTGAAGAAACTTGACATGTTCGAGTTGCAGCCTCCTGTTCTTCATCAGAGGATTCAATTGTTAAACATTCTAAAAAGAAATATCAAATTTCATCAAACTAATCAGCAGTGCTTAATTAGAAATAACAGTAATAAATTGGTTGCATTTTTGGGATGCAAAGACAGCGAGCGCCATGTTACATCAAAATAGTAACAAGCAACTAAATTATACAGGGTGGTCCTGAACTCTACTGATAAGAGGTGTTGTTGAAGACAGTTTTCAGACGAATCCAAGACTCGAAGTCCAGAACAAGGGCAGGGAACCCACAGCCTTATGAGTCCTTAAGTGCAACCTTCAGGATGAAGCCAAATTTTGTGGACAAAATCCTTTTATTTTTATTAATATGATTTTGTTCATCTTATTTTTTATTTATTTACTTTATTATTATTAACTTAACATATTTAAAATACAAAGGATAAAAGAAGTATAAACGAAATAATACTTGCAAACTGACAGCTACAATTAAAGTATTGCTAAACCAGAAGGGCTATTTTTATATGCCCAATATCTACCATTTATATCGGTCTCCCTCTTAAGGTCAGAGTACATTAGAAAGTGAACATGAACACTTTTAACGAAAGCATTGGACGAGTAGCTACTAAAACAACAAATACAGGTATCCATTTCGGTTAAATCAGTGGTTCCCAACTGGTGGTCCACGAGACAAATCGTTGTTTAAAAGAAATTATCAAAATAAAATATTATAAAAATTACTATTAAATATTATAATTAAATATAAAAGTGAAACTGATGACATATTTGTAGTATTTTGCATACCCTCCCCCCTGCTACTAGGGATTTCACTTTGACAGCACTGCTTTGTTTGGCCTCACTGTTAGCACCATTGCTTTGTTTACATCTACATTTTCCCCTCCAAAAAGACCCAGCTCCCTTTTTTATTAAGGTTTTGCATTCAACTTGTGCAGGGACGGATGTAGAGGTCATTAAGGGGGGGAATTAATGACTTAATTTTTGAAAATGGTACCTCATTAGATGTTTACCTTTTGTCTTATCAATGTTGAATTTTCATTGGGGCTGTCACCGCTGCCCTAAATCCCGCCCTGAACTTGTGAGAATTTTTCTAAGTGGTCCCGGGTGAAATTGAAGTGGAAAGGTGGTCCGCGGATAAAACTGAAGTGGAAAAGTGGTCCTCAGCTTAAATTGGGAACCACTAGGTTAAACAGAGTTAGAATAATTGGGGTTCTGCTTATTTTTAATCAGTGGTGTAGGAGAGGGGGCTCAATACCCCCAGTGAGTAGCAAAATACATTGTTCTGTTTAATGCCAAATCACATAATCCATTAAAATACTAATTGAGCCCCCATGATTTTTTAATGGCTACACCCCTGTATCTAATGAAAATTCCTTGACCGTGGCCACCTGCGCCTATAAATAACTTGATGCAGTCTTCCAACATGAAAAGGTTCCCCCACCTCTGGTCTACAGAACCAAACCCCACACTACGGTTAGAAGTTAGTATGCATTCCTTTATGGTGCTGTTGAGAGTCAAAACAAGGCAAACATGTTACCAAAGCAAGGCCCAATGGATTAAAGTAATTATTTATTTTTAAAGTAATCAGCAATTAAGGTGTTAAATATACAAATGTAAGCTGAAATTATTCAGGAAAATTCATCTAGAGTACTAGACAAGTTAAACGATGTTAAAAATTTAAGTTGTCAATGATCGCAATAGTAAAATGCATTTTAGATCCAATTATTTACCGACATAATCAATCATTGAAATTTTTATAATTTTATATATAGTACCTACCAGGTTCAATGATACGGTTTTTCGAACCTTTTGGACGTCCTCTTGGTTTTCCTTGTGTATCAGCTGCAATGAATACTTTGCGAGGGTTTGCATGTTCTTGGTAATTGTTTCCTCGTACAGGAGTTACTGATGGTGAAGACGATTTGTTGCCATAAAACTTTTCTTTTGTCATAATGGGTCTTTTTGGAACAACAGGTTTCTCCGTTTTTGATGGGGCCGAAACTTTTGGGACTTGAGAAGTGGATGAGACTGCAGAAAGGCTTTGACAATTATCACATAGTTCGGGAGTCTGTGATGGCTGTTTGCACCGACTACACTGGTATTTTCTCTGCATAGATAAATTTAAAAATAAATACACAAGAGCGCCAACTTAAGAGTGAATGAAGCTTATTTCTCTCTGAAATGTTTTGAACAGCTCTTTTTCCATGTGTGCATTATGTGTTACAGAATGAATTTAGCAAAAATGGTATTCCAATAACATAAACAAGCTGTCTTTTTTACATGGAGAAAACAACAATGTTCTTATCCATTTTATATAAATCGAACACTACGTCAATCAAACAACAATGTCAATGTTTTGGCGAATAGTGATACCATTGATTGATTGACATTGTTGTTTGATTTAATCTGCGTAGTGTTCGATTTATATAAAATAAATACATACCTGTATGCTGCAACGTGCATTTCGATCAATTTAATACCAGTCTCTTTGCAATTTGGTTTAAATAGTAGTCTATGTACTACACCATTCTGCGAAATAACTGGCAACAATATATATACGTTCGTAAAGAGATTATATATTGTCCTTCGTAGCTCAGTGGGTAGAGCCTCCGCCCGGCAAGTGGAAGGTCGTGGGTTCAGGTCCCACCGAAGGCAGAAATATTTATTTTCTTTCGAACGTTTCACCATCTAATCACGCCATACCATCGGCGTTGGTATCACTACGCCAATAAACGTTGATTGATTGACATTGTTGTTTGAACAATGTTCTTATGATAGAAAAGGCAACAATACTTTGAAAACAAGTGTTGTACTTCTTTTTTTCTTTTTTTGTAAGTGTTGTACTCTCAAACATGTCATTTGCCAACAATTATTTGTTGTCTCCGTTTGGAAGATTTCATGCAGACAACAATGGATGGTGAATATAATTCCATTTTAATTTAATTTTAAAATAAAAAGCACTATTGAATTTATTGTTATTGCATTCAATAAGAAGATTCCAAATAATTTATTTTTGCACACAATGAGAACGTTTCTTTTAATAAAACCTTCTGCAGCAAAAAGATCTGTATAATGTAGTACAAAAAAAATTGTGGGACTTGTACTGTGGTACAGCAACATTGTACTGCCATACAGAAAATAATTTTTTGTTATAATGCCACTTTAACAACAAACTATGTCAGTCAGATACCATGCAGCAATACAATGTATGAAAACAAAAGAGAATGAACCACTCACTACTTGTGGAAGCATTGTAAACTTAAATAGTTTAGCAAATACTTTCATCACCTTTTATTATACTCTAACAACTAAAAAGAATACAAACGAAAACTCTCTGCTTAAAAAAGTGGAAAGCCTTATGACAAAGCCAATGGTTGGCTTTCATAGCTTAGTAATCATACGGTTAAGGATTTACTTACTATTCACATGAACAGGTTCATTACACATTTAATTCTAAAATGTAATTGATGTAATGCTGTGCAAACATAATATGTAAGTATATATTCTGTACCTTGGAGCAGCAAATGCCATTATCCAATTTGTAAGTGGTTTTTTTGGGGTTTTTTTTCCACACACACATAAAATTCAAAGAAATATTTTTTCACACCACAATGAATGTTTTGAAAAAATGTTATTTTGAATATTATATGCAGTATTCAAAGATTATCGCAACTGAAATGAGCTTTCCCAAAAACTTGCAAATTGGACATTGGCTCTTGCTATTCAGACATATATTTCAGTTAATATAAAATATTATTTTTGATAAATTGGTGATCCTGATTACATTAATTGCTACTTTGAAAGTTAGAAGAAAATTGAAAAATAAATAAACTATGGTTCTTTTATACCTGAGATGGTGGTGTAACCTTCGGAGTTTGAATTTTTGGTGAAGATATTTGAATGAATTTAGCTTGGGCCAGTGGAGTTATCGATATTTGTGCTGGTAAAAGGTGTCTAAAAGTAAAAAAGGTTTACTTAGGTTTTACTTGTGCAATTAAAAGAAACTTCATCTCTCTCTCTCTCTCTCTCTCTATACCAGTCAGTAAACAGTAGCAAACATCATACACAAACACACAGCAAATGTAACACACATTAAACAATAAAAATAATAGTGAATTTTACTTCCAATGAGAAATGCTTGAATGAATTTTAAATGTCCATACTTCGATTTCAGTTAAACAGTTATAACACTCATACTTCCCATTCAGTAATTACGGACTCTGTCTTTAAATGCTACTGCCCAAGCAGACACTCTATTGTATATATTGTATATACTATATATACTATTGTATATTGTAAATACTTCATTAAAACTCCAATGTTACAAAATTATACTCGCTAGTGTACATCATCTATTTTGTTTAAATAACTGCCTTGTATTTAATTTTAATTAAATGTAAATGTCCGCCTGAAATATACCAAAAAAGAAGAAATTTATTAAAATTTCCACACTAAAGTCAAATATGGAAAAGTGAGTGATTTGTTTGTATATTTTACATTTCAAAACTATGGATCACCAAGAATACGGATGACCACGACTAATGACTATGGATTATCGAGACTATGGATGATCATGAGTCGAGACTATGGATGATCATGATTCATGATTATGGAACCAGCACAGCTGATCAAGGTCTATGAACCATAATACATTTACACATATAACCAAGTTTATTGGAAGTCAAACAGACTCGGTAAACCTAGACAGCGATCATAGCCATTAATGTGTAAAAAATGGGCCAAAGACTAAATATGGTTGGATTGTATTCTATGACATAATCACAATAGTGTTGTAATCAGGCTGGATTATCATCACATAGGCAAACAAGATGCATATCTAGGGCCTGCTTTTATTTTTAGGGGCCTAGAACGGTGAAGACTCAACGCTACTTCAAAATCGTTGCTAATCAGACCTTATTACTAGGGCAGTACTTTTATCGCGGAACAAATTTCTGCGACATTTTTAAAGAATTTTAGGGGTTTTGTATGTAGAGGAAGTGAAACAAAAATCTGAACACCAGTTTACCATTCGCGTAATAATTATGCTACAAAAAATTCAAAGGTGCCTGCCAATCTATAGGGAATAATGAAATATAGCAATCCATGTGCATAAAACTTGCATAAGGGGCCACTTTCATATTAAAACCGGCAGCAACTTTGGAAATTCCAATGGCAGAAACTAGTTCTGATTAAATATTTCGAATCTATAAAAAAAATTCAATTTATTTGGTTCAAGAGTTTATGAGTTTTGAACATTAGAAATATTGAACACATGTTAAAATATTTTCTGGTATATTTATGAATATCTCCAGAAAAATTCATCACATCTCTCCAATATTTTTTATTGCATTAAAGTTCAACAGGCCAAACAAAATTTACAATATTTTTCATTCCTAAAATAATATCTAATATGGATTATAAAATTATAAATTATGAAAATCATATTCGATAAAAATATGAATAGAAACATTAATTTTCTGATGGGAATTGAAACCTTACGGTTTTTTTACCTATTATACAGAAATTTTGGCACAATCTTTTTCTTGTTTTTTTCCATATTAGTTCAAGCGACAGTTTAAGGGAGCATCACATAGTTACAAAAAGAAAAGAATAAAGATTATTTTACGCTTTATTTAATGCTGTTGTCGATTGACATTTCTTGATCGCCATTTAGCAGGCATATTGGTAAATTTTAATCAAGTAAGAGAAAGAAAAGAAAAAAAGTCACGAGGTATTATAACTTTTTGATTTTAACAGGTTTGATCAGAAAATTGAATTCCCGACCTACAAGATCATTCACTTACCATGGTGGAAGCCCCCAAACATTTTATAGAATATCTCGAGTTTTATTAGTCAGAATGACGCCAAAATTTTGGATTAGCCCAATTAAATAGTCTGGAATTTGATTATGACATCAAATTTAGGTGTTGCCATTAGCATTTTCATTTTCTGTAAATTTAAATATGGAGACGGTCCCTTATGCAAATTTTGTGCACATGAATTGGTAGATTTCATTGTTAGGTATCAATTGGCACCTTTGAATTTTCTGTAGCACAATTATTGCGCGAATGGCAAACAGGTGTCCAGATTTTTATTTCACCAGCTATACATTGCAAATGGCCTGCAAAAGGGTTGCTGGTATCTAACTGGAAGGAGACCCACACGCTGAACGTATGTGACGATGTGTGGAACCGGCCAGGCCAGTAACCTAGTGTCCTACCCCGCCTTCAAGTGGTGCAGGCTGAGCTTTCTATTTATGTGGCAAATTAATATTTGCTGCACGGATAGAAAGGCGGAAGGGGAGGGCTAATTCACCAACCCGTCTAGCCAGCGTGGTGAAATTATGGCTAATTCCTCCATTATGTTGACACACCAGAAACCATGGCCCCTAGTCTCCAGGTGCTGGAGTGCTCCTGATCAAGGCAGCGGTCAGTGTGGCATGAAAGCAGGGGGTGCTAAGAATCACTGGAATGGCCCAGGCTGCCGTTTGTTATTGACCTTGGCAACGTATAATGGACGATCCCTTGCTTCTGAAGCAAAACTTCAGGAATTGGAAGAGGAACTAGACAAGATCAAATGGGACATTGTAGGACTCAGTGAAGTTAGAAGAAAAGGTGAAGAGTTGGTGGAACTTAAAAGTGGACATTTGTTTTATTATAGAGGAACGGAAACTGGAAGAACAAGTGGTGTTGGCTTCTTAATCAACAAAAGAATTAAAGACTGTCTTCTGGAAGTTGAAAGTACATCAGATCGAGCAGCGAGGCTCGTTGTTCAACTAACCCAGCGATACCAACTTCAAATAGTACAGGTATATGCACCAACATCAAGCCATACCGACGAAGAGGTTGAAGAATTTTATGAAGAAATCAAAGAGTTACACACCAAAGGGAAACAACATATCAAGCTCATCATGGGGGATTTCAATGCAAGAATTGGACAACAGGAACAAGGAGAGACATCGGTTGGTAAATACGGATATGGGGAAAGGAATGAACGTGGCGATCAACTCATCGAATTTGCAGAAGCTGAAAACCTTAGCATCATGAATTCATTTTTTAAGAAGAAACCGCAAAGAAAATGGACATGGAAACACCCAAATGGGGGAACTAGTGAAATTGACTATATCCTGGCAAACAAGAAATCAATTATTGAAGATTGCAGTGTACTGAACAGATTTAATACTGGAAGTGATCATCGAATGGTGAGATGTAAAATGCACTTAAATACTAAATTAGAACGACAGAAGCTCATTAGGAAACAAGTAAGTAAGAGGGTGGATTTAAAGAAATTAAAAGAAAATACCGAGGCATTCAAGTTGGAATTAAAAAATCGCTTTTCTGCACTGGAAGGACTTATTGATGAAAGTGATATCTCAGAAGCAAATGAAAACATTGTTAAGACAATAGTTGAAACTGCTGGGGAAATTGGTGGTGTAACCTGTAAAAAGCACAATAGCAAATTATCTGAGAAGACGAAACAGCTCATGAAAAGGCGAAGAGATATGAAGGTGGACAATCGAAATACCAGTTCCAGGATTGAGTACATAGAACTTTGTAAAACTCTGCGCAAAAGCATGAAAGAAGACATAAGAAAATTCAATTGTGAGTTAGTAAGGAAGGCCATTGAAAATAACAAGAGCCTTAGGGTTGTTAAAGGAAGTTTATCTGTTGGGAAGAAACACATCATTGCATTAAAAGGAGAGGATGGCACCGTAACAAGAAATAGGGAAGAAATACTTAGAAGAGTTGAAGAATTCTACAAAAAACTATATGAAAGTAACAGTGGATTAAACGAAGACTCTGAGATAGTCGAAGGAACAGCTCCTAAAATCTTAAAAGAAGAAGTTTCATTTGCAATAAAAAGTATGAAGAAAGGAAGAGCCCCTGGCGATGATGGTATTACATTAGATATCCTAAAAGAAGCTGGAGAATATGTAGAAGACATACTTGCAAAATTCTTTACCAAATGTCTTAACAGCGGTAACATACCAAACCAATGGGATTCTGCAACAGTAATTCTTTTGCATAAAAAAGGTGATAAAGAGGATTTGAAAAATTACCGACCAATTAGCTTGTTACCTGCTATTTATAAAATCTTCACAAAAGTGCTAACACATCGCCTGCAGAAAAAATTAGATGCAGCTCAACCAAGAGAACAAGCTGGATTTCGAAGTGGATTCAGTACAGTGGACCATATTCAAGTATTAAGAGAATTAATTGAAAGAACACATGAATATGAACTTCCATTGTGTGTTGCATTTATTGACTATGAGAAGGCCTTTGACTCTATTAAAACATCAGCAGTCATCAACTCTTTAAGATCAACAGACATTGAGGATGTGTACATTGACATGGTGAAACGTGTGTATAAAAATGCAAGTGCAAAATTTCGGTTACATAAAGATACCAAAACTATCAAACTTGGCAAAGGGGTGAGGCAGGGAGATACCATTTCTCCAAAACTTTTTACTTCAGCTTTACAGATGATTTTTCAGCTGATAAATTGGAATAACAAGGGAATAAAAATAAATGGTGAATATTTAAATCATTTGCGGTTTGCTGATGACATTGTTATTTTTTCAACGAACCCATCAGAACTCCAAGACATGGTACAGGAGCTCTCAACTAGAAGTAAAGAAGTTGGACTCAAGATGAACCTACAAAAAACTAAGATCATGTTCAATAATTTCGTAGAGGAAACAAAAATACAAGTTGACAACATTGAGCTAGAAATTGCTGATTCATATATTTACCTTGGCCAGCTGATTTCAATGGATGGCAACATTACGAAAGAACTCAACAGACTTATTAAACTTGGCTGGAATGCATTTGGAAGAAGAAGTTTTATCCTGAAGGGAAAATTACCTTTGTGTCTAAAAAGCAAGGTCTTCAATCAGTGTATATTGCCAGTCCACTCTTATGATTCAGAGATATGGAGTCTAACAGTTGCAGCAATATGAAAGTTACAGACAACGCAAAGGAGCGTGGAGGGGTGCATGTTTGGAATAACTAGGAGAAATCGAAAAATGAACACTTGGGTAAGAGAGCAAACTAGAGTGGAGGACATCATTATTAAAGTAAAAGGGCTGAAATGTCTATGGGCTGGGCATATCGCAAGAAGTACTGATGGACAATTGAAATTCTGGATTCCAAGAGACCACCGAAGACCTAGAAAACGTCCTCAAACTAGATGGGTGGATTAAATAAGAAAACAGATTGTGGTGACATGAAAGCGAATCGCTCAGGATAGACTTGTGTGGAAAGGAGTTGGAGAGACGTTCATCCAGCAGTGGATAGATAATGGTTGAATATGATGATGATGATGACATTGTAAGTAAGTATATTACCTATATTAACTTTACTTCCAAAGTTTAAAATTTAAATCCCAGAACTGAGTTAGTGAGCAATCAGATATAATGAGCATTTTTGTTGTTCCAAGATCCTCATTATACACAGGCCTGCTATAATTATACAGACAATTTATACTATAGGGCGCCTGGAAAACAGTCCATCTAGTGCCCTACGAAACCCTAATCTGACACTAGTTGTAGTACCACACTATAAAAGATAATTTAAAAGAATATGTTTGGGTGACATGGTATCACATTAACAACTTGATATGACCCCTGCATAACAACCAACTTTTCGTGTGGAGATCAAACTCAAGAGACTTAGAAAAACAATGCTTAGTTTTCGTTGTTTTTTGTTTTGTTTTTTTACTTACGAAACTTGTGGACTGGAAAGATAAAGATGGCCATTAGCTGCTTCACTCTTGTTTGTGAGTCCAGGAGTTAGAATTACTTTTGCGGGGGCTTCGGTAATTATAGGAACTACCCTTTCATTACTTTTAGTAATACAAGGAACAGGCAGGCTGACTCTATAAGCAAACAAAAGGCAGCAGTCAACAATGAAAAGTACGGAGGACACAATTGAATCGGAATTTGTAAAAGGGAGATATGTGCCATTTACTCAACACATAACATATCCCCTTTTTAAAAATTCCAATTCAATTATAAAATGGAAAATTTGATATGACAAAAAAAAATAAAAAAAATTATTTCCTTCACCTCAATGCAAACACGTTCATAGGGTAATGAAAAAGCAAAACACAGCTACCAACTCCCATACACAAAGAGACGTGACACAAAATTAAGCATAATCTATAAACCTCCAAAGAAAATTTCTAAATACTATTCATATACACGGTTGGTTGTATTTTTATGGCGCAAGGACAGCAAGGGTCATTCTGCACCAAACAAGGTGAGACCATACATGTGGTTTTAAGACGAAAACATGTTACAACTATAATGGTAACGAATGTATTAAAGATCATATACATGGTTACAGCACTAAATGTGTCTGGCGTATCATCGAGTGGAGTTCAAAGAGTAACTGTCTACAGTTAGCACCTACGCTATGTTTAAGCAGAAAGCAAGAAAATTTGTTTAAGGAGTCCTATTCACCCATCTTCATATGATTCTTAACTCGTAACTATCACCAATGAACTTTAAGTTTATACCTGCCTCTGCTGCACGGTTTATCTCTCTCTCTCTTGCCTGTCAACCCCTCCCCAATAATATCTGGTAGACTCAAATCCGGTCAACAGCAGGAAGACATTGCAGGATCACAGGTCAATCGTTCTCTAGTCAGCAGGATGCCACCGGTTCTAAACCATGGATTCAGCTTCACGAAGCTAAGCCAAGGGCTACACCCTCCTTAAATAACTGATAATTGAGGCTTTTTGAACAGTGTAAAAGAATCGCTGCTCTAACTAATCTCAGACCTATGTTTGCTGAAGCTAAAAGATAAACAGAGTCAGTCAGACAATAGGTAAAAGGCTAGTGTGAAGAAAGATCGTACGCTAGGCCTGTGGTGCACAAACCGTGTGTCAAGGAGGTTGTGAGAAAATTTTTACGGGCCGCCAAATTCAAAGAAATTTATTTGACAATAAAAAATATAAGGCTTTTCTTCAACAAGTATCAGGCACCAGTAAAATTGTGAAATGAGATGCTACACACATTGCAATATTCTACTAATCGTTGTTAACTTTATATCTATAATATACATTAATATATTTAATTAATATAATATACATAAATAATGTAATATATATAGTTAATATAATTTTGTATTTAATGTGTTTTCTTTACTCTGTTAAAAATGCTTTTATTATGCAAATGTGGCGTGGACAGAGGGGTGGGGTTTGGATTACTTGACTACTATGAAAGGATGCAGATTGAAAAAAGATTGTGCACCACTGCATTAGACGACTGGTATTATGTGCGTACCCCTAACCTCCCGCCACAGGAGGCAATGTTTGAATTGGGCATGTGTGCATGTGAATTAGACTCAAAATCATTAGAGGTTCATGTTTTTCACTCTTGAGACAAAATTTGCTTTACCATTATCCTCAATGAGTTTACATCTGGAGAGAAGCAGGCACTTGACATAATATAATCTTGATCATATAATATCCGAGAAAAGGATGTATATGGTAGAATGGACGTATATGGTAGAAGTAGTGTGTTTGTATAAGGAGGTATATCTTTAGGTGGTCGTACCAACCTCTATGTGTTGCCACATGGAAACCAGTGGCAACATGTGGCATCAATCGTTACAGGCAAGGAGACAAGATCCTGGACCCCATATTTGTCATACACAGGCACAACTGGTGATTCATTTGTGTTTGGGAAGAAAATCCACACCCTCACACAGCTCGCCTAGAAATATCTGGAAGGGAAGACTATAATCTGTAAGGAGTGGCTAGTATGCTCTCCCACCCTAAATCCCACTGAGCATGTCTGGGTCACTTTAAGGAAACTTGTTGCTGGCCACTAGCCTCCTCCTCCTCCCCAAACCCTGCAAGCATGTAAAACTGCTTTATTCGAATAATGAGTGTTGTCATCTGTTGATCTCATCGACAACATCATTAATAGCATGGAACATTGTTGTCAGGCCTGTATTGTTACTCAGGGTAACCACACCCCATATTGAAGTACTTTTACCTATTTAAAAAAAAAACAAAAAAACCTTGATACCTGTATTTTATTTAAAAAACGTAAATACTTCATATCAAATGCTCTTACATTTTTTGGTTACATACGGTATATATTAGCATTGTGTTATTATTATGTGGTATTATTTAGGATTATTATGGCAAGATCACCACCAAACTGCATCTAAATTGTTGAATACATTTTAAGATATCCCGATTTTTTATTTAATACCTAATTTATGGAAACCAGTGTAAATGATGAAATTTAAGTAAAATTGTCAGCTATCAATATACAGTAAAACCTCTCAACAACAATATTATACGGACGGAGAAAAATTATCTTTGTAGAGGGAGTTATTGTTATAGGGAGGGTTCATTATACAGTAAAACCTCTCTACAACACTATTATACGGACCGAGAAAAATTATCGTTGTAGAGGGATTTATCGTTATATCGGATATCATCGTTGGAAAGTTTTACTGTATTATTGCTGTTCTGTAATGCCTGTTTCACAAACTCAGTGTAGGAAATAAAAACACAACTTACCTTGAGGGTGTTTTCCGTTTTACAATATTGTTTTGGCTAACAGCAGGTTGCTGAGAATTGGCAACAGGAGTAACTGAGAAAGAAAACATAACATCACTTTTCACATTTCAAACACTTCATATAGTTTTCTCTCTTTAAATTATTTTTTATAATTTATCTTCAACAAGTATGATCCATGCACTGTTGGATGGGTCTTTCTAAATATCTTTCAGTATCTGGTCACATCAGTCAGAGATGATAAAACATTTTGCTCTCCGTCTTTCTGTCTAAATTTTAAACTATAACTGGTTGGTTGTACTTTTATGGTAAGGACAGCAGGGGTTATTTTGTGCCAAACTAGGTGATAACGTGCACACAGTTTTTTAAACTCTACATATATATATATATATACAGTGAAAATCGGTTATAACGACCTTCAAGGGACCGTGCAAATTTGGTCGTTATAACCGATAGTCGTTATAAACGATATATTTTTAAAATCATAGTAGCCTATAGTATAATACACTTTTAGAGTTTTATAAATTATTTTGATAGTAAAAAGTATTAAACTTTTTGGTTTCAAAATTAAATAAAAACATAATTATAATGAATTTAATTTCCGTTTATATTATGTTATAGCCAAACTAAGTACATAGTACTTTCTTAGTTTTTTAAATTGAAAAAATTGTAGAAAATACTACTAAAGTATATAATGTAGAAAACAAATGTAATAAATAGTATTTATTATATTATACTAATGACTTCCGAACAGTGCCGGTTTAAGAGTTTTGTGGGCTCTACACTGAAAAAATAGAATGGACTCCTAAAGAATATGACCCTCGTGATATTCAATTAATAAATCACTTTTTAAGTTCACTATCTTTAATATTCAGGTTTAGCAGTAATAAAAATTTCTCAGACATTTGTAAATAAACAAGATTAAAATAACGCTTAAATTTTGATAACTTTAAATTTTAATAACTAACCCACGTGGTTCTGCTTTATGACTGTCAAGTCGCGTCGTTATATCCGATACGAATTTCCCTACTTAGAATCTACGTAGACTACAAAATCGCTGTCGTTAAAGCAGGTTTCGTCGTTATAACCGATATATTTAGTATGGAGTAGAATAGCAAACCAAATTTCTTGTAAAAATTCCGTCGTTATATGCGGTTGGTCGTTATAACCGGCGTCGTTATAAACGATTTTCACTGTATATTCTCCCCCCCCCCAAGTGGTAAAGGTCTCTCCATGATTCAAATGTAAAATACGTTTCACAGACACAAACATTTCACACATGATTCAAATACAAAATTCGTTTCATAGATATAAAGTTTCTGTCCATGATTAAAATCTAATACATACGTGAGAGTTTCAGGGTGCAAAAAAAGCATGATGTCATGCTGCACCGGGACCTGCATTTTTTCCAGAAATCCAAACCTCTTACGACCTAGAGAGCCATCGTCCGGACTACAGTAAGCAGTCAATCGGTAAACATTTTTTTTTTTAGCATGGTTGAGAGTCGAACCTGGGATAACTGCATGCTAAGCAAAGGCATGACCACTGCACCACCACCACAGGGACCAATTCAAATATAAAACGTTTCACAGACAAACATTTCATCCATGATTCGATTACAAAAACTGTTTCATAGATGGAACGTTTCTGCCTATTATTCAAATATAAAACATGTTTCACAGACAGAAACATCTCATCCATGATTCAAACACAAAATTTGTTTCACAGATGGAAAGGTTCTCTCCATGATTTAAACATAAGGTCCATTTCACAGATGATTTGTATATTTTCGGTCTCAAGACAATGCTGTGGGTGATCTGGAAATCTATTATAGAACAAGTCATTTCAGTGAATGAAACTAATTGACGCAAATCACCAAAGTGAACAACTTTGCACATCGTCATCAGGATCCCATGCATTCAAAACAAAGAGCACAAATATATTAATGTACCCTGCATTTTATTCTTTAACGTTAGTTATGTCTTATTGTGCATAATTTTACATAAACAAAAAACAATTAATATAAGGGATAACTACTTTCTGCAGTTGGTCTTGGAATGCCTCACCCATAGATATCAGGGAGGGAGGGGCTACTGTATAATGAACAATTGTGATTATAAAAATATATCCCATTAACAACTTTTAAGGGACAATGAAAAACATCGTTAAACAGAAAAAGGCATTAATTGGAATGTATGTAGTCTTATGGAGTATTAGCCTGGACTACAAAATACTGCCATTAAATGGAAATAGTCATTACCGTATTTTCCTGTATATAATCCACAGCAGGGTATTATCCGCAAAGCCTTTTTTCTGAGTAAAAAAATAAAAGTTGCATAATCCGCAGCAATTTTTACGGCGAATAATCCAAAATATATACTGCCGATAATGTAGTGTCACATAAAATAAAAAATACACAATATGATTAAAAATATAAGTAATAAATTGCACAGAAAAAAAATCATTTTTATTATGAAAAACATCTATTTAAACATGTATGATAATATTTTTTATAATAATCTCAATAAAACAGTAAATTGTTTGCTACTGCCATCTATGTTTATTTCACCCACCCCCCGACAACTGCGGATTTTGAAATTTTATTTGTTCAATATATTTAACACAAGCCATAAAAATAAAAGATTACAAATGTTAGTTAACTTAAAAAATTTGTCATTAAAAAAAAAGGTTAGAAGTTCCAAGCACAATTAAAAAGATACACTTTCAAAATAAAAAATAAAATACTACCTCGAATGATCACTAAATTTATTAATAATAATTAAAAACCTTCAAAATCTGATTCATCAGATTCGGAAATGAATAAATTCATTACATCTTCACTTAACATCCGAGTCACTAGATAACGAGTCTTCACTGTTAGAGTCATTTTCGTCAACAATATTGCATTTTCAAAACACGTTTTTTATTGTAGTTTACGAGACATCATTCCACGGTTTCAAAACCCAGTTGGAGAGATTTTCATACGATGCATGCTTCAATTTTCCTGTTTTTGTAAAATTCTTTTCTTCATCGGACATCCATTGTTCCCATAATTTTCTAACTTTCGATTTAAATGATCTGTTAATTCCGACGTCTAAAGGCTGTAATTTCTTTGTCAGTCCTCCAGGTATTATTGCAATTTTTGCAGATGCGGATAGCTGAAATACGTCAGCCGAGTCATGAAAGCTTTCAGTGCCATCTGTTATTTATTTTATAAAACATAAACGGCATTTCTTTCAAAACTTTATTGTAAGCTTTTCTAATGGAGACTGTTTTTTATCAGATTATCCGCGGCGGCATATAATACGCACAACGAAATTTGAAACTTTTTTAACAGATAATCCACGGATTATATACAGGAAAATACGGTAATTAGAATGTAATTGAGAGAGATTACTGTAATTCTTGTAATTTGTGTGAACGATATATTGTTTTGTTTTTTTAAAAGATAACATAAATTAGTTTTAGGCTTTTCCCTTAACAATAATTTTCAGATACTGACAGTACTTACGGGGGTTGTACATTGTGGTCGTCGGAGTTGTATCTTGGATATGAACATTGGATGTTCCAGGAACGGCTTTTGGTGTCTGGCTTAGCTAAAAATAAACAGAATTTAAGACAGGTGATAATTTACTTCATATAGAATAACGAAATAGCTGTAGTTAACACGTAAGTGACATTTTAAACTCATATACTCACTTTTCTTTGTAAGTTTGAAAACTTTGGTGCACTAATGACTGTCCTTTGAATTGTTGGTTTAATAGGTTTGTTTATTGTTGGTCTTCTGGATTCTGCTTTATTTCTTACCGGTGTTTTATTTCCAGAATTTCCCGAATCATCGATGTGAACAACCTCTGTGAAGATTGTAAAAAACCCAATTATTATTACAATAAGAAATATGTATATATGAAAAGGACTCACATAGCGTATTAAGTTCCGGACTTTCACCAAAAAAAAAAATTGTAAGCATGCGCATGTTTTTTTTCACTAAAATATGCATAAAGCCCTATATTTCATAATAAGGATTTGGTTCTACACAGAGATGAAGGAGGATCTTTCTCTCTTTGAAAGACAAAGATCAAGTCCTTTTTCCACGTATTTATTATTTTTCAACACCAATTTTTTACACTCTTCTTTTGATTTATTTTCTTTTCGTTTCTTCTAAGTTTATAATTTTCATTCCTTTCACTGATTACATGCATATACATCAGGGGTGAATATTCCGGGTGTGCTAGGTGTGTGGTGCACAATTACAAAAACAAGCAAAACCATCGATATTATATTATATTTGGGAATTTATTTCTATTAAAAATGCCTATAATTCAAAATTATATGATTTTGAATTAAATTATTAATAAAATTCCACATTCCAATGAAAAAATAAACAAGACGTTTTATGCGAAAACATGGCATGGCATTCACGTTTATAGCATATTTTTAAGAAATTCTTACCACACACCATTACGATACTTTAACATATGCACAATTGGCACTTTAGTGCTGGATTTTTGGTGTCACCGATTTTAGTATGGGCAAAAAGTTTAGCAACCTTTGCCAAGATGTGCTGCCGTCGTCAAACACCCGAGAATAGTGACTTTTGATTGGCTCTGTATGATACTTGAATCATCTTTCAAATCTAATTTGCATCATTGGAGTTAAGTTAGTCAGATTTCAGCCAACTCCACTTAATTGCATTATTTGAAAAGGCTTGAAAGTATTAATTTTATGGTGAACTATTTACATTAAAAATTATTAATAAGTTGAATAAAAATAAGAAATTGAAATAATATAATTAAATTAAGTGATTATTAAATTCATATGGTTATTAAATCAAGTAATAATTAAATTAACAAATAAAAATAAAATAAATTAAGTGTATATAATAATTACAAGAATTACAAAAAAATTAAAATGACAAGCAAATTTTGAACACTTTCACTGCATGAAGTCATAAGCTACATATTTAAAGCATCAAAACATTTAATCTCTGGAAAATAAAATGAAAACACATCAATATAAAATAAAGGAAATTCCAATCTGTTGCATTGGTTGGGGAAAAAAAAAAAAAATTCAATGTTCGAGATAAAATCGCACTATAGCTGATCACAGTCACCAAAAGTTTGCATTTTATGAATAGTATTCCTGTAGTTGTAAATCGCATTATGAAAACATGCGTTATATAAAAACTACTTTTAGAGGCACACAAGGCACATGTCTATGGGCAACAGCAAAAAGCTAAAATGTTGCTGAAAAAGTATTTTAAAAAGTAAAATGTCCTGTATAATATATGGCATGCAAACTTCGTCCTATGATATATTGTATTGTTGTAAGAAATTTCATAACATTATAGAGCAGCTCAGAAATGACAAGGTGCATGGATTCGAAGAAATTTGGATTTCTACATCAAAAGAAAAGAGCATAAGTGATGAACCAAGACCTAAAATAAAGGGTCTGAAGAGCAGAAGAGTGTGAGTCTTCGACTGTACCAGGAAATAGTCAACTGCATTTATCTGCAGATGAAAGAAAGATATTCTTCGCTTTCGGAACTTGATTTTTTTCAACTTTTCGTAGTCAAAAATATGGTCAATATGCGAGATGTTTCCCTTTAGAAAACTTAAGGATTTCTATGGCCAGATTTTTGATTATATTCACTTAAAAAATGAACTGAAAGTATTATGTACTTCTGATGAGATTGCTGGGGAACCAGCTTAGGCTTATTAAATTTATCAAAGAAAATTGACTTCAAGTCGTATTTAAAGAAATTCATAAGTTAGCAGAACTTATCATGTCGATTCCAAGTTCTACTGCTACAATCAAGCATTTGTTGTTGTTTTTTTCTGTCCTGAAGAGAATTCATACATGTTATCGAGGAACACAAACACAATAAAGGCTATGAGGCTTAAGTTTACTGTCAATTGAAAAGACATTACTGGTGGAATTGAAAGAAAAACCTCTGTTTTATAATATGTTGTTCTAACACATTTTCTATGAAAAAAAAGAGAGAGAGAATGGAACTTGTGTATAAATAAACAACAAAATGAGGTAATTCAACCTTTCTTTAATAACCTAATCACACCACAAAACACAAATTTCTTGTGTTTTTCAAATAAACGGTGTATGAAAAACTTAGCTCTTGGTTCATTTGAAATTGCATTGAACATATTTGAAATTGTACTATTTGATACATTAAAGCATTCAATGATATCCTACAATTAATTATATGGAACCAAGTAAGGTGAGTCCTGATGTGGTGTGCATATTTAAACCTTTCGAACAGTGGCGGTGCTGGACAAAATAATTTGGGAGGCACAAATTCCTGCCTATGTACAGTGGGACCGTCCAAATTTTTTCATTATAATTGAAAAATAAAATCAGGTTATATTTGGGGGGCCATGTTTTCCCCGGCCTAGAACCAACACTTCTTTCAAACATCGATAACAATGTAATCAACTGTTTACATTAACGTTAATTTTGTAACATGTATAGCATACCCAAACGAAATAGTCACGCGATGCCACTGATATATATATATATATATATATAGTGCGTCCCAAAAGTTTATGAACAACTATTTCTTTGGAATATCAGATGAAGTATGCAGAGAAACGAATTCAAAGTATTTTATGCATACAGCATATCAAAAGACATATATGATGAAATAGTTAAATATAAATTTAGCACTTGCACA
>QLNU02015359.1:31354434-31381772 GCA_006491805.2 Dysdera silvatica | reverse complement strand
ACATTTTTATGTGTACGTGCGTATGTTCTTTTTCCTGTTATTAGAACAGCCTTCTTCTGGTAAAACAGTACCGCAGCAGCGGACAACTTTCCAGATCTTATGTGAACAGCAACAACCCCCTCCCAAAATAATTCTGTCAGTTGCGTCGAGAAGTGGGGAGGGGCAGTGGTGGCGTGCCGCAGATATTTCGCCACAACCCCCCCCCATCCTTTTTTGTTCATAAGTAAATACAATGTTCTAGATTCCTAAACAAACCCATATAATGGGTCAACCACTATATTTTTATGACCGTTCTATTGAATTAGCAAAGGTGACAATTAATCTGTAAAGAAATCTTCATTTTAATTCCGAACAGAACTTAACAGAAATGTACAAAAATATCATACCAACGTAACCACAATCTCAACCTGATTCAATGAAAATCATATTAATATTTCATAAAATATGTTTTTAAAAAATGATCTTATGTTTCAATATTCAGCAAGTACATTTTTTTATAAAAAAAATATTCTTCTAAAAGTGGTAACTGGGGGAGGGTGGAGTATAGCTGCACCTCTTTTAAATATTTGTATATTAAAATATAATAAAGTTTTAAATTTACTTTAGAATTTTACTAAATCTGTAAACAATATCGATTTATAGAGGAACTCCTACATGCGTTATATCAATATTAATTAAGAAAAGAATAATTAAATTATTGTTGTGAATGATATTAGCAGAATTATAATCAAGAAGCTCAGCAGTTCTAATTTTATTAGAAATGACAGTAAAATAATTGACGTCGCTCAGCACGTTGGCTTGCGTATTCACAGATTAACATCTCGCCAAAGACAACGTAGTTCGTTAGTGTCACTCCAGGGAAGAACGCCAGCACTAGCATCGCCCTACTGCTCCCAATGGCACATGAGCTATACGCATATGGTAAATGGACAGGGTATTTATCCAACAATTACTACAATCACATTTTATATTTTTAGATCTTCAAAATTCTATCTTTATTTTAAGAAAATAATCATCACTTTTTTTTAAGATAATGATTTTTAAAAATATTAAAAAATTCACTTTTTTTGTGAACTCAAGACGAAATTGATCTTTGAAATATAATGGTGACTTAAGGTAATTTGACGTAGCATTACGCAGATTTGATTTATAAGCAAAGACAAAATGTTATAACCGCAAGGTAGGTTGTTAAAACGTTTTATTTCAACGTAAGTTTCTGACGGACTTGGCCGTCTTTCGTCAGGAATACAAAATGGGAAAATAAATATTAGAAAACTGGAGATGCTGTTATTGCGTGACTATTGTGTTGCCAGTTGTGGATGAATAATTAATGTGAAAATTTTATTAAACATTTCCAAGCTTGACTGAAAGTGGGTGTAGATTTTGGTTCATTGACTATGATAGAAGAATTCTGAGTGATATGGAATGCTTCTAAAATATCTAATTCATGTATTGATCTTTGATGACAGATAATTGTGGGTTGATAGAATTTGAATTTGTGGTTATGTGACCAGCAATGAACCGCAATGGCAGACTTACGGAATTCTGCCGTCTCTACGTATTTAGATTGTTCCGTTAGTCTGTGCTACAAGGCTCTTTTAGTCTGGCCTATGTAGGACGTTGCATTTGCTGTAGATTTGGTAAACACCCCAACGTTTTAAAATTGGGATGTTGTCTTTAAGTTTAGAGACATGGATTTTGTTAAATGGAGAAAAAATTACTCTGAAGTTTGCCTTTTTAAGAATTTTGGAGAGGAGGTGAAAGCTTATTTTTGCAAAAAAAGAAAGGAAGAACGATGGTGCCGGAGAATTACAACTATTAATTAAAGCTATTATAAAAGTCCTGCGATGATGCAGTGAAGATGCGTTTTATATGGAAAAATAAATATAAAAAAATTGGTATTTACAGATCAGAAGGATTTATTTACAAACCAGTTACAAAATTATACAAGATTCCTACATCTTTAAGATTCACGGGACCCCATTTGCGCACCGCCTCCGCAGCACAGTCTTTGAGGTGAGGCACTTGTAAAGTCACAAAGACATTCAAAGCATTGAGCGGGATAACATAAGGTGTATCTGACGAAAAGCCATACGCATCCAAGTAATGGTACACCGGTCTTCCAGATGTCCGTTTCCAGATCAAACACATATACTAGTTTAGGCGAGGTCTGACCACCGGTAGGCAGGTATCCAAACAATATCAAATTTTTTCAATGGCAAAAAAGTGCTAGTCTGGCAACGGCAAATTTCGCATTTGTGAGGTTCTCAAATTGATGATCAAGTCCCATATATACAGGGTGGTTATAATTAAAGTTCAACTTTCAAAAAGCTGTAAAAAAAAGAATCACTGCTCAGAAAGACCTGAAATTTGAACTGAATATATTCAAAGGGGGAAATAGTACTGAATAAGAAACAAAAATAGTTCAAAATTTTAGCAATAGATGGCGCTATAAGCGTCATGACGTAAATGGGTGTAGCTACAAGTGACATTTGAATCGCAATACGATAGCTATGGCGTGCGTTACATGTTAAACCAACTGTACTTTTCAACATGCATGACTGTATCGTTTTCTTTTTTTTTCACTGAAAAAATGACTTCCAAGTCATTCAACAGTTATGGCACTGTTAGTGGAAAGCCCATCAGGGAGTACCACATCAGATGGGAAAAATCGGTTTTTAATTGTCCTGAGACCAAAAAGCGCAAGAAAAGCAACAATGAAATTGGTTTTTGATTGTCCTAAGGCCAAAAACCGCAAAAAAAGCAACAAAGAAATCGGTTTTTAATTATCGGCAGACTTGCACGAGACATGTTCAATATACTGTCCACCGTTTTCTCCCACAAGTTGAAACCGATAAACAGCATGTTCCACAACAGATCGGACTGTCTCAGAGGTCACATTGTGAATGTGTTGTGCAATGCGTGCCTTCAATTCAGCTAATTTTTCAATCGGACTACTGAACACAACACTTTTTAGGTAACCCCACATCTAGAAGTCACAAGGATTAAGATCAGGCGATCTTGATGCCCAGGCTGTTGGAAAATGATGGCTGATAATTCTATCATTTTCAAAATGCCTCTTCAGCAGCTGCTTCACTGGCTTTGCAATGTGCGGAGGAGTGCCATCTTGCATAAAAATGCTACCCACACATGCATGCTGTTGAAGTGTTGGAATGACATGGTCATGCAAAAGACTCTCATAGCGTTTACCATTGACGGTACAGGTAACAGGACCCGCACGACCCATCTCCTCGAAAAAAAATGGCCCTACGATAAACAATGGTGTCAACCCGCACCACACAGTTACCTTTGCAGAATGAAGAGGTATTGGTTCATGTTAGAACAGGTTTTCCATTACCTATATTCTGCAATTCTGAGTATTGACATGTCCTTGGAGATGGAAATGGGCTTCGTCGATCCACGAAATGTTCCATGGCCATTCATTGTCCAATTCCATGCGAGCAAGAAATTCTAGAGCAAAAGTGTGTCTTACTGGCAGGAAAAGATATCATTTATGACAACTATCGGTTATAATGACCGAATTTCCGCGGTCCCTTGTAGATTGTTATAACCGATTTTCACTGTATCTATATTCATATCTATCTATCTTCATTATCATCTCATTCTTTTAACATTGGCTTCAAACATTTGGCGCTTTGGTGTTCTTGCAAATGAAAAACTATATTAACCTGTGAGATCACTCCTCATGAACTCTTTTTCTTCGCCAAATTCTAGTTTAGGGCCAAACCCCGTTTAGGCCACTTGATAGGGAACCGCAGACACCAGACCATAATTTTTTTTCATACCCTTTACTGTCCTGAACTTCGTTAGAGCTACTGGCGCACTGTCACCGTTCTTGTAAAAGAGCTTCACAAGCAGAGCGTGATCCTTCATTGAGAGAGTCATGACGAGCTTCTCAGACGCTATATGAGGAAAACGCCATGTACCCAGCGTTTTTATAACAAATGCAATGTGTCGTGCGCATAACACGTCTTTTATTTTGCATATTACGACGCTTAAAGCGCCATCTATTGCTAAAATTTAGAACTATTTTTTTTCTAATTCCATACCATTTCCTCCTCCTTCGAGTATATTCAGTTCAAATTTCATGTAATTTTGAGCAGTGGTTCTTTTTTCTACAGCTTTTTGAATGTTGAACTTTAATTATAATCACCCTGTATTACAGAGATTAGTTGAAATGTTGGCTTTTATTTTTAGCAGACAAACTTTAGGTGTTACAATAAATGTTCGAAATGACGTCCTTTCTCGCGAATGCAAAAGTGTGTTCGTTTTACCAGATTTCGTGAGACTGTGCGGAGCATGGCACTATTGATGTTAGAAATGGCTGTTTTGATGTTCGTTTTCAGTTCAGCAATCGTGTGTGGACTATAATGATGTATAACGACGGCCCGCATGGATCCAGTAGCACAGTTAATAGCCGCCTAATAATAAACGAGATTAAAACATGGCTCAGTTTTCAGCAGAGTAGATGTTGAACTAGTTTTAAGAGTTTGGATGAAAATTATCAAGTAGAATTAAAATTACGTACCTTTAAGTTATACAATGAGCATTTAATATTGCAATAAACTCGTAAACAGGTATTAATTAGTACGATTATAATTTGCATCTTATTGAAAAAAATCATTCATTAGGAAAGGTTTTCATGCTGTTATCCGGTCATGCAGGAGCTTGAGCCAACTGGTGGATATGGTCATTTGCTGAAAATATATAATAAATGGTCATTTGCTGAAAATATATAATAAATGGTCATTTGCCGACGATAAGCAATTTTGTTGCACGAGAACATTAAAAATAATGATTTGCTTTATGAAAGAAATTATTGCTACATACTACTCATAATATAAATGACTTTTGGCAATGTTAACACTTGATAAAGACCATTGCCTTGTGATCAGAAATCCCTTTACTGTCCATTTCCGGCAATTTGTAACAAATTATTGTTTGGTAAGTGCCGTTCGGAGTGAATTTTTGTTCATGATCAAACTATTCGGCACTGGGCTCTTCACATGCCAGATTGAATGGACTGATGGAGTTCAAAGTCTCCTTGCATTAGGTTGATGCATTTAAAAAAAGGTTTCATTTTTCATTAAGAAAAATCTGTGTGCTCACTTCTGTTAAGGAACAGTGTGAAATCAAGCAGTCATGAATAAAGGCACTGATTCGTGAAGGTGTAACTTCGGGTGAACGTGTGAATTTGTCTATGCACGTAAGGCAGTAAGTGTAGCCCTCTGATGGCGGCATTGGTCCTATTATGTCCAAATGTACATTGTCGAATCGAATCGATGGTTGTAATGGCGATGAGGTGTGCCTATGAATTTTTGATAAGCCATACATTGTTTAGCTCATGCATTGCAATCTGTGTTATTTGAAGACCAAATGTACCCTTTAAATTATGCATTAATTTTGTTGTAGCCCTAATGTCAGGATGGGACAGACCGTGTGCCGTTTCAAAAATTCTTGTTCGAAAATTTGTGGGAATATATGGTCTAGCGTTGCCTATAGATACATCACAATACAGTTTTACATCAGAATTAGGAAAAACTATACTCGGTCAAATTTTGATATTAGAGAGAGTTGAGATTGACAATGCCATTGGACGCCACTGCGTCTGCAACTGCCAAAAGACATATAAATTCCTAATTTTATATCTATTTCTGTATTTACTACTTTTTAGAAGGACGAGTTTTTAAATTCGCCAACCATAAGTCTTGTTTCCGAAGTCGTTGTTAGAAGGTTTTCTAGATCGTGCGGGGTCACCATTACATCTTTTGATGTTATAGCTCGGTTAAGCTTGAATAATTTAGATTGCAGACAATATATAATACATCACCAAACATTTATTTTTAGGTTATACGAAAAGATAAAAGGTTTTGACCACACGTTCATTCCTATCGACAGCATGAGCTCGATAACAGGAAGTTGGACGAGTCCATTTTATAGAAAGATGTTCCTCTCGTTGAGTAGCCGCAGGTTCTTTAACTGTAGTCCGCGGGACCCTCTCAGTGTTCCACAAAGATTCGAAAAAATACCGAGACAAGAGCATTTACTCTTTAATGCTAAGAATAAATTATGAGGGAACGAAAAATTCCTTCCTTAAATGATGAAACACTAGAAATAAATACATATGATGCAAATTCCGGGCTTTAAATTTTGAGTTAATTCTTGGGGGGTCACAGGGACTAGTGATCTCCAAAGGGGGTCTGCGGAAGTTAAAGAACCACTGGAATATTCGATTTAAAGTGTGCATGATTGACTATACAAGGGAAAGGAGATTGGTATGATGAAAATCCCCTTACAGATTAGATAATTTAGCTAAAAACGTTCTTTTTTTTTAAGTGTTATGTATTTTGCAAATATATTCTCCTGAGAAATGAATGCGCTTAATAACGTTATATAACTTATATTAGTTTTAGTGCAAGAGCATAATTTTTGGAATAAGTTTAGTTTTAGTCAAAAGTACAAGTTTATCAATGTTTTCAGAAGGCAATGTGGTACGAAAAGCACAGTTCAGGAAAATTATTTTAATAAGCTATTTATTATAACAAATTTTGAATTTCCCTGTCATAGGCCTTTATATTTCAATTTTCCCATCAGACCCCGCCATTTCTAGGTCCTTTTTATAATGTATATATATATACAGTAGGTCTAACATATGACGAGAAGCTTGTTTCAACAAATTTCAACTTTGAAAATAAAGTCTGTATAGGTAGTAGGGATCGACCGATGCCGACTTTTTACCGACTGTTCATTTTCATACCATCAGCCGATTGCCGATGTTTTCAATTATTATTTATTAGTAAAATTTTTAAAGATTACGTTACAGGCACATAGCTAGGGAATGGGTTTTCATGCCTCCGGAAAATCCAAAACAAATCTTCGTCATAGTGAAACTGATCGTCCAATCCCCTTGTCAATTTCCAATTTTCATCAAATCAATGTAAAGCACCTCTTTAGTTCCAAAAATAAAAAATTCCATTATTTGCTTCTAAACCTGCTGCCCGTGTAGGCAGTTTAAAGTTACTGCATTCTCATTTTAGCAGCAGTGGAATCGCATTAATTATAATAGCAACGCTTCAGTTTAGAATCGCATTTAAGAGGTGTATACTTGAAATTTGATAAGACTCGAGTCTTAAATCGAATTAAAACGAAATAGAAAGAAAGAAGAAAGGAAGTCATGAAAACCCAGGGAAGCTAGTCACTAGTTGTTTCAGAGATTGGAAAAGGCCAGAGAAACTTTCTTAAAGCATACTAATTTAATAATAGAATATTAAAATTAAATAATAGAATATTGAAATTTAAAAAAATAATAGAATAAAGCACACTAATTTAATAAAAGAATATCACAAAGACTGTGCAATGTTAGCAGACCAATTTCTCGAAGTTTCTTCAGAAAAGAACATCCCCACGTGATCGCTGGAATTCATTGGCAAATTATGTTCGATCAAAAACGATGTAAATAAACGTTCAGCTTTAATCACGGAGATATCGTTAAATGCAAAAAATGAAGGCTTGATACTATGATTAGACTCGACAGCCTTGAATGCCTCCTTATGTTCAACAGTCTCAGAATGCAAAGTAATATCGTGTTCACCACCGTGAGTAATGCTTATGTCTTTACGGCAATACGTGCAGAAAGCATATTTTGGCCCCAGTCTTGATTTTTGAATAAAATTAAATATCTTCATATATTTGGCTTTAAACGTTTGGTAGTACCTTTTATTAACAGTCGACATCGTTAACGTTGTTTTCAAAAACACCTAAAAACAAAACTTTCTTTCCGGAGCAAAGAAATACCAGATATGTCTAACACATGGCTTCCCTACACAAAGTCACATGCTTGACCAAAACCTTATGGATGTAGCACATTCTTTCTTTCCTACCGAACAACTACATATCCAGATGCGCGATTTCCATTGTGCAGGGGCATCACTCTACGTCATAGCTGGAGCTACAATTCCACGTCACGCCACGCATGCGCAGTCAACGGCAGACGAATATTTCCGGTTTTTTTACTGACAGTTGCGTTTATTATTAAATACGCACATATGCGCAAAAATTTAAATAAATAGGCATCAAGGAAAACAGGTATTTTTTTTTTTTTTTTTAAAAAGGATGACATTACATTATGACATACATTAGACGAAATCGCCGAAAATCGTTTTCCGACCGGAAGATCAATAAACAAACAATCGTAAGGATTGGCACCTATGAAAGAGTTTAACTATATAATCGCAAAGCTGATGCTTCATCTTCTATTTCATTTAAAATGTGTATGACTGTATATAAGGCAAAGGAGATATGATCAAAAAGTTTAGCTAAAAAAAAATATTTTTTTTTTAAAGTTTTAGTTATATATTTGGCAAACATTTTCTTCTAAAAAATATATAGGCTTAATAATTTTATATAAATTATATTAGTTTTGGTGAAAAATGGTAACTTTTGGAAGAAGTTTAGTCAAAAGTACAAGTTTTTCAAATTTTTCAGTAGGTAATGTGGTATGAAAAGCACAGTTCAGGAAAATTATTTTAATAAGTTATTTATTATAACAATGACTTTAAAATTTCCCTGACTTTGGCCTTTGTATTTCAAATTTCTCTGACTTTTCCAATCAGAAGAAACTCAATAATTTTCCAGATCAGTAGACACCTTGTTTTCATTTGTTTAGGAAAAAACAACAACCAAAAACGCAACTCTTTACTCGTTAAAACCAAGGCCCACAGAAGTCCTGTTCGTTAAAACTGGTTAAATTTGAATTGCACATAATCATTATACCAAACAACAAACCATGCCATATGTAAATCCATGCGAACCCAAACCTGCATCTTACTCCAACAAAAACATCAATTGAGAAGTTAAGACACAGTAAAATATTGTCAGGATAGGAAAAAGTAAGAAATGTCAAAATTTAGCTGCGAAAAAATGACTCAGTTGCTCCGAGTATTTGGAAGAAACGTTTATTAGAACTAAACTTACATAACTTGTTAAAAACTATTTACCACATATTGACCTTGGGCTCCTACATCATCGGAGAGCACACACAGTAATTGAACATGTATACACAAGCTTAAAGTCAGACAATTGAAGCAGCAACGTTTCAAGCACAACGCAATAGTAGTGTAGATGCAATAGCAGCAAATTTTCCTCATGCTGCAATTTGAGAATAAAGTAATAAAATACCTTGAGGTTCATAGAAAAGCGGGTTTCTCTCACATCGAAAACTTATGGCAACAAAAATTACCCGGTTGCTTTATTTAAAATCAGCTCCACTCAGGATTTCATGATCAAAATGATGACTAACAGAAATTGTCAGGTACATTTGCTTGTAGGCATTTATTACAGTTCAAGATCGCATTTGGAACCAGGCATGCTTTTAGAGCAGCGATTTTCAACCTTTTCACCTTGCGACATACCAAAAATTTTATTTTTCAGCGATCTGATGAAAAAAAGTATGATTTCAAAATATCAATAAGCATCGCCAGCAATTTATCACCTTGGGATGAATTCTGAATATGTTGACAATGGAATTATTAAAACCGTTTCCATATTTTTTGCAAAATATGATATTTACAATTTTACAGCATGCTGGTAAAAATATATGCTATACTTGTGTTGTTGCCATGTTTTTTTTGATTGAAAATCTCAGGAAAATGAAGCCATGGTTCCCACTCTTTTGTCCTGATGAAATTCAAGGACCTCACATTGTCAATCGCAATGTACATAAAAATTAAAAATGCAAGACATTATAAGCATAATACTGAAATTAGAGTGTTTAATTATGTTGCTCCTTTTCAACTTGGCACACTGCTAGCAAAAGTTACCCTTTCTACATCCCTTGTACCAGCCACGATCAGTGGGTGGGTGAGAAAGGGGGCATGTCGGAAGCACTACTGGATTTGTTCTGCAAATAAGGAGAAATAACTTTTTTTTTTCTTTTGCCAAAATTTTAAAAAAGGCTTTGAGAAAAATTCAAGGACTTTTCAAGGGTCCCTACTTGGGGGAAAAAAAAAAAAATGAAGGACTGCGGGAAGCATGGAAGTTAGTTAGTACCTGTGACTAAATAGCCACATATTGCAGGCTTTAAAAAAATTTCGTAACACACTGGTTGAAAATCACTGTTTTAGAAGATCATAATTTAAACACTGGTGGAAAACCAAAGTCCAGGATTCCCACCCAAAATGGGGGGAATTCTCCGACTTTTCCAGGTTTACACCCCTGACTTTTCGAACAAAATTCCGTAATTCATCAAACAAAACTTTGAATAGAACTCTTGTTTCAGGGGAAAGCTTCTTGTTCACATGAAACTTAGCCATTCAAAAGTTGGTAAGGCTTCCTTGACCTTTCCAGGTGTGTTCGTTTGTGGTTTTACGGCTCAAAGACTACAGTGGTCATGCTGCGCCGGGACCTACTGTTTTCCGAGGAATCCGAACCTCTGAACCTACTGTTTTCCGAGGAATCCGAACCTCTTATGGCCTAGGGAACCAAACCGCAGACTACAGTGAGCAGTGCGATCTTTTTATGAGATCTCTGAGTAAGCGTTCTTTGTACACTGTTGGGAGTCGAACTCGGATTAACGGCGTACTAGGCGAACGCGTTACCACATCGCGCAACTGCAGGGCACCTTCAGGTTTAACCAAAAAATATCCCTCCCTCCCCCTCGAGTTTTAAGAAAGATTTCAAATTTCCCGAAAATTCCAGATTCTCCAGTTGTGTGGGAATCCTGCAAGCCACAGTAACAAGGTGTTTAAAAAGCTATCATGGGCTTGTTAAATTTGGGGGGGGGGAGGGGAGGTTACTTTTATGGTGGTGAAGAGACAATGCATCTTCACAATTTTGTTTCTAAGATGCAAAATTTTGAGAAGACAAAACATGTCTCTTCCTGTTCAGATGCAAGTTTCCATAAGTACCATAATGCAATTCAGTTTTATACATGTTAATGGGGCATGACTTTTTTGTGGCTCACAAAGAATAAACTTCGAACCTTTGGAAATACCCAGGTTTGCTATGGCCAGTGCAACCTGCCTTTAAATTACAAACTTTTGAACGTTGACACAGTTCCAACTTAAAATGTAAAATCAAACAAACATGCAAATATATTACGTATGTTCAAAAAATTTAAAATGCCATTCGAAGTTTACAACAAACTGCACAAATGGTGCATTTTTTGGAATAGAAATTAAAAGTCTGCAAACAAGCGACATATCTAATTAAAAAAAAAAAAGTCCTCTCCTAAACAAAATTAAGTTAAGACAGAAATATTGCAGGAAAATAAAATGTTACTGGTTGATTCGAAAATAAATAAGTTCGATACAATTAATGCACACAGCAAACTTTTCCAAATTCAACACTTTCTTTGGAAGCATGCACATATTTTAAATTCAAAGACTGTGTGGGTAATGAAAGAAAGAAAGCGGGGATGGGAGGAAAACTTTAAAATATTTTTGAAGTTTAAAAATTTTCCACTTTTTTTTGGAGGTGGGCGAAGGGATGGAGGAAGACCACTTTAATTATGATTCCGCAAAACAATGGCAATGTAAAAAGACCCAGATAATTTTAAAATATGCATAAATATAAAGGGAAATAATAAACAAGTATGCTTGTATAGTAGAATCCTGGCAATTCAAATAAAGGGATTGCACCCATTATTTTAAGTAATCCCACAATTCAATTTTCAGAGTAAAGTGCAAAGAAACAACATTTATCCAAAAACACATTTTGGTACACATTACTAAACCACTATACTGATAGTGAAAAACGGCACAAAGTATGTGTTAAGATTGGCACAGTATAGCCTAGATGCTCTTGCATCATAAATATCCAAACAAATGATGTATTAAGATGTTAACTACTTTGGGAATAGCCTGATATCCCTGCATGTGTGACAAATCGTTCAAGGAACAAATTAATGAATCATTTGCCTATCCATCATAAACAAGCAGATTCGTTGTTCGGTGCATGATAAGGGACGCCACCACTTTGTATATGCCCGACATCTATTGTTTGTATTGGCTTCTCTCTTTTAAGGCCGATATACATCAGAAAACAAATGTATTTCTGTCAAGAGCACTGAATGAGTGTTAAAAAGAACACTGCGGTTAAGTAAAGTTCGGATAATCGGGCTCTACTATAAATGCTTACTAAACCAGGTCCTTTTCAAAATAATTGAACGTTTGTTTATAATTAAAAAAATATATATTCTAAGCAAATTCAAATACATTGAGAAAATTATGTATAATTATTCCATATGTTTCTGTTCTTGAAAAATAAATGTAAGTAGCCACAGTTTTGAATAGTCAGGTGCACTGAGTGCACAGATAAAATTTCATGTGCACCTGCAAATTACGAACCTTCGACTATTGGGACTAATACATATAAGGTGTTTCATCTTTTTATTTATTCTTGATTTATCTGTGATCGACAGGGTCAGAAACTAGAGATGTTCGAAATCATTATGCAATTTTGAACATACCACACAAATAATCAATAATATCAGAAACTGCGGTGCTGATGCAAGCTATTAAAATATAACAAGCCCCCCCCCCTCCCACTTCTTGAGATCTTAGTAAAATATTAATACTGATGAGAAGTTTTAATTCCCAGTTACTTTTATTGATGTTGTGAAAGATCTCAAAGGAAAGGAAAAATTCGATCTTTAAATTCCTGCTCAAGGTTTTAAAACACACTAGAACTTAAATTTTGTACATTTTAAGATGTTGAAATCGTTAAAAATAATTAAAAACATGCCTGAAAATTTTTATATTATTAATTAAGCATTCTCAAATTTTGTTGCAGCAATAAAAATCACGGTTGAAAGTACTCCATGTTATCCAATACAAAGGTCAGAGAAAAAAATCGGTAAAACACACCTTGGATTCCAATATACTTTATATTTCCAAGGCGGTAGATTTCATGAAAAGCTCATTACGGATTCAAGTTTGCAGGGTGTAAATGTCACAAGGGGGATGGGGGGTAAACGCACAATTGAACAAGATTTATTTATCATGCAATCAATTATTTTTCTTGTTGTTACGTGACAAATTATGTACATGTATGGCTTGTCTCATCAAACAAACCAATGACAATGCTGTGCTGATTTGAACCCAATGTGATTAAAAGGATACAAGGTGACTGACTGACTATACACAATCGCAATCACACCTAATATTATTGTTTTCTTTCTATGACGGGAAAATGACGCAAGCAGTGTCTTTTGGGATAGCAATATGAATGTACACTGATTTCCCGAGTAAAAACGTTTAAAATTTTACGAGACTTTCTCGGAAAGATTTGTGACTAACGAACACTGCCGCATTATTTGAGGAGTTCACTATGCAAAAAATGTGTTAAAATACGGTACTCTTCGGTTCAGATACATCATACTTTTCATCCGTTATATTAATAAAAGTTGAAATGCTTTGTGGGTAAAAGACGTCACCATTTTACAGTTGGAGCAAACTACAGACTAAATGAGAGGAGGATACGTACATACTTTATACATTCAATATTGTATGCTGCAGCGTGCTAAAGTGTCATAGATTTTTCAATGTATCTTACATCACAATTTCTCACCATGACGTTTGTCATTTCGCCTTGACAAGAAATTATCTCTTTTGATGCACATGACACAAAAATTGCATGATTTTTTTTTGATAGAATGAGCCAAAGCAAAAAAAAAAACTATTTTAAAAATACTGTACAGTAACAGCGTTTATGGGAAGCGGCAACACCTTGTTAAAACGACACATACACCTCATTCAAAGAACGGCAACCCTTTTGGTAAAAAGGCCACACAATATGAAAATATAAAACACGACAGAGCAAACTGATATTGAAAAATCTATGAGAACTCTTCACAATAAAACCGAAATTTAATTGCATTAGACACTGAAAACGTAAAAAACAACAACATGAAACAGTTCTAAAAAAGATACATCATATTCATAAGGAGAAAATGATTCATTATTTTTTTTTGCCAATGTGTGGATTATGTATACATGTTTGGGAACAAGGTAGAGGAAATGCATGCGGATTTCAAACGGAAAATGCAAGGTCTGCTTTAAGCGAAACGTGATCGCTGACTTCGCCCGAAATGTCGAGAACTCCAATGGTACGCAAACTTTCTGGCGTAAACCAGACAAGATTAGACGAAGTGACATCAGAACCTGGCATCAGCAATTCCTTTCCCTGAAATAAGAAAACAGCATGAATAATAAAGTCGCATTACACACAAGAAATTACAACTTCCATTGTACTCTCCGCCCCTTATTTAAAACAGAGGGTAGACATATTCTTCAAAGTTTGGAGAGTTATGTAACTACGCACCATACAAATCTATAACACCACCACATATGCAAACAAGATTGAATATAATGATGGAAATAAATTCAATTGCAAGCTGACACTGCAATTAAGTACAAATTAGATGGGAAAAACAATTTCTCTACATGCATCCGTTTGTTTTACACTGCAAGGTCAACTAAGGTCATGTGACATTGAGACCACCTTTTCAAAAAACCCCAAACTTTGGACAACGGTGGGTGGAGAAACACACATTATATGAAATCATTTGAATCAAAAATGGATGCATTCTTCTAAGCTATTTACCATTGCATACATTCACAATATCAATTAGAACAGGGGTGGTGAATCAAAAACGGATTAACGGTGCATTCTTCTGAGCTACTCACCACTGCCCAAGTTCACAATATCGATTAGAACAGGGGTGGGGAACCCGTGGCCTTTTGACAAAATTAAAATTTTGAAGAAAAATCCTTTTATTTTTATTAATATGATTTTGTTCCATCTTTTTTATTCGTATTATAATTTTAAAATGAACCCACGAAAAGAATAAATAAGTAGAAGAAAATTTAATGAAATAATCTTCCTTTGAGTGACACAAAATACATGCGGCCTTCTAACATTAGCAGCTAAATTAAGAAATTTTTTTATCTGTTTTTAGGTGCAATAATAGCAACGTCGATGTTATGGCATGGTTTAGATGGTGAAACATTCATGAAATATTTTGCTGCATCTGATGGGGTATGATCTTACAACCTTCTGCTATCCGGGCAGGTATTCTTAATAACTGAGCTGTATAAATATATCTACTGCAACAGGCTTTTCGATGAATTTTCTGTAATGCACTTTCTTTTAAAAGCAGTGCATGTATTGTCCCACTCCGCGAAATTATCAGCTTTGAAAAATACGCTTTAAATATGTTCATAAGAGATTGACTGTTTGTCATCTGTTGCTCAGAGCACCTGCCCGGATAGCAGAAGGGCGTAAGATCGTACCCCACCAGATGGAAAAAACACCCTTCCTTTATGAATATTCCACAATCTAACCATACCATAACATCGATGTTACTATTACTACACCCAAAAAATGTGGATAAGAATTTTCTTAATTTAATCTGCATAGTGTTCGACTTGCATAAATAAAAAATTAACAGCTAAGTTAACGGGGCCTTCCAATATGAAAAGGTGTTACCCACCCACGGACTAGAATGACTGTAGAATGTGCATCTGAGTTGGTTTTTATTAATGCTTGATGTTTTGTAACCTGTTATGTGGGACACCCTCGAAAGAAAGACAGCGAAGAACAGGCAATCTAAAAGCGAAAGTTTAATCATTCCTCTCTATTCTAATGATGTTCTATAGCAGTGGTTCCCAACTCAATTGAAGAAGCGGATCACTTTGAAAAATTCTTACGAGTTGGATGCAAGACCTTAATAAAAAAGGGAGTCTTTTGTTTGGAGAGGAATGTTTTTGTACAATGGTTCTTTGGTTTAAAAAAAAATAAAAAATCTAATGATAACACAGTTAAACCTCGTTAAGACGAATTACTTTTAATACGAACCGTTTTCTGAAGTTCCGCCCGATTGTAGAATATTACAAATGTGCTCTCAATTTTATTTTTATATTTAAAATAATGACCCATCTTGCAAACCACCAGTTGAGAACCACTGTTCTACAGAGATGAGAGTTAAATTTCTGTTTTATAACGCACAGACCATGTTGCACCAGAACTAACAGTTTGCTGAGGAGAAAATCACCACGAGCTGCAGATTTGGGTGTGTGTGTGTATATATATATAAAAACACCACTCAACCAGCTGAAATCAAATCCGGATCAGCTCTACGGCAGCGAAACATGCTGCCACCACACCACAATAAGATTCACATCACTGAATGCAAATCAAAACCCCTTCCTCCCATACATCCAACACTGTGTCAATAAAACCAAACGTAGCGGCATGTTCCGCAAAGTAATTTCCATTGTGTGATTACCATTTAATACACTACAGATTGACTTCCTCACGATGTTTAACGTTAGTTATTTGGGTTTTTATGACGCAAGGACACCACAGGCGATGTTTGTACCACATTACACTGTTTGCGAGTTTCACAGCGTAAGGATAGCAAAGTTAGCCTCTACTGGAACCTACGGTTTTCTGAGGAATCTGACCCTTTCATTACCTAGGGAACCAATCCCACCCCCAAACCAGAATGAACAATTAGCCAGTAAGCGAAATTTGTGTCAAACTTTTTATGATGCAACAAAGCATAAAGCAGGAAGAGAGTTGACAGTTTCAAGTGAATTCCAAACTGCAGTATAGATACAAGCAGGACCTATCTAACTAAACCACACTTGCTGGACAAGAACGGTATTCACCCACCTCGATAAGAAAAGATCGCTTACTGTCACCAGCTGTCAAAATTTAATCACCAAGGATAACTGAATTTAACGGACCCTGCATATAAGTGCAAACACCAGTAAAGATCTGAAACTTAAGTGTGAAGAAGTGAGATTAATATCAAATCATTGCATAATTATGGTGAAAATTTTTTGACCCCTTCCCCTTGTCAGAAAAATCTTAGCTCACCATAAACACTTGCCTTATTATAGTATTATAATCAAATCCTAAATCGCTTATTTATATTTTTACATTCCAGGACTTTGTAATGGGTAACCTGAGATAGGATCAAGTCTCCGTGATTTCTCAATCGTATATAATATGCAAACACATGTAATTCTGGATTTCCCTCACACAGGAAACAAAAAACAACGTATTTTCTGGCAAAATTACTTAGCTAATTTCTCTTTGCAGACTCAACTAAACTTTGGTTGCAGGAAAAATGGTTTCCCATTCATGGGAAATTTAGTTATTCGATGAAGAAATTAAGGCTATCCATGGCTTTTTCAGAGTTTTGACCAAAAAACCTTGATTTTTCTGATTCTTGGAGACTTCAAATTTTCTGTTAATTCCAGGTGTGTGAGAAAACCCTGCCACATAGCTGATTACAAGGTTTTCATTCACCTTGAAGGAAGAAAAAAAAAAAAATCTCTGGCTAAATGTGAAAGTGACTTTGAAAAGAATTATGGTCTCGAGGAAAATAGCTACACATTCATGTAAAATTTAGCTATTCAGAACGAGGGGGGTTTTCTCTGACTTCTCAAGGTTTGACCAAAAATTTCATTCTTTGACTTTTAGAGCCAACTTAAAATGCCCCGACGATTCCAGGTTCATAGGAATAATGGGGCATTCAAATTTGCACAAAACTAGCAAATATAACCAGCAACGTTAAAGCAAAGAAAAGAAAAAAAGAAAAGAAAAAATCCTTACCAATACGGTAGCGTAACAGCTAGACATTTTACAGGACGGACGTGCAGATGCCTTCTTTAAGAAACTTTCAAAAGCTGCAACCTATTGGAAAACAAAGTGCAAAAATTATTTCCACATAAATACACACTAAACACAAAATTAACAATTAGGGTGGAAAAAAAAAATCATTCATATTATTTAGGAATCAAACGTATCTCTGTGAACTCATAGGCTCCAGCGATATCCATATATAGGGCTTCTTCACTTAAATTTAATGCATTTTTTTTGGGGAATAGAGCACCACTTAGAGTTGCAATAATTATGAGCCTGTTAGGTCAAAATATAGGTAAAATGAATATGGCGTTTATAAAAAATCTAACTTTTATGACTATGAGACTAATAACTACTCAATCTCATCCAGGGTTTGTACACATTTTCTTACATGGAATTTAAGGACCTTTAAGGACCAGAAATAAAAATTCAAGATCTACTAGCAAACAGGAATCGAATGAATCAGATATAAGCTATGCAACTACTGGCTTTGTACTTATAATACTACTAGTAATTATAAGTTAAGATGTGTTATATAGCAATAATATAGTAAACATAATCTCTCAGAATCAACACTTACGAAATAAAGAGTCATGGAGAATGACAAGCAATTCCTTAAAAGCGATCAAAATATTTAGCTTTAAACGAGATAACACAAATCAAATAAGGTCGATGATTAAAAGTTAATGGGCTTCACATTTACTTATTATAATTCAATATATAATATTTATAATTAAAATTTCCTTCAATCAACAAAACCGAGTGTCGAAAATAACACAATCTTAATTGTAGATTTTGAGGTGGTCCAGTTTTTAAAAAAGTTTGTGAAATTCCGGGTACTGTGTATGCTTTTCCATTCCTTTCATTCAAGACACAATGGTCAAAAATACATCTTCGCCGCAAAACCATGTAAAAACAAAAAGTTCCCAAAACTGCCACAGCACCGTCACCAAATAGAATTTCTCTCTATCAATGGAACAGATTGCTGCCACAAACGGTGTGGGCCACAGTTCCAGGATTTCAAGAAATGGCATGATTTAAACAAGTCACTGCAAGGTGTCTACCCAAATTCTATTTCAAACTTCCCTGACTTTTCCACGTTTCCAGACCAAATCTTAATCGATTTTCAGTCACTAATTACAGTAAACAACACACAACGCATTAAAATTTGTGTAAACAAAATAAGTTTCATAAGACCATAAAATCCATTAATGCAAACCACAAAGCCATTTATAACTCACCGTGAATTTACAAATACAAAACTGAATTTCTTTACACTAAAAACTTGCATTAATTAAATATTTATAACATTTTCATCCAGCCCTTTTTGTATTTATTATAAAAGAGTTTAACTATATAATCGCAAAGCTAATGCTTCATCTTCCATTCCATTTAAAGTGTGTATGACTATAAGGCAAAGGAGATTGGTATGATCAAAATCTCTTACAGATTAGAAAATTTAGCTAAAAACACTTATTTTTTCAAGTTTTAATTATATATTGGCAAACAGTTTCTTCTGAAAAATATATGTGCTTAATAATTTTATATAAATTATATTAATTTTGGTACAAAATAGTAACTTTTAGAAGTTTGTTTGTTCGTGGTTTTATAACTTAAAGACTACAATGGACATGCGGCGCCGGGACCCACTGTTCTCTGAGGAATCCAAACCTCTGGACTTACAATTTTCTGAGAATCCAAACCTCTTTAGGCCTAGGGAACCAAACCCCGGACTACAGTGAGCAGTGCGATCCTTATGAGATCTCTGAGTAAGCGTTCTTTGCACTGTTTGGAGTCGAACCCGGATAAAAGGCGCACTAGGCGAACGTGCCACCGCAGGGCCAATTTTTGGAAGAAGTTAGTCAAAAGTACAAGTTTTTCAAAATTTTCAGTGGGCAATGTGGTATGAAAAGCATAATTCAGGAAAATTATTTTAATAAGCTATTTATTATAACAATGAATTACGAATTTCCCTGATTTTGGCCTTTGTATTTCAAATTTCCATGGCTTTTTCTAGTCAGAAAAAACTTCCCTGACTTTTCCAGGCTTTCCATTTTTTTCCAGATCAGTAGACATCCTGTCACTAGAGAAAGCTGTCATCTCTTTCTTTCCTCCTCTTCGAGAGTTCTGCATTTGTTCTTTACCACATCAATCGTTGATGCATGCTAGTTTGTGAGTTTTGCGGTGCAAGGACATCAAGGGCAGAGATCTACAGTCTTCGGAAATTTTCAAACCTCCTATGGCCTAGGGAACCAACCCCCGACTGCAGTGAACAGTTTGTATGCCATTTGTGTTTGGGAAGCTGATGGGGGTACCACAGGGAGTCAAACCCTGGATAATGGCATGCTAGATAAACACGTTACAACTGAACAACTATGGGGCCCACCATTGATTCAATTAAAAATTTTCCTATCCATTAACGCTAAAGCTTTTTCAGTATTATTAAATATATTAATAAAATACATCAAAACATTAACAAATTCTAAGCACCCGCCCCACCCCTTAAAAAGTGTTTAACTATGGTAATGAACTGAACAGAACATCTCCACCATCTATGCTAGCATAGGGAGGAAAAAAGGCCAAGTTTCATTATAAAGGGGCGCAATAATTTAAAAGGTGAGTTTTTTTCTTCTTTTTGCATTTTTTAAAATTGTAGTTAATCTCTACTGCAGAATTCCGCCAATTCACCCCACTCGGGGAAAGTACACCCTACTTTGCCATAACAAAAAATTCTGTGCAACAAAGCTACCACCCCCAGCAGATAAATAAAAAAATCGTCACCAGGTAAAATAAATTTATTCAGAAAATATAGTTATATTTCTCCTAATGAATAGGTAATGATGATTGAATATAATTCCATACATGTATCAGGGCTCCCAGCAGACTTTTCGCAAAAAACTCAGAAAATAAGGAGTACTTGTGTGTGTGTGTGTGGGGGCAGGGAGACCCAATACAGTGGTTTGTATACATGACGTTAGTTGTAAAATAATCGTCATTCAAAATTTAAAAATAGTTCCTCAATATCCTTATGATTTTTTTTTAAAAAAATTAGTTCTTTTTCACAGAAAGCAATTAAAAAAATGACATTTTATGCCACATATACATACATGTGTGTGTGCAAAAGAATACCAGGGTTCGTACACTTCAGGAAGAAAAAAATTCAAGGCTTTTCAAGGCCCTCCATCCAAAGTTAAAAAATATATATATATTAAGTATGAATTGTACAAGACCATATGCATTTCAATGTTATAATTTGCAATGCTTCTTTGGGCAAGCAGCAATTTTGATATTCGTAATATTTTTAAAATTTTACTTTTATAAATAACAACAGCTTACAAAATAATGATTCAAAATAAATCTCAAAAAATGAAATCCTACGGACTGAATTGTTAAATAACACTGAATGTCAATTAAATGACATTCGGAGGAAGAATGGGGGTAGGGGTGAGGAATGTAAAATGCATAATAATAACTAATATTTTGCTAAAGACAACATTTTTACATGGTCAGTCCCATCAAGGAGAAATCCTGAGTGTGTCACTAGCAGTAGCGTAGCAATTAAAAACTCATGAGTGAGGCTCAAGTGGCTTTAAAGAAAATAATGTATTTTGATACCCAATCGGGGGGGAGCTTGAGCTTTTCATATGCAAATAGTTTAATGTCAATTGCCAAAACAGGAAAAGGCAGCTAACAAAGGTTATCTATGAACACAAAGCGACAATTACTATGAAAATGTAAAAATTTTACCCTAGCAATGGAAGGGGAGGGAGGACTAATCGTAATGTTACAGGAAAAATAAAACTCAAATTAGTCTTACATCATTTCTTAAAATGTTTTGGCCATGGATCAATTTTTAATCCTGAATTATGTTGCAGACCACCCCCCTCAGTTTTCATTGAAGAACTGCCTTATTGGTAAGGATGGTGCCAAAGGGGGATAGCACCCATTGGGAGTAAGTTTTAGTGAATTGCAAGGAATTTTTTTCTTTGCAGAAGAATAATTTTTCGCTACCAACCCTTTAATCCAGAATTATGTTGTGGTTTAACATTAGTGTAAACAGTGGCACAGCCAGAAAAAATTTCTAGGGGATTCTTCGGTTATATATATATACATGAGGGGATTCAGACAATTTCCCCATTGTAATATATAAGTAATACACACTATATATAAAAAAAAACCAAAAACGCGACACACTAAGAACGAGATGTCCGATTGCGATAAAAATTGGTGGATGTGAAGAACATACATAGAAAACGAAAGATTAAAATTTTAAGACAACTGAATGATTTATTGCAGAGTTTGACCGTTACAAAGGGAGGAAGTCAATAAGGCGTTGGTCCACCTCTGGCCTGGATGCAAGCTGTCACCCGGCGTGGCATAGACTGATAAAGATCCCGGATGGTGTCCTGCGGAATTTCTTGCCAAATTGTCTCCAACTGTCGGGCTAAATCGTCAACATTCCGGGATGGTTGCAATCGCCTTCCCATAGCGTCCCAAATGTGCTCTATGGGAGAGAGATCAGGAAACCTAGCTTGCCAAGGAAGTATTGGGCAAGCTTGAAGACAATTCATAGCAACACGTGCCGTGTGCGGCCGGGCATTGTCTTGTTGAAACGTAAGTCCAGGGTGTCACAACCGGTTGTAGAATGTCTATGTATCAGTGTGGCAGAAATGACAACCAAAGGAGATGGCACCCCGGACCATAACGCCCTGTTGTGGGCATGTGTGGCGTGCAATAGTAAGGGCAGGATCCCCACGCTGCCCTGGACGTCTCCAGACACGTCTGCGGTTGTCGTCAGGACACAGTTGGAAACGGGACTCGTCACTAAAGACTATACGTCCCCAGTCAGCGCAGTTCCAAGTTGATCGAGCCCGGCACCACTGTAATCGGACTTGACGGTGTAAAGGCGTGAGAGGTAAGCGGCGTAACGGTCGGCGCGAGCGTAAATTCCGCTCTCTCAGTCGTCTGCAGAGGGTCATGTTGGACACATGTGTGCGGGCCACACGTTGGATAGTTGATAACGACGAATCCGGTGCTGTGACAGCTGCTCTGACAATTGCTCTGTCTTCCTGTTCTGTTATGGCCCTAGGTCGACCGCTGCCATCCCGACGCTGACATCTACCATTGTTGACCCACTCTTGCCAGCACCGTCCAATCGCCGCATCGCTTCGACCCACATGTCCAGCGATTCTTCGATTCGTCCAACCAGCCTCTTTCAATCCGATAGCACGACCTCTTTCAAACTCTGACATATGCTCGTAATGAGCACGAATCTTTCGGCGAGGCATTGTTACAGTCGACGTAAGATATCCGCAGTCAAAATGCAACAGAAATTTTGACCACATATTGAGAATCGCTCCTTATATACACCTGCTGAATGCGCAGTTCCGATGCACTGGAGTTCCCGCTATTCATTCATTGGACACCAAATTTTAATCATTTGCATGTTCGGTCAAAATGTCTTTGCATACGAAATTTCATTACAATCGGACAACTCCTTCTTGGTGCATCGATTTTTTTGTTATAGAGTGTACTATTTTCTGAAGAAAAAAACTCTTGAGGGTGGGGGATTATAAAACTAAAATTTGAGATTTTATGTGTTTGGAAATAAAAGTATGCAAATATATATTCTGTGAATAGAGTTTAACAAGTAGTTATAAAATAAATTCTTAATTTCGCTGTCGTTCAAAATTTTCACTTTCTTGAAAAATAAGTAGTTGACTTTTTTATTATTATTTTTTTTTTTTACGGAAAAAAAAAGAAAGAAAACCACACATGATAAAATTACTGAAAATTAAATTAAAAATACAAATACTTAAATTTAATAATCCATTTAAAAGAAGGCAAAAAATAATATATGTTTGCATCTATAGTAAGGGGTGGTTGTATAGCGTCAAAGGAAGAGTAAAGTTTTACACCACCCCTACTCAAACGAAGTGGCTTTTCTGTAAAACTGTGCGATTGATAAGGACTTACGGTGTTAACGGCCCTGAAAAACGCTTCGACAAAACGAAACTGATTTCTTGATACTTACACTAGTTTCTTGGCGGCCTTGGGCGACCGCCCAGTTTACACCCCATTAAGCAGGCCTCTGCTTATAGAATCGGCAGTCTTACATTATCCCTAGGGAAGCTTATCTTCTTAATCCCTCTACATTCTTTGTCTTTATCTACCCTGTATGGCAACAGTGCTCCTCGGGAATTTTCCGGAGGGGGTGGTTCTTTGTTATCAGTAAATGGAATTGATGAACTAAAAACTCAAAAGCCGGGGGATGGGGACGCCCACACTTCTGTCGATTCTTTATTCAGTCACACAGACAGCAAGTTACTTTGACTGCCACGAAAATTGGAAATGTTGCAAATTTGGGGAAACTTCCAGGCCTAGATTTCGAGGGAAAGAAAATTTGGACTACAAATACCACGGTGAGACGTAATTTTGACAAACGCAAAACTGAATTTCGGTGCACTGGAAAGTTTAACGTTTTGGTTCAGTCTAGTGAAATTTTAAAGAAATTGTGACCATAACTAGTTAGAATGACTAAAAATAGCCTATTCGGGGAAATAAAAAAAAAAATAGTTCAAGGATCTTCCTGGCCATTGTGAAAAACCTGTTTTTTTTTCCTGGATATTCAAGGCCTTGAAAATACTTTTTAAAATTCAAGGCTTTTCACGGTTTTCCAGGCCTCGTACAAACCCTGGAATATATATATATAAATAAAACAAAAAGCACATACTGACCTTGTTAGCTTTCGAGAAATGTCTGAATGTGGGGTAAGGGGCGGATAGAATATGCTAAACTTTCTACATGTCTGCTGACTTATAGTACAGATGCGACTAATGTCCCATAGCATCGTCGCCTCTGATCAATCAACAATGTGAATCTTATCGCATCACGATTACTTTCAGAAATGCCTTTATAAACAAATAGATATCGCAGATTTACGTTTAATTATCCAATTTCTGATTAAGTGGGTTAAAAAAAAAAAAATGGAGAAAGAAAGACTAATACAGATTTTTATGTAAAAAACGGGATCTGACGGGAGCCTTGATGTACACATAGCAACTTACTTCTGCGAACGAGTCATCGGTTTTCATTTTCAACTCTTCGGCCATGCCTTCTGTAAGACAGCCATGTCGCATCAGCTGGTAAGGGATTTTATTTTCAACCATATTTAGCTCCCCACATAAAAGCACAGGCTTCTGCATTTCCTCAGAAATAGTGAATATCTCTTGAGATAAGCAAGAAACCTAAAATATACATCCAAAGATCACCATCCATGATGTATTACTATATACATAAGGTATTTCATACATTTGCAAACATTGTATGGTTGAGTTTTTATAGTGCAAGGGTTATTCTATGTTAAACAAAGTGTGGTGGTATGCATGCATAGGTGCCAACTTCTAGAAGTGAAAAATCTGTAGTCAATCACGCACGCGTGGGCAGGCCACCATTTTTTAATTAAACAAAATCATACATAATTTATGAAAAACAGGCACAATGAGGAAATTAAGTATTTATTAAATTAATAATAATAGAGGATTAAACTGTATTAAACGCAATATTAATTCTTAGAATTTACAAATGCTGTAGTGCAAGATTTTGCATTTGAGAAATTTTTTGTCAAATACATTCTCGTAACATTTCACATGTTGTCTGCATTTAACTATTAGTAAATTTTCTAATGTGTCATCAGACATGGTTGACCTGAAGTCAGTTCTAATTTTCTTCACTTGACTGAAGACTCTCTCGCATGCTGCATTACTGTGAGGGATCGTAAGTATTGACAGCATAACCTGAGAAAGTCGTTTAAATTTTAATTCACAAGTATCATTTTTTATTTTACCTATGGCTGCCCATTGTGCATCAATGCTACCTTCATTACTCACAGTTTGTGGAACTTCGAAAGCCTGGAACTCACTGAATTCTGTTTGTAAAGCATCAACAGCTTCATCTTCTGTATTATTGAACAAAAGAACAGGAAATTTTTCTGTAAAATATTTTAAGCTGGAAAATGATGCATTTTCAAAATTCGATATTTGTGTAACCTCTCCATGATGTAACACTTCTAACTCAAAAGGAAATTTATTGTGCATGTAGTCACATGCTGCTATGAAATAGCTTCTGACGTTTTCATAAAATTCATTTTTATCATGAATGTTAAAATCTTGGATTACTTTCAGTGTTCCATTTCCAATTAAGATATCAACATCATCTTTTTGATTACTCCTCTCATGATAGTGGACTTTCAAAATATCACTACATAATTTTATGACGCTTGGTTTTACAAATTTCACTAGCATTTCTCTGTACAATTTTAAGAGAACAGATTTTAGCATATGAATATACGGTTCCGCAGACTGAAGTCAATTTTAAATGGCAAACATGCAGCACTCTTTTCAGCTGCTAAGTTAATAAGGTGGCAGGAACAGCCCATAATTTCAATATTTTGGTGATGATTCTTTAACACCGCTGCTACACCTGCTTTTTTCCTATCATAACAGGTGCATTATCACAGCCAAAGGCAACACAATTAGAAATTGGAAAGTTTTCAGATTGTAAAGCACTTACCACAAGATTTCCAATATTTAACCCAGTAGCATCTTCTTTCAAAGATGGCACAGATAAAAGACAATTCACAATTTTTTCACATAAAGGATCGAAGAAAGTTACCACTATTGGATACAGCTTTGAATCAACATCGTTGCTTCCATCAGTTGCAATTGAAAATGGATAGCACCTTAAATTTTCAACAAGTGATGAGGATTCCTTTGCAGACATTTCTTTTATAATTGCAGAAGTTTTGTTCCTTGCAGATCCATATTGTTTTACAATACTGCTGTCAGGAAACGTTTTCCGAAAGAGCATCCCCGTGTGATCGCTGCAATTCATTGGCAAATTATGTTCGATCAAAAACAATGTAAATAAACATTCAGCGTTAATCATGGAGGTATCGTTAAATGCAAAAAATGAAGGCTTGATACTATGATTAGACTCTACAGCCTTGAACGTCTTCTTATGTTTAACAGTCTCTGACTGCAAAGTAATATCGCGTTTACCACCGTGAGTAATGCTTATGTCTTTACCGCAACACGTGCAGAAAGCATATTTTGGCCTCAGTCTTGAGTTTTGAATAAAATTAAACATCTTCATATATTCGACTTTAAACGCTTGGTAGTACCTTTTATTAACGGTCGAGCAGGGGAGTCACTCTACGCCATAGCTGGAGCTAAAATTCCATGCATGAGCCATCAACGGCAGACGAATTATTCCATCTTTTTTTACCGATATTTGCGTTTATTTACATGTATTTATTATTAAATATGCACATATAAGCAAAAGTTTAAACATGCATCAAGAAAAATAGGTATTTAAAATGTTCTTTTAAAAAATCAGTATTTTAAAACACACTCGATTTTAGACGAAATCTCCGAAAATCAGAAGAAATAGTTTTCTGACCGGAAGATCGATAAAAAATCACAAGGATTGGCACCTATGTATGCATGGTTTAATTTTGTAAACGTTTCAATAATTCACAAAACTAAACTGGTAATATAATGTAATTTACAAGAAAATTAAGTATAAGAGGGGTTTTTCCCCTTTGGGGATGGGCATTAACGGCACCAAGTTTTCCCCAATAGTGGCCAAAAGCAGTGAGGATAGAA
>QLNU02015359.1:31338326-31354334 GCA_006491805.2 Dysdera silvatica | reverse complement strand
AGTTTGTACATGTTTGAGTACATACACGGTTCAGTTTTGAGACACCCTGTAGATATCTGATAATTTTTAAGCACCTTTCTCAAGTGACCAGCAACTCCTACATACAGAATTGCATTTATTTTACTATCACATCTTGTAATCTCGTAATTCTTCAGATGTAATTTCGCTACAGAAATGGGAATGAAATTTGTATGTTTTATAGTGAGAATGATAGATATTTTTAGTGACTGATTATCTCATGATAAAAAATACACTCAAAAACATGAAACCTGTATGATAAAAGTGTTATATGTTACATCTAAACAGAAGACCTGAACTTGTTTTGAATCACATATAAGCTTGGAATTTAAAATGCTATCTCATTTTTATAACTTGTGAATGGCCCTTTATGCCTTGGTGATTAAATCCAAAATTGTAAATATACAATATTTCAGCGAATATTCAATGCAGATTTCTTTTATTTGACTAAATATAGGGTAATGTTTTTATACCTGGACAATTTTGATAGAAGGTCCATATAAAAAATTAATTTTCTTAACTTGATACATATACGCAACCCTCGGTGAAATAAAACATTCAACGTTCACATATATAATTTAAGCAGTTTCTCTCAAACCTTTTCTCTCTCCATGAATAACGGCTAAAGAGGTAACTGCTGTAACATTTATTTTGAATCACCCTGTGTGTATTATTACCTGCATTGAATGCAAACCAATATGGGTCGAGGGCAATTCAGCATTTCCAACAACAAAATGGCGATCTCCGAGGATGGTCGACAAATGAAGGAAAAGTACATTCCCACATTTATTCAAACACTTCGAAAGCAATTCTTCTTTATCCTCTTCCGTATGTGATGGCTCCATGTCCTAATAGAGAGAAATGAAAGTTCACAGGTAACACTAATTTTTGGCATACGTTGATATATTCAGCAGAATGTAGCTCACAACACTTGAAATTAGCAATGCTGAGAATAAAATTAGTACAATTCAGAAAACGTATTACAGTAAAAACAATTCCAGTTTTTGACCTGGCCGAACAGAATTTTCTTTAGTATAACACATTGACAACAGAATAGTTAAAATTTAATTTTATGGGTAAGGTGGATCCAATATGCATGAACAGCTGGTAGAAAAACCACACTGTTTTACAATAATTTTTGCCACCCACGTATTAATTATAGCTCAAACTAGAGCTTTATTTGTTTTGGAGAAAAAGAGACGCTTTCCCCATCCTGGATTCGAACCAGGGTCCCTCCGGGCTAGCGGAGGGGACCTGGATTCGAGAATCAATATGCCTTTCTCAAACAACTGGGTTTGTTCGTAAATTAATTAACTGATACATAATAAATTCCCCCACGAAAACTCACAAAAATCTCGCCCCGGAGGCTTTTCTGTGTTGACCATATTTGGCAATTGTGTTATCCCTGCGGAGGGTAATAATACCTTAACAAACCACACTGTTGATATTAATGTTTGTACAGTAGGCTCATGCTTTTTTTAGAAACATGTTGTGATATAACGACCCACTGAGAAGAACCCCCCATCTCTATGCATGGCTATATATATATATATCAGGGACAGGAAATTGATATGATCAGAATGCATTACAGATGACACAATTTAGTTACAAATTTTTTTTACAAGTTTTAGTTCTATTTGGCAAATATTCTTATCCAAGATTTTTTTTTCCCCGTGAAAGAAGATAATTTGCGAAAAAAGTTATCCTTGGCTTTTCCAGATTTTGCCAAAAAATCTTGCCCTTTCCCCCAACTTTTTAGGACAATTCTAAATTCCTTGCACATTCCTGGACAAACACCTTGCTGAAGGCACAACACAAGACATTTTAAACTACTGTATTGTGAGTTGGAATGGAGAAATAAACAGAAACTCGTTCAGGAAAACTTTTTTTGAAACCTATGAAATCTAGTTTAATATTTATTTTTCACAATTAAATAAAATCTTTCACTAATTAACTGATGACGCGTTATGAAAATTCCAGCACTTCAGTATGCCATGGTAACTTTAACAGCTCGTTTGAAATGCCTTGAGTTGAAAATTACTGGTGTAACATAATGCCTACGTTGATATGTTTATGTGAAATTGAGTTCATACTTAGTGCACCAAGTTAAACAACTGTGCTTAATTATTAGGACAGCCCTTAATGAATAATAAACAGTAATTCCTATTAACAACTTTTAAGTGTCAGAGAAAAACATCGTTTGTTTGTGGTTTTACGGCTCAAAGACTACAGTGGTCATGCTGCGCCGGGACCTACTGTTTTCCGAGGAATCCGAACCTCTTAAGGCCTAGGGAACCAAACCCCGGACTACAGTGAGCAGTGCGATCTTTATGAGATCTCTGAGTAAGCGTTGAGAAAAACATCTAATTAGAAAACATTAATTGGAATATATGGAAGTAACAGAACTTGAATAAAAAAAATCCCTCCCACCTCCCAGAAAACATATTTAAAAATTTCCCGAATTTTCCATGGTCGCTGTCCACACAAATTGAAAAAAAAAAAAAGTTTTCTTAATTAGAATAATTATACATAAATTATGAATGATTTCATTGTTTTTACAAAATATGTATACTGCATTTACACCAACAATCTTGAAAGCTGTAAAAGTCATACTACATATATATACCTTCTAACTGTAACAAAGAGTGAATAGTATATTTATCCCCCCCCCCCTTTTTTTAAATTCAAAAATTAACCTGTATCACAAATTTATGAGGGCATTTCAACCAAAATATTACATATTCACTAATAAAATATTAAGAATTTTATTATATTTGTAAACAGTTTACATTTGAATTAGGTAAAAACAAATTCAATATGGGGGGGGAATCATTAAAGGAGTTGGTTGTTTAATGAAGGTGGGAATTCGTGATGAGTTTATTATATTCATGCAACCTACGAAATCATAAATTTGGCTACTTAAAATTAGCAGTTACAGCAGGGTTCGAAATTTGCTGGTGCATTGTGCACACGAAATTTTTCGCCTTTACATCGCACTAAATGTGGTCCACAAGGCTAGAAAGGTTGGCGACTGCTGATCTAGGAAACTTCTAACATGAGAAGATGTGACTCCTCATAGGAATCACCGAGAATGCAAAAGTTGAAATTTCCATGATTATAGATTAATTTCAGCAGAATTCCCCGATTTTTCCAGAATGGTAACGTTCTCTCAGTTCTGTTACCACCCTGGAATGTGTGCAATTCCATGATGGCAAAATAATACCATTAATTAGAACACAGAAATCATTGTATCAAGGTTCTCACTAACATTTGAGAAAAAGAAATCTTGAGTAATATGCATAAGAAACTACACGTTCGTGTGAAGTTTAGCTAATGAACTGAAGTTAGGAAGGTTTTCTTTGACTTCTGCAGGTTTTACCACAAAAATCTTGTTCTCCCTTTGGACTTTTAGAGACGATTTTAAATTATCTGACAATTCCAGGTTCTCCCTCCATATGCGTGGGAACCATGCTGTACATCAGGGTTCGAAATTAACGGGTGCACAGTACACATGAAATTTTATCTGTGTACATAAATTTTTAGAATAGACCTAACCATTCAAAACTATTATTACTTACGTTTATTTTTCAAGAACAGTGACGTATGGAATAATTTTCTCAATGTTATCTGCATTTGCTTTGAATTTTTTTAAAGTTGCACTTTTTAGCTCCTTAATGTAATATAATTTCTGTGCTTAGATTTTACTGGTTTTAATGCTGAGGTTTACTTTCTATTCTGTTAATCCTTGTGTACCTAGCAATTATTTGTGCACCTAAGTCAAAAGACTTGAGCACCTTATTTAAAAAGTTAATTTCGACCCCGGCTGTACATGCATATTTTGAATAAGTAACATTCATTGGATTACAGTTAATTTAGAGGCTTTCTCAATTTAAAAAATCTACTGCTGTCTTTAATTAGAAAATCGATAATATGTAATTTTAATTAAAAACTATACTTACTTTTTCAATAAGCTTCTGTAATGGTGTTTCGGTAGTCTTGGACAGTCGAAACACCGAAGTTTTATAAAATGTTGCTAATCCGGCGTGTTGGACGCCTTTCGGCCAACTCCCAACACCTTTGAAACCAAGCATATCCATGTTCAATTCCAATGCATCGTGATATAAAGCTTTGGGTACATCTTGCAAACAGACAACACTTGCTTGTAGCTTGCCCAGTTCTTGTACTAGTTTATCCTTGTTGATTGACTCGCAACCCTGTAAATTATACGAAGCTATTCCGAATGTTTTATCTTTAAGGGATGAACGTAAATCTTCAGTGATTGAGGGATTTGCAACATAGCGCCGAACATGACTGTCAGTTTGTTGAAACGAATCGTTCTCATGTGAGCCATTCTGTTTTGGTGGTAAATCACTTCGCGTTTGGGGACTAGCATTGACAGGTGCAACAGTAGCAGAATCCAGTTTGTTGTTCTCCCCATTCATGGATGTTTCGAGGATCGTGTCTTTAGGTGGGAATGTAGTTTCAGGTTTTGAATCCAGACAATTAGAAGTTGTTTTTAAATCCATGGCTTCATCCGGTTTGGACTGTGCAATACTTGGTTTAATGGTCATCTTGGGAATAGTTTCTTCATTTTCATCAGCACTATCTTCAACTTCATCAGAGTACTGTGAAGAGGTCTTACTATGTTGGGTATCTTCATCTTTTGATACTGGCAAATCTTTCTTCTTCACTTCCAAGCGATCAGTTTTATCTTTTTCGTCTGTCTCTTCATCTTTTGAATCTTCAGAATCCTCTTCATCTGATTCTTTTTCTTCAGCACTGATTTTCTTAGGCGACACTATCTTCTTTTGAGTGTCCACTTCAGAAGCCTTACTGCGCTTTTTCTTATCAGCAGGCGAGTTGCTATCCTCCTCATCGATTTCCATTGGTTCTTCCGAATCCTCATCATCTTCACTTTCCTCTTCTTTAAAGCTCTTTTTTTTCTCTGCCGCTTTCCTTGGTGTTTTCTCCTCTGGTTCTGAACTTTCCTCTGGAGACTCATCTTTCACTTCAACCTTCTCTCGCTTGGGTTTCTTAACCGATGCAGTTTCTTCTGTTTTTTCTCTTTTCCGTTTCCGGGACGTTTCCCTCTTTACCTCAGGTTCATATTCTGCCTCGTCCTCACTTTTAGCATCACTGAAGTCTTCATCCACTTCCGTGTACTTCTTTATTTGTTTATTTCTAGATGGTCTTCTGGCAGCTGGCTCTGGGCTTGCCTTTGAACCAGAGCCCCGAACAGAGCTCCTACGACCAGCTTTCCCCCCCGATTCAGTAGTCGAAGATTTTCTAGGCCGCTTGCGGCTTGCCTTTGAATCGTCATCTTTTGATGATTTGCTTTTCTTTTCTCCATATGTACTATCCGATGCATCATCTGCACTATCATCCGATATCAGAATAGTTTCACTCTTTTTCTTTGCTGGCCTTCCTCGGCCACGAGGACCAGCTTTTGATGTCTTGGCTTTCTGTTTACCTCCTCTAGCTTTTGGAGGAGACTTTTGAACCTTTTTCGCTTTATTCTTTGCAGTTTCATCGGAGTCTGACTCGTCATATTCTTCGCTGTCAAAATTGTCTTCATTTTTAGGAGTCGACCCTTCTTCCTCACCATCGCTTTCCTTGTAATTTATATGAGAGGTACTTCTACGAGCTGAACGTACTCTCGTTGGGGGTGATTCAGAGTTCACATCCCTCCTAGATGATCGGCGACCTTCAGACGGTGAATTCCTGCCCCGAGTTCCTCTCGATTCAGCGGCCGAAGCAGCAGTTTGCGCCACAGTAGAACTCCTTCGAGATCGATCAGGTTCTCCAGAATCCGATTTCGTGGCAGCTCGACCTGAGCGACGAGGTGCAGCTTCCTACAAGTATAAATTAGTTAAATGGTATTATAATACAAAAAACAAATTATTTCAACCAAATACAGGGTGATCAAAAAATCGCACACATCTATGGAAATAAATTTTTTTAGAATACTTTAACAAATACTATATACAAAATAAAATTAGAAATAGAGTATGAAATATGGCTAAGATTCATTTTACCTAATTATAAAATAGTGGCTACCTTTTCCACGAATGCAAACACATACTCTTTTTTTCAAAATTTGATGTCACTCTCCGAAGAACTGAAACAGAAATTTCAGCAATTGCTTCTGTAATGTTAATTTTAAGTTCGTTGAGTGTCTTTAGGTTACTCTTATAAATAGTGCTTTTAAAATAGCCCCAGAAGAAATAGTTTGGAAGTGATAAATCAGGTGACCTAGGGGCCACAAACCTTTAGAAATGAGTCTGTAACTAATCTTATTAGGAATTTTCAGTTCGTGAACAGAACACACACACCGTATGGATAAAATTGTAACAATTTTACAGCTTTCTGCACAAGTCTTTCTTGAATTGCTAATTTGATAAGGCTTTTTCCAGATGAACATTGCAACGTAGCGTGCGCATTAACCAGTTTGTAATCACTCAAAATGGAGGGCCTTCCTGTCCTTTGTATGCAAAGGAACTGATTTCTCAAAAATGCTGTATCAACTTCGCAATTGTTGATTTGTCAGGCACTTTTGAGGACGGGTAATTCTTAAACTTCTGGCTTACGTATACGCAAGTTTTCGTAGGAAAAAAATTATTGCTCTAAAATAAAAATTATTTCTTTTTGGGAAAATGCCATGTCCATCGCTTGATGAAAAGAGATCTCTAAATGCTAACGTATGCGTTCAGTACATTAAACAAAGCTCTTGTTATCCTTTCAATGGTATAGTGATATCATCTGAACATAAAAAAATATAAGTATTCTTTCTTTTTAATTTATATATTTTTTTAAATTTGATATGAGCGAGTTTTCGATCATCCTGTAGTTCTGATTACAAAAGACCAATCTCACTAAAATGAAAAATACCTGCTCCATCACTTTAACTTCTTCACTGTCTTTCGCCTTCGTCGAAGCATCCCTCTTTGCAGATTTACGAGGCATATTAATTGTATGGACAGCTGTTTAGCTAAAAATAAAGTTTCGATTTTTATATCATTAAACACTAATTTACATACATTAATAATATTTCTGTTACAAGATTATGAAGTTTGCTTTTTAATGTAGAAAAATTTGCAAAATTTATGGAGTTAGTATTTATGTTTGGGATAGTTTCAAGTAAATTAAAGTTAGGATGTTAAAAAAAACAACAAAAAAACAAGTAATTTAAAGTGAATTTTTTTAGTTAAGACTGCACATTTCAGAAATAAATCACAATTTTCATTCAGATTCATTTGTGTAAGAATTTAATATTCAATTTAATCTTCTTAACCTTTAAGCGAGTATCTAAACAACGTATTAACACAAAAAACAAACATTCAATGCCTTAATTTGTTTCTTATTGAAACTGCAATATCCAATTCAATTTATTCGGCATACTTTCAAAATATTACAATATTGTACATAGATGGTATATATATATGTATGGTATTATATAGAGTTAAAATTCCTAATGTTATCCGGTAACAAGTTCTACAATTTTGGATCAGCAGAGAACATGCGATTCCAGCAGAGCTCAATGTGACATGTTACACAGACAGGAACTGCGAGAAGTTGGATGGGCAAGAAATAAATTTATTACGATTAAACATCAGTAAAAGATTTGTATTTTTTAATTACATGAAAATATGTATTGGAGATCTCAATTATATCCATGTTTGTAAAAATTGCAACACCATGAAGGACTCGTTCGAATTGAATGAAATTTAATGTACAAACGACCTGTGTTGATACAAATAAACGATTAAAATTACAAAGCAAAAACAATAAGTGATGCTATGCGACGTGGCATGGAATCAAACAGATGTTGAATATGTATACGAGGAAGAGCATTCCAGATTGCTTGTATGCGACCCCAAAGTTCATCTGTAGTAGCTATGGGACGAGGATCACGAGCGAGACGCCGACCAACGAAATCCCACACATGTTCAATCGGCGACATATCCGGCGAATAGGCAGGCCAAGGAAGAAGCTGTATCTGTTGTGATGAAAAGAAGTCTTGAACATTCCTGGCAATATGTGGGCGGGCATTGTCCTGTTGAAATACAGCTCCGGGAATGCCTTGAAGGAAGGGAACAACTTCGGGCTCCAGAACTTCATTGATGTACCGGTTGCTGTTAAGATTACCCACAATTCGTAGCAGCTGAGATCGTTCATGGTACGCAATCGCACCCCAGACTATAACTCTGGGGTATCGTCCACTATGACGTTGGATAATGCACTCCGGAAGGTGGCGTTCACCGGTATAGCGTCTAACACAGATGCGGCCATCACTGTACCCCAAATTAAAGCGGGATTCATCAGAAAACACCACTTGTTGCCAATCAGCACGCCAGTCTCTATGTCCATGAGCTCATTGTAGCCGCAGGTGCGGATGGTTTTGCGTCAGAGGGATCCTGTATAAAGGAACTCTTGCACGCAGTCCACGGTGCAGTAGACGCCGACGAATTGATGAAGCACACAATGATGCACCTGTAGCAGTGCACCAACGTTCTGCCAACTGTCCAGATGAAGCAAAACGGTCCGTCACCGCCATGCGGACCAGGTGTCAATCATCCCGTTCTGATGTCACCTTTCTGGGAGTGGATGCCCAAAGGTGACATCCCGTGCTGACGTCACCTTTCGGTGTCCACTCCCGGATTTCCGAGTTGTCTGGTTCTCTTGAACCCACTGCTTCCACACTCGCATCACTGTGCTGCTGTTACGCCCCATACGAGCTGCTATTGCACGATAAGAAAACCCTCCTTCACGAAAGCCGATCATTCGTCCCCGTTCACACTCCGTAACTTGCTGAAATGTCGCCCTCTTTCTTCGTAGAGGCATCGCATGTAACGTTTACCACTAGCAGATAGCCATACACGCCCCGCTACAGCCCTCTATTTATACGGATCCATCAGCAGTTCAGAGGGCGCTGCTCAGCCCACGCATGCGTGATGACTCTGAAATTCTAATCATTTGAATAGCATACCCTAATTTGCATTTCCTGAAAGTTTCAGCTCAATCACATGCTACCTTCATGGTGTTGCAATTTTTACAAACCTAAGTTATATTATTAAAAACCAATAGTCAAGTATGTAAATAAAAATGACAATTTTGCAGCCTTCTTAATTCCTAATTGATTTCATAACTTACTATATACAAGTCCAAAAAAATATGGAAAACATAATTTCAACTCCAGCAGAGGTTCCCTTAACCGTGCATATAGTTCAATATCCCCGAGTCCCTTTTGGCCAACACATTCATTTATGAGGGACAGTGATTTCCATCACCAAAGAGCGGACATAATTTTATTGCCTCTTCACATACAGCACCATTGAGAAATGAATGGACAATACATGTCTAATACTGGGGTCGAAATTAACTTTTTAAATCAGGTGCACAAGTAACTAACAGAATACAAAGTAAACTTCAACATTAAAAATTCAGGTAAAATGTAAGTGTAGCGATTATATTTAACATGTAAGCTAAAAATGTGCAACTTTTCAAAATAATTGAACGTTTGTTTGTACTAATAATAAAAAAAAAAGTATTTTTTTTTTTAAAAAATAAATCGAACACTATGCAGATTAAATTAAAAAACAATATAAAGAACACAGAAATATTTATTTTCCTTCGAACATTTCACCATCTAATCATGCCATAACATTGGCGCTGGTGTCACAACGTCAATAAATGTTGATTTATATTATTGTTTAAATGCAGATACATTGAGAAAATTATATAAAATTAGTCCATAGGTCACCGTTCTTGAAAAATAAACGTAAGTAGCCATAGTTTTGAATAGTTAGGTGCACCTGTTAATTTCGAACCCTGGTAGACAAGACAAAAAAATTTTGGAACCAGCCCCTTTTTCTCAGGAGCCAAAAGCATGCAATGTGTATATATATATATACACAGTGTAGTCGAGGCGGCCTCATGGTGCCAAGGCATTTATTTTTGGAGACCCGAATTATCTGCCTTGTAAATTATAAGGGGGTTCACCCTTTTAAGATAAAATGAAATTTTATAATGTAATTTGATTATAATTTTAAAATAATTTGATATTATTTCAAGTTAAAAATATTAGACTGCTAAATTTTAAAAGATATCGTTATTTCTTTTCCCTTAAATAAAACACCTCCAATCCCTTCATTGTATTTTCTGATAATGTGAGGTTGGCAAATATCAATTTTGCATTTGGATATCTTTTAATAACAGTTCCTATGGGCTCATGCATGCAACAGTTTGATGCTATTGTAACTACCGCATTATCATTCCAGTTGCACATATACACCGATCTGTCAGAGTGATATGAGTCATTCCACCATTTTGTTAATTTTTTATATTCTCACCATAGGTGATCTTGCTGGTGACTTGCTCAAAACTACTTTTGAAATTTTTTTATCTGCTACCATTTTGGATTTACACCCATTTTCCCTTGAGGCAAGCAAAAATGACCGTTTACGAGAGTTTTGAAAAAAGGATGCTGTGTGGATTTTATTACAGATAGCATGTTCTGGTTTTCACTGTCTTAAAGTAGAGATCCTGGCCTTTCAAAAAATGTACTAATTGCGTGAAAAATACTAATTACAACATAATATTGATTCAGCCTTTTACTGATTCAGGCAGTATACATTGAATGTAATCAGAACGGTCATAAGTCACGAAGTTGTGAGGTCCCCCTCTCGCCATTCTTCTTATGTAAAATTTTGAAGATATATAATAAAAAATATCATAAATAAATTTTTTAACGATAACTCAGAAAACATCTGTCACTAACATTAACTAACGATTCTGCAAAATGTCAACAAACAAACAAAATGGCATCTTGCAAATAATCAAGGATCGTAAACTTACGATTTTTTAGACAACAAAAACATTATAAAGTTACGATAAAAAAAAAAAATTATAAATGGTCGACGGGATAATACGTGAGTACCAACAATACCACTAAATATTAAAATGAATTTATATTATGCACCAGCATTTTTTATAAGCGGTATTGCATCGCAATTTGCAATGCAAAATGTGACAGTCAAGATTTTGCGTAGCAAACTGTGATGCAAAATAGTTACGACAGGAAAAAAAATTTCGGAGAATAAAAATTGAATCGAAAAAAAATTATGAGTAAAAAGTCGGAAGACTGATAGTATGATTCGAAACGACCCGAGACAAGTCTGTGATAAATAAATGACACCCTCTATGGCTTCGAGGCAAGAAGGCTATCCACTTGATGCAATCCACTAGAAGAATTACAATATTCATGCAAACATTACTAAGATTTATTGGATCAGCACAGCATTAAAGAATGTGTCTTGGCAGACTGTTTAGATTTGAAAACCTTTTGGCTTTCAAACTTAACTCATTTGAGTGCAAGTGCAATGTGGAAATGTTTTTCTAAAAATTATGGTAATGTATATCCAAATCTTCAGCATATCATAAACATTTTCAGGTTATTTCCTGTTTCCAATGCGTAGGAGGAAAGAGCAGTTTCTACAATGAAAAGGGTTAAATCTGATTTCAGAAACAGATTGAAAATTAGTCGGCTTAACCATTTGATTTGAATGTCGTTACAAGGGAACTCTTTAAGCGAGTTCAACCCATAAAGTGCAACGGTTACTGTTCTAAAAAAAAAATCGCCATCCTGAAATCAAACCATTTGACTATCAGCCATACAAAAAGCTAAAAGTTTCAAATTCCTCAAAAACTCAGTTTACTAATCATCATCTTCTGATTCAGATTAAGAGACAATTTCTTACTTGTTTAATTTCATCTCACATTTTATATGTACAGCTACAGGTACGTTGCAGGGTTTTTTTCTTCTTTTTTTTTTTATAAACACATTTTTGTTCGTAAATACAAAGTTGAACTGTGTAACTGTATAAAAAATTAAGAAATTGCTATGCATACAGAATTACTACCTGGAAATAATTTGTGGAGCGATTAGCTATACAAATGGAAAGTAGAAAAACACTTTATTTATGCACTAATATTTAGTTATTTGGATGCGAAATATTGTATGGGAGAATTTAGCACCAAAGCGAACTTAATTAAATTTAAAAGATTAAAAATAATAAAGAACTTAAAAAGATTAAATAGAATTATATACATTAAAAACAATTCAAAAATTAACATTCTGGTACCAAAAAAAAAAAAAAAAAAAATAAAATAAAAAAAAAATAATTCAAAATAAAATATTAGATACACCAGAACATACATGTAAATTAAAAATATTGTATATTTACGAATCAATAAACAAAAATAAACATACTGACTCAATAATAATAATAAGCAAAACAAAGCATAATTACGATACAAGAGATAAAAATGAACCAAACAAAATAAAATTAAGAACAAATATAGAAAAAAATAACAAACTATTACGAAATTGAGATATGGAATAAGGTCCTCTTACAAATAAAGGAATTAAAATGCAAAACAAGATTTAAAATTACGGTTAAGGAGTTTTTACACAGAAATCAAAAAATATAGTTGCCACGGTTGCAAAGTGTATTTTAAATATTTATATTATTAACTCGTATTCTTTGTATATTTCTGATTATGTTGCCATGGTTGCAAGTGATTTTTGAATATTTATATTTTTAACTTGTATCTTTTGTACATTTCTGCTGATGTTTAAATGCACATAAATAAACTTTGATAAATAAATTGAAAAACAAGTGAATGGCAAACTGAAATCAAAACCAAACTTTCTCCTTCCCCTCTTATCTCAATTTGAAGATCTATTTTTGAACTCCGACTATGTGCACTAGTTCAAGGTTGCAACAGACCAGATCCGATTTCTGCCATTCCAGAATTTATTAATTAGCCCCTTACTTCTCACTTCCCTCTTTAAAATAGAAGAAATAATTAAATCTTTTTTTTAACCAAAAACCTTATTTTACATGAATATATACTTTATTTGAAGTTGGGATGAGAAAAAGAGTATAAAGGTAGCTAACCACGTAGCGATTTATTGCAGGGAGGCAGGTGGCAGCGGGAAAAACCACCTGTATGTATGATGAAAATCTGCGTGTCTTACAGGTTTTGCAATCATCCCGAGAAATCAAAAAACGATTCTTTTAGCCTCAACAGGAAATGACGGCATGGGAAAATCTGAGTTTTTTGTGAACACACAGGGAAAATCCATATGATAAATCGGTATGTGTGTAGTTATCTTTAGTTAACAAAACATTGGAACAGTGATCAAAGAAAGGGATGGCTCACAAACGCGTTTATTTTCTGTCTTTGGCAAATCAGACTTTGGGGGGGGGAAGTCATCGACAGTTTTGTAAAATAATCTGCAGGCTGCTCAAAAATCTGTGACGTCCGTCTCCCATCTTGCATTTTCTGCTACCGGGTTTACAAGCACAATAAAATTCCATAATATTATAATAAAAATATAAATATTATAATTTGAATCACATTTGCATTCTTATTTTCAAAACTTACACCAAATTAGAGCAGATGGGTGTGTGTGTGGGGGGGGGGAGACAGGCATGTATAAAATGGCCAGAAATATGCTTACATAATTTCTGAACAACCCCTTCATAGAAGTTGTATATTTTTTCGTTGATTTTTAATGTGTAGTTGAGTTTAAATAACTGCTGCTTTACAAAATTACTTTAAACTTGCTGTAAACTCCTGAAAAATTTCTATCCTAAGTACACCAAATCCACCTTTGCTAATAAATTAGAGATTTTTAGACCCCCCCCCCCCAAATACAAGTAACTAATTGTATACAACACTTCTATTTTGTTATAACTACATTTCTGAACATGTTAGTATATACGTACATCTTACAGAAACAATAATTATACAGTAACAATAATTACACAATGCAGTAACAAGTTATAACAATAATTACACAATACAGTAATAGTTATAACAATAATTATACAATACAGTGACAACAGTATACAAAAATAATAATAGTTATACAATATTTGGCGCAGTATAGCCCAGATGCTCTTGCGCCATAAAAAAGCCAAACAAACAAACCAGTTATACATCTTACAGAAACCCAATTCTAAAAGAGCTAAAAAATATTTAAAGAAAGTCCATATAAGGGGTGAACTGCCCAACACAGAACATGTATACATATTAAAAATATGCAAGCAATACTTTAATTTTTTTTCTTTTCAATAACTTACTATACTGCACTGAAAATGGGACAAGTTTACTTAAAATTCATTATTACTGATAAAAAGCAGTGATTGAACTTCAATAAAAATATTTAAGTTTTGTTTAAAAAATTAGGGATTTTTATATGGGTGGACACAGGAAAGGGGCACGTATCCCTTTCCGGAAATAAAAGAATCAACTAATTATCCAAAGTCGGCAAAGAATTTCCCGAAATAGGTTTACGAGACTTGCCCCCCTCCCCCCCAAGTTTTTATAGATCGCCATCGGTTCTCTAAGTTTTTTCCAAGCCTTACTTGTATCTTACTGTGGCAAGAAATCCCGGGAAGAGGCGGGAAACGATCAGAAAAATCGCCAACTTGGCGATGAACGTAATACGTATGTAAACAAAAAGTCAGCTAAATACAACATAAATAATCTAATTTTACATTTAAAACATACTCCAAAAAGGTAAAAAAAAAATCATCAAAACATTAACTTAGATTTACATTTATTTTTGCAATAAACAATGCGAGGTTAATTGAGAGGTTTGTGAAAATGGTGCAGATGGCGACGGTGGCATCATTCAAAATTGTAACGGACAACCAACACTATGAAAATGGAACTTGAAAAATTACAATCAATTACAAAAATATCATTATCTATTGAAATTAGAATTTTACATAAACACTTCTAAAAAAAAAGTCGAACGCGATCGTTGTAACAAACAAAAGGACATATAAGAAAACCATGGCGAGTGTAGTTTTTAGTTTTGGCACATTATGGCGGCAAACAAATTATTAGGCTTAATAGGGCAGATAGTGTTTACCGTTTGAATATGTATATTTATATTAAAATAATTAATCATAAGTTCGAATAATTGTAATTTTTTCCGCAAATAGACGATAATTCATAATTTTTAAACTAAAAATATCAGTGTTTTATAAAAACTTACCCTCTTACATTAACAATGTTCGGGAAACAGCAACACAGCTCAACACCAGCGCGCTTGTTCGGTGTTTCCAGACGTTATTACTTGTAAGTCCCTAAATTTGGAGAATTTCCGATTTTAAATGACTAGTAATTGACTAAATCGTACTAGATAGACTCCTTTGTTTCACAGTTCGCAGTGGTAAAGGTATTGCGCAGCAGCTGTTCAACTTTCTCGTTAAATGAAACTATAAACCGCTAAGTCAGCACAATAACCATATGTCTCTTCTTTATTGAAGCTGTGTTAATTTTTTCGGTTCGAAAGACAAAACCGTTACAGTGCTTTTATTCTATACCTCCAGGGTATTATTAACATATTCATCAACGTAAAATTTTCACATTTGTTGTTAGGAAGTTGTGGGAGGAGCAAGTATATATATAATAAACATATATTACAATATATATATATATATGTAAAATTGCAATTCATTCGTGTACGGGGTGGGGAGTGGGACTCCAGCACACACCGAAAAACATAGAAAGAGCCGTATTTCGAATATTCGAGATTCTATCGCCAGTTTTCCGCTATGTTGTTGGTCTCGAATCCATGCTAAACGAATGTGGGAAAAAAACACGTTTTTTTCTGTTTTGCTAAATAGGATTTTAATTGTAACAATAAATATATAAAAATAAAGAAGCAAGTAAATAAAAAATAAAAACATTAAGTAGGCGTATAGTTTCGAATAATTAGTAATCTTATAGTAAAAATTCAAATGTTTTATTTTAGTTGACAGACAATAAATAAATAAATACTCCGATAAAAATGCAAGACAAAACTAACGCTTTATTCCATTTAATTATATTCAACGGGACCGATAACATGGAGGCAACTGGCTACACTTTTTTAAAGTTCTTTGATTCTACCAGAGTAGTGACAAGGGA
>QLNU02015359.1:31320925-31338226 GCA_006491805.2 Dysdera silvatica | reverse complement strand
CTGTTTCAATTTTTGCAAACTGATTTGACACGTCCAGCATTCGTAGCGAAATTACGTGATCGCATGCAAAACTTACAGCTTGTACCGACGACCAGAGGTCTACCAAGAAGGACTTTCGTCCACGCTGATTTACAGACGACGACACATGTATTCGTTAGACAAGATCTAGTGCGTAAGCCCTTAACACAACTATATGCAGGTCCGTTCAAAGCACTTCATCGTACCGACAAATTTTATAAATTAGATGTAAAAGGAAAACCGACAAACATAATTTGGACAGATTAAAACCAGCTTTTAAAATTGAAGGTACACCAGAAGCAACTAAAAAGAGTACGCCCAGCTCCAACGCGTCACAACCACAATAAAAATCAGTATAAAACTAGATATGGTCGATGAGTGACATTTCGCACCTAGGTTATATTATCTTTCGTCGTTGGCTTAGATTATAGTGGAGGGGGAGGGGGATCCTGTTGTGTTCCTACCTCGAGGTGTAAAAACAAAACATAAGTTTGCATTTGTTAACTTTTTTCCGAGAAGAAGGAACAATAATAAGAAGTCATGCGCTCGTGTTTTCAAAGCTTCTGGGTTTTGTCAAAACGAGATTATTAAAGTATTATTTTATAGCGTTCGAATTTAGGTATATTTTCTCTGTCCTGTCATGCTACCTCCTAATACCGCTATAAGGTAATAACCAATAATTCATCAACTGGTTTTCAGTTATTACACGTCTGTTGTCTTTTTATTGCAAAATATTTTATTTTTCAAGACAGAAAACCAAATTTTTAATAAAAAAAAAAGAAGAAAGAAAGAAAGATCGTGCACGGAATTTATCGGGTTTTTTTTTATTATACACGTGGTTTCATTCATGAAGGCAAACCTGGTTTTATTATCGAAAAAAAAGGAACATGTTCCCATTTACAGGCTGGGATTACAGCGCTGCTTTTCGGCGACCACCCTTCCCATTAAATTTTGCCTAAGCTCGCTTTCTCTCATTGTATTTACAGGACCGAACTCGGGACAATATAGCTATTGTGACGAAATTCGACAACAATAGATAATTCATCGGCTAGAATTATTTTTTTTATTTTTTTTTTTATTTTTTTTTTTTTGGCAGCAGCAGCACACGTCTTCACGTTACAAATGTTGCCCTTATGCTTAAGTTCCTCATGCGCTTATTCAGAAATCCGTCACTGGTTACGCATGATTATATTTGTTTATATAGTGCATATTTTATTCTTTACTATTAATACAACATACTGAAAATATATTTTAATCATCTCATTCTATGACGTCATATTTCTGTTCACTTTTAAAATAATGCAAATCACTCGATTTATTGGTTAAAGCCAAAGAGCTTATAGGATTTTCTGTGTGGTGAAAACCTACTGATAGGTGGCCTGTTTTCTTAAATTAATTCTGATTTATGTGATCCAAAAAATGCAGAGACGAATCGCGTAACAAGGTGGTCGAATTTTAAACTTCGAATTTAGAACCACCTTAAATAAAAGAAATACCGAACTCTAAATTCAAAATAGAATTGATAGCTCAACATTTCGAAAACATAGTTTTATAAAAGCAATAATTCAATTCTGATGGAAACTTTGAAAACCACAGGCTTACGCAAAAAGTTTGTAGGGGATTATGAGGCTTAATGGGATGGGTTACAGAGCTACAACTCATATATTCCTATGTTAAATATACAAAATTTCATTGCAATGGGGGTTACAACCCCCCTCAATACCCCCTACACACATCAGTGGTGGAAACCAATGGTAAAATAGTAAGAAGAATACTTTTTTTTTCATACGTGTAAAATATGGACAATTTTTGCATATGAGGTATTTTGCCTTCATATTGCATATTAATGGGTTTTGCCTATAACATGTATTGCCTATTAAAGATCCTGTATATATATATAGTGTGTCTCAAAAGTTTAGTAACAAAAAATTTATTTAGCTTTTAAAACAAATTACAATATAAATAAAGTATTACATACATACATTTTATTATACAGCACATGCTGCGTGTATATATAAATTCACTAACTCTGATAATTAATTAATAAATTAATTAAAATGAAAATTGCAAAAATACCTGCTTCAAAAGTTTAGCTACAGTTCGACCATTTTTGCAAATTTTATTAAATACGGGCTTGAATGAAGGGACTGATGCCACGAACAGTAGTATAAAGCTTAGACTCTCTTCTGGAAGGCATTATAAGAATGCTGAAAGCAAAACTTCGAACAACGAAGCGACAGTTCTGGTGTGGAGATTGAAGTCTAACGAAAAGGCTGTATCTGAAGTCGTGATGCAATTACATTGATCTGAGCATAGTATTTATGGAGCATTAGCCAATGGTCATAATTGGAAATCAAAATTTCGTTCTGGAAGGTCACGTTCGACTCTATACGCAATGACGAAAGAATTGTGAGCATGGCGTCTTCTTAGAGAATGTCCCTAAAAGAAATTAAAAGACGAAATTGACTGCAAATTTCAAAGGCTGTTATCCACCAAAGGTTTAAGCAGACAATGATCATATGTCGTTTGGCGACAAATGACTGTCATTCACATTCAGTGACGAAAAAAAGTGAAATCTCGATGGTCCGATGGTTGAGCATGACATTGGTATTATTTGTGAAAAAATCCCCGTACTTGTTTCAGTAAGCAGCAAGAAGGACGATCCGTGATGGTTTGAGATGGATTAGGATTTAATGGACAAATATCGTTTGCATTTACAAATGGGAAACGTAATTCTGAAGACTACCAAGAGACACTTGAACCATTTGGTACCCTTTTAAGAATTTCTTGGAAGTCGAAAATAGGTTTTTCAGCAAAACCGTACCAATAATCCACACACCGTATTCAACAAAACGATATTGAAATTTTAGATTGGCCAGCGTGATGTCCTGACCTTCACGTTATTGAAAACATATGGGGTATCTTAAGCCGCACAGTTCAAGTCGATGATAAGTACCATTTCTCCGTAGAAGGGTTAACAAGTTGTATAGAGAAAGCATGGTGTACAATCAACCCAGTAATGCTGAAAAGTTTCGTTTCCTCAGTGGAAGGTAATCTGTGGAGTCATTAAAAAATTATAAATTTAAAATATGTTTTTGATTTTCTAAGAGGGAAAAATCGAACTGTGGCCAAACTTTTGAGACGGAAATTTTTTGTAATTTTCAATTTAACTAATTTATTAAATAAATATCATGGGTTTTGAATGTACATATATAACAGCATGTATTGAATACTAAAATGAATGTATTTAATATTTTGTTTATATTTTCATTTTTTCTTAAAAGTTAAATAACTTTTGTGACTAAACTTTGAAGACACGCCTTAACGTATATTACAGTGGTTTAAAAAGGGGGACTCAAGGTCTCCATATTGGATATCAAAACATATTATTTCCTTTAACGCTGCATCACCTGGGATTACAGCGGCGCCCTTCGACGGCCACCCTTCGCATTGAATTTTGCACAATCACTCAACGCCTCATCACATGATGTCCTTTATGGCTACTTGAGCCATCCCATAATTTTTGAAGGCTACGCCACTGGTATGTTGCATATAAATGGATTTTGTATATAACGTGTATTGCCACTGCATTGTACGTTAACGTATTTTGCATCTATATTGAATATTAACATGGGACTATTTGGTTTGGTCTAAATACATTTTCCCAAGATAAACGTATAAATGTTATTAAGCAAGGCTGTGAGCATGTGGTGTTTATCATGAGAGAAAAATTTGTTGAATATTATTATTTTATTAACCGCATTTTTTGTTGGAAACCCCGCTCTTTGAATTCCCATGCACGAATCTGCTGTTAATATTAACAGAAAAGTCGTGCAAATCAGGGTGCATTGTAAATAAATATGTATGTCCTTAAAATGAATGATGACTTTTGACAGGCATTAATTTTTCAAACTACTAAAATGCCGCTATTATCTATGGATTTATCGTTATGGGTTTATAGTTTATCGTGACATATGGGTTCAAGTTCCAGCAAGCTTATTTATACGTATAAACGATTTAAAACCTAGATTAAGTTATCGATCGCATTTTGGATAGCCCATTAAGTAGTTTTAAAACGTAAAAGTACAAGAAAAGAATTAATCAATGCAACCATTTAATCTTGATCGGTGAAAAAGTGCATCATTCATTTCGAGAGTCTCACAGATCAAGAAGTTTGAAACGACGTCCTTACAACTAGACAACAGCTTCACGGCAGCGTTTTTTAAAGTGCATTTTACGGAACCCTGGGGTTCACCGACGACGTTCCAGGGGTTCCTCAAAAAGATTTTAAAATATCGTCGGAATTTTCAAGAAAATCCGTGAATTTTTATAACTTCTTCCACGGCAACCTATTTAACCACGTAACCACTACCCCGCAATAATAGTAAAATATTACCTTCCTTTCTATATTGATTTAGTGCCTATTTTTATGTTTATTTCCAAGCAGCGATAAATAATAGTTCTTTAGGTTTCCCTTGAATAATATTTATAGAGGGGTTCCGTGACTTGTCATGTGATAAGAAATAGGGTGCCACAGGATACAAAGTTTGAGAATCATTGCTTTCTATAGCCTCTCTTAATGTTCCAAAACTCAAGCACGTGACTACCTTATATGTAGACCTCTGAATTAAATAAGACTGTAGGAATCCGAACTCCCAAATTGAAACTTTTAAAGACAGAGTTTCCTGTGGTATGATGAATGATAAGCTATCTATGGATATGCAAATATAGAACTATACGAAAGAGCTTCAGGCCCAAAAAATAGGATCAAATAACGCTTAAACTTAAATAACACTATGTTCCTGTATGGGTTCCAAAATCGAGGGTTCCTAGGCTCTGACTTTCTTAACTTATACGTAAATTTTCGGGCCCCAAGATCGAGGGTTCCTAGGCTCTGACCTTCTTGACTTATACTTAAATTTTCGGGCCCCAAGATCGAGGGTTCCTAGGCTCCGACCTTCTTGACTTCTACGCAAATTCGGTTTTGTTTATCATCACCATTCTCTTAACTAAATCATTATCAACATAAGTCTCTTAAGTGAAACATTATCACCATCATTCTTTTGTTTCTCATTCATATCTCTGAATGAACGATCTTTTTTGTGTGTTTATTGATTAGGATTAAAATATATAAAGTGGGAGAAGCAAATACACATAATCCTTTTTCTCTCACTTTCGAAGTTCAAGATTAGAAGAGACATGGAACAAACACGTACTGGGATCGAAGGTCATTTACGTGTCTTCAGATCATAATTCAAAGGTCGTTAGGCTTTATCAAAAGCAGCAAACATACTCCACTCATTACCAAAGAAAAGGCGATTTGAAGAATTTGTGGGAAAGGGGTGCGGTTATCGAAAACGTTCCATAGACAGTGGGTGTAAGTTACTGAAATTAATTGAGGCTAAAACTTATTCTGACAATTCAAGAATAAGAATACAGAATAAGCAGCAGGTGAAATCAGAACTATCCGCCTAAGAAATTACTTTCGATATTCCGAAAAATGAGGATCAAACAATCAATATTTTATAGTAGGTCAATGTGCAAAATTTTTATGTTTTTAGTAGCATAATCTCTTGGTCAAAACATTTGGAAAGAGTATAGACAGACTTTTTTTAAAAATATATATATATATAATAGAACAGTACGAACCAACTGTTCCAAAATTGTGATTTTGATTGGTACAAATTAAATGTTCCCAAAATTAAAAAAAAACAAAAAAACATGGTAATTATTTGACATGGCATATACACAGGGTGGTTATAAATAAAGTCTCCCAGTTCAGAGCCCTGTAGCACCCATTGGCGTACGCAGGGGGTGTTGATGGGGGTTGTAACCCCCCATTGCAATGAAATTTTGTATATTTAACATAGGAATATGTGAGTTGTAGCTCTGTAACTCCCCCCCCATTGAGCCTATAACCCCCTTACGAACATTTTGCGTATACCTATGGTAGCCCAAACTGATAAGAAGGATAACACCAAACTTTGTAAACATACTATTCAAGGGAAGAAGAGAAGGATTTCGTAAAAAATATTTAGTTCCAAAATTTGCTGAAAAGGGAAAATGTGGCGCTCAAAATAGGAAAAAATGTAGAAAAAGCGCAAAAAAATAAATGACTAGGACAAATCGAAAATTACATTCTAATTTTTTAAGTTTATTCTTTGCAAGAAATTTAAGGTATCCAACCACGTTTAAAAAAGAATTTTTGACAAAAAAAGAAAAAAAGGTTTGTGATTTTTTATATTTTTTGAAAACTGCAACTATTATATTTATAAAACATTTGGAATTTTGTTCCTAGGATTATCAGAACGCAAATTATCGCCATTTTATTATCATATAGTAACTCATTAAAGAACGCTAAGTGGGCGACATTCTAACCCATATATACAGACAGCTTGACAATACGCGCATCAATGATTCCCAACGACGTTCTGTTCCAGATGCAAAAAAAACGTAAAAAAAATTTAAGAACAGTGAGAAAAAAAAAACTATAAAAAATGATAAGTAAGAAGGTTTAGTTTATAAATCTGGAGCATTTTAAGGTGCTAGCTTATATTTAATTGCTGAAAATTAGATCAAAAATCTTTATCTTAAGGTTTCTCAAAACTGATTTTCGATTCCTTATACATGACATGTTGTTATGTATAAGGAAACTTATACGTATTATCTGTCTATAAAATTTGGTAGATGTGACTTTAGTAGCATCCGAGATAAAGGCACCCCTCGATACGTCCCTGGTGATAATCGTTTTAAGAGGGCGGTAGCTGTAAACGTTGCAGTTATTTCAATTGCAATTAAAATTATGAAATTTGTGAATGTCACCCTTCTCTGTGGTCGGCCCTTCTTTCCTCGGACTTCTTTTTTTTTCATCGGCCCTTCTTTCCATTTGCCTTTTTATCCTAGATTCGTTTCCAGTCTAAGTATCACTTATTTACTAATAGTACATCGCTTTTTTTTTTTTTGGTAATGAGAAATGGCGGCCAACAGAACAAAATATTTCTTCGTTCTTAACCGAGTACTCAATCCATGCATGCTTTTTTCCATCAGGGGCAGACTGGGCCGCCGGCCAACTGGCCCCCGGGTCGGCGCGCCCTCATGCGCCTTCCGTGAATCCAAGGTATGAGCTCTTTGAGATGATCCAGTCCTCCCCTGTTTTTCATATCAAGTACTGTGAAATGACCTACACTTATCACCCATTTGTCGGTGGGAAAAGTCAAGTTCTGGCTGTGTTGGCACTTTATCACAATTTTCACTTAAATCCAGAGTTATTTTTTTCAACTTAGTCCATCTTGTATTCACGTTAAGATGAAATCTGATAGCGTTTCAATCTATATATACCCTTTTAATTGTTCCCACACTTTTGAAATGTCCTCGCAAAGGAGTAAACGTATTACACGTTACATGTTCTGACCCTTATATACACTATATAAACGTGTATTTATATACAATATAAATACACGTTTACCCGGTATAAAAATTGGGTTTAAAAACAGCTCTATTGCAATTATATTAAAAAAAAGGCTATTCACATGTTCATAAATGTTCAAACTTTTTCTCTCTCACAAAAAAATAACCAAATTATTTGTGTGGGCCAAGGCCCACCCACTAAAACCGCCATTGCATGGCATCATCGTTTATGGGTAATATAAGCGGAAGCACATGGTAGTTGCATTTAGGCGCCATTGAGATGGCGGTGAGGCAAATTAAAAATATATCTTATATTTCTTAATGAAAAGTAAGAGGATTGATATAAGGAATTGCGGTTGCATCACGTGTAACTGATTTCATCGATGTATTTACGTTTTCATGGTATGATCGGGCTCATCGATAAAGATTAAATGTAAAAACATCGGATTTAGATATGACTTCCCTCCCTGTGAGGTTAAGATTGCTAAATGGGCGAAGATTTCGACACGGACGCGGATTGGATGGTGCTAAGGCAATCCTCATGCTCTTCACCAATCAGATTTGTTTACAGCTGGTACAAAACCTGAGAACTGATTTGACCAAAACACAAGCATTTCGTCGTACATATTCATCACTATGGTAAGCACGATTTTTTTTCCTTCTTAAAAATAGCTAGTACAGTAGAACCTGCCTAAAAAGACCACCTTTGGGGTTAGACTGCGAAATTCACCATAGGCAGGTGGTAACTATACAAGACGGGCTTTGGTATAGGTATAACTAAATTCATACCAGTTCTCTCTTATAAAAGGTGGCCATTTTATTCAGGTAGTCGATTTACCAGGTACTACTGTGTTTCTATAAAATGAGTACCTATTTGTTTCATTTGTTTAACTCCGAAAAATATTAAATTACGCTGTGAATAAGCGTTGCATTTTTTTAAATATTTTTTTTTTTTTACTTTATACAATTCCCATACTTTCGTAAAATATTTTAACATCATGATATTATTTTAAAATTATTAAATAACTGGATTGTAAAACAATGGGACAATATTTGGTATAATATCATGCAAATTACACACACATAAAAAAAATTACAAAAAGTTTTGTAAATTAACGAGGAAATAAATGAATGTTTGTAAATATTAGCTTCAACCAATAGCGTAGCAATTTAAAAATTATGGGGGGCTTAAGTGGCTTTAAAGGAGATCATGTGACGCGGCCTTAGACAAAATGTGCTTTGGTATCCAAGGGGGGCGCAGAGACCCCTCCCTGAAAACCTTATTTTATGATTTTCTATTTATTGCTATGATTTTTGATGTTGGGTAGGTGCGTACCTAACTTCGCTCTATGCCGTTAACACTATTGTTTAATGTATTTTGCGTAGCGCTACGTCGATTTTGTGCTTAAACGAAAGCTGGATTTATTTCTTCAAGCTTAATAAAAATTGAAATCGTAATTATAGGCGTACTTAAGTGGGGAGTTAGCTCCCAGAAAAATATACCCCCTTTTCAAGAAACAAAAATTACAGATGAATACTATCAGGCAGAACGATGATCCCCCCTCCCCCTACACTGGATCTCGAAGCTAGGTACGCCAACGAACGTTAACTCGATTTTAAAACGCGTGATTAGGCATAAGTTAAGATGGATGGGGGTAGTACCGCTGAAGTCGGTGCTGTAATCCTAGTGATTTTTTAAACGTATGAGCAGGGGTGGCTCAAGGTTTTTTGAACCTGGGCGGCCTGGCACGGAATGCTTTGGCATGGAGCCTGAAGAGGGGGGTTCAAGGGGTGCACTTGCACACCGCTTTGGCTTATGAAAAAGGGAAGGAAAATAAAAGGACTGAATCCACAAGAAACTATAGTCCAACAACATTATTCAATTGGAATTTTTCCTGGATGCAGCACCCCAGCATATAATTCTGGGGGGCGCCCATACTTTTTGGCGCCGCCACCCCTCCGGCGAAAACAGGAGATTTTCACAGATGCACAGTGAGCCATATAGCCTATAAAAGTGGCCAACAGTCTCTGAAAGAATTTCTCTAAAGATGTCTCTAAAAATTTCTCTAAACTTGTCTTCCTTTTTAGAGAGATTTTCTACTGTTGGGTAAATTAAAAAAGAACCAAAAAAAAACCTGAACTTGACTTCAGTTTGGCGCCCTCATCCAAACGGGGCCCCGGGGCGGCCGTTAAGCCGCCCTTGCGTATGAGTTATGTTTACTAGCTATACCAATGAATATAACTCATGCGTTTCAAAAAACGAGTTAGCAGGACTTTGTATAAGCATTTTCAAGGAAATTATATATAAATATAATATATCATTACAGTAAAACCTCTCTTAAAGACCACTTCCATTCAGGGATTACCTCCCGTAACGACCACTTTTTCTGGAAACAGATTTGCTTCCTCTCCCATAGACCCAATGCTAAATTTACCTCCATTCAGATGGTTGGTTGTACTTTTATGGCGCAAGGACAGTGAGGGTCGCTCAGAGGCCACCTGTCCGAGCGACCGCTTTTTTACGGACCCGACGGTGGTCGCCTTAGGGAGGTTTTACTGTATATTATAGAATTCGAGAATAAATTTGGTTTGTGTAGTGGCGGATTTTCGATTAAGTAAACAAGCAAACCCGCTGCGTAGGTAAGAGGCGCCTTCGTACAAAGTCGGATTTTAATGCCCGCAAATGGGATAAAATTGAATTTTCAGATTGAAATGAAATTAATTTCAAGAAATTTTTATTTCTTTAATATGCAAATACAATATATAAATACATATGCATACGTAAAAATATAGCATTTGAAATTTATGATCATTTTCTATGGAACCTCAGATTTCAATATATCGAAGCTCTGCTATATTATGAAAAATTCTAAGGCTAGGGTGGGTTTTTTTTAATTAAGTTAATATTGATATGTATCCGTAAAAATTTCGCCAACCTGGAACTAAAATATTAACAATGATATGCCAAACAATCTAAACCAGGGTTATTCAGCATACGGCCCGTGGACCACAATCCGGCCCGCCAACAGGGTTAATCTGGCCAGCTGACAACTGTTTGAAATGAAAAAAAAAAGATCAGATTTTTCTTCAGAAATCGGAAAAAAAACGCATGGGCGACCCCTTCCCATATCGTAAGTGAACAAATAAATAACCGGAAGAAACTCTGGAAAGAGGCTTCTGTAATTAATTAATTATTATTATTATTTTTTACGAAACTCACTGAAGCTGCTGGCCCACGAGATCCATGAAATTTTTTTAAGTGGCCCACTGCCCAAAAAGATTGGACAACACTAATCTAACCTTTCCAGAAAGACTCTAATTCAATAATTTTAATTTCTTGTTAGTGATAAGCAAACTGTTTAACAGACACACATTACACGATCAACACTACTGTTACCTGTGACGTCATTACCCTCCCACCCCCCAAAAAAAAGAACTGTTTTATTATTTATTATTTTAAAACTTTACAGATGATTTTAAATGGACGTTTCAAATCATCTGCAAGTTTTAAAAAGTGACGAAGGGGTATATTTGTAAAGGGTTTCACACATATTTGTTGAATATTAATAGAATTTCTTCACTACTGAAACGTGGTAATAACATTACCGAAGGATTGGGTTTCACAAATTATCAGCATAGCATTTTAGTAAGATGTGAATAATTTTAAATAATTATTGTCTTCCATCAATGCCGGATTCTTCGATGTAAACCGGGTTCGATTACCAATGGTATCTTAGAACGTGTGCCCTTTTTTCTGTCCACTGTAGTCCGGGATTTATCTTCTTCGGCAGCAGAGGTTCAGAGTCCGTGGAAAGTTGTAGGTCCCTTTCCTTTGTTGTTTGACCGTCGACGCTCATCTGACATAAATAAGCAGACGAACTGCACATATGAATAAACACATTAATATAAGGAAGTTGGACGTCAAACCTCCAATTCACACAACGATATTATTAGTCAGCTTTTCTTCACGAGAGAAAATTTAGTGTTTCTGTCAAAAATCCCCCTCTTTTCTCATCAAACCTCTCTCTTCCTTTTCGAAATCTTGTGAACATACAATGCCTGAATATTAGGGATGCGTAGCGGGAATTGAAATAACCCAAAATAATAAATTTCCTAAAGTTAATGTGATTATATAGTATATAATATATATAATTATTCCAATTCTCCCCCATTCATTCACTAACTCAGAATGACCTATTTCTCCAAAAAGAATGCCTTTCGATTGAATTACGTTTAAAAAAATGAGTGACGGAATATGTCTAAAAGATAAGAGGAGGGAGGAAGGAAGGAAGGAAGGAAGGAAGTTGTACCTACGACTAAAGACACGTCTATTTATAATAGGTATATACACGTGTCAATATAATAAGTTGCAATTACGTTTTCATCAAACCGGAAATTCCTGTCCTTATAAACGGGAGAAAATGAGTAATTTAGGTAGATTGGCAAACCAACCACTGAGAAAAGAGAACATAGGCTTTATCACTAATTATCAGTGTTTACTTGATACAATGTATACATAATCTTTGATTAGATTTGAAGAAGATTTTGGAGAATTAGGAAACCTGATGAAAAAAACGTGCGTATATATATAGGAGAGAGAGAGAGAGAGAGATTTGGTATCGATAAAATACCAAATTGTTTATTAATTTTTCGATAAAATTTATTCAAGATTAGAGGACGAAATAAATGTTTTGACAAATGAAATACAAAATACAATCGAACCCGCATTTATGCGAAGATCGCATGCATGCATAAAATATCCAGCCTCAAATTTTCTCCTATCTTTTTAATGGAAACCCATTTAATTGCGATTTTATACATGCACAAACCGCATATGTATACAAGTATTTTGAAGCCAAACGAATGTTTATTATAGAATCTAAACCGGTTATTGGATAAGTGACTACTACTAAAACTAGGTAGTAGTCACTTATCCAATAAGTGACTACTACTAAAACTAGGTATTAGCAAAGTGAGAGAGAGAGAGAGAGAGAGAGTTGCCAAGAGCGCCGAGTCCAGAGGGAGCTCAAAAAGCGAATTTAAAATATCCACCAGGGGCGCCAAAATATTAGTTACGTCTGTGGTTATGGTTAGTAAGACAAGGCGGCAAAATTTATCAACCTATCGGCGGCAAAATTGTAAATCTGACTCTGGCCAGGGTACCAGAACGTTGCTAAAAAAAATTATACTTTATTTGGCAACATAATTATCATATTTATTGTTATTAAATCAACAATTTTTCATGTTAGCCGACGATGTGGCAACAATGGATGTTAAATTAGTCGTAAATAATTAATTGATGTGATTGACGCCTATAGCTTAATTGGTAGATCACTTTACTGGAAATCAAGGGGTTGTATGTTCGAGTCCCACCAGGGGCTGGAAAATCTTTTTTTTTTCTTTACGAGTAATTTTACATGTATATTTATCGTTTCTGATATATTCAAATTTTCATTGTTGTCATCTTGATTAAGACTTAATTACCTTAATACTTTACCTACCGGAAGCCTATTAATAGGCTATTTTTCATCCACGCTTAACGGCCGGTAGCCTATTAATCGGTCTTTCGATTGCCAGTATTTGCTACCCGGAAGCCTATTAATTGGCGTAAATGCCTTTTGCGGAAGACCGCTGTTATTTGTGAAGAACTCATATAATCTGCACTCGAATCGTTCAGTCTTTTCGATGTATACATTTCAGTTGCAAGCGGTGGGTAGCATTAATTATATAAATGGAATAATTCGCTCACGAATCGCAATAAAAAAAAAAAAAAAGTGAGAACAAAGTTTATAAATTGAAACTTTAAATTCTTTACTACTATTCTTTATGAATTAAAAGTTACTACAATTTTTTACAAATTTAAAATTATCACAATTCTCTATGAAGTCAAAATAACTATAATTCTCTATAAAGTAAAAAGTACAACAATTCCTTATAAACTAAAAACTACTATAATTCGGGGGCGAACTGAGTCCTCTCAAAAGGCGCATGCCATAGATTTTCGGAGGCGCGAGTCCTATCGTTCATGAGGACGCACCGGTCAGGGGGCCGGTGGCCCAGTCAGCCCCTGCTACAATTCTTTATAAACCAATAACTACTACGATTGTTAGCAGACTAAAAACTACTACAATTCTTAGCAGGCTAAAAAGTGCTACAATTCTTAGCGGGCAAAAAATTACTACAATTCTTAGCAGATTAAAACTACTACAATTCTTAGCAGACTAAAAACTACTACAATTCTTAGCAGGCTAAAAAGTGCTACAATTCTTAGCGGGCTAAAAACTATTACAATTCTTAGCAGGCTAAAATCTACTACAATTCTTAGCAGACTAAAAACTACTACAATTCTTAGTAGGCTAAACACCACTACAATCCTTAGCAGGTTAAAAACTATTACAATTCTTAGCAGGCTAAAAACTACTACTATTCTTTATAAACTAAAATCGCTACACTTTCGCTAATTCAATCAGTGTTCTTGATTTTCAAAGTACGTTTTCTTCTTCTTTCAGACAACGTACACTGACAAAGGACCAAAGGTAAGCTTAAAATATTTTTCCCTTTATTGTGAATAAATTTGTAAAATTGAATCCACCATGTGTTTTAATGAGATTTTTAACTGCTAATCATCAAAAAAATTTCCCACTAGGGCTCCATGTGTTAACAGCTTTCCTTATAATTATATTGTCCTTAAGAAGGGCAATCATATCTGAAATGTGTAATACATTAGAGTCCCGTTAATTCGAACAAATTGGGACAGAGATCTGTTCGAATTAATAAATTTTCGGATTAACCGAAATCTTTACGAGATCTCAGAATTTACGGTAAGCTATAATTGTTTGATGTGTGTGCGTGTGTGTTTTTGTGTGTGTTTCTGTGTGCCCGCGCAACAGACAACGGAAAATTTCGTTCTTTATGGGAAATTTATACAAGTCGAACACTACGCAGATTAAATTAAGAAACAATTTTCATCAACGTTTTTTAGGCGTAGTATAACGCCGATGTTATGGCATGTTTAGATGGTGAAACATTCGTAAAGAATATGCTTTAAATACGTTCGTAAGGGATTGAATGTTTGTTATCCGTAGTTCAGATGGCAGGGCTCCTGCCCGAATTTCAGAAGATCGTGGGATCGTGCCCCACCAGACGCAAAAAACATTTCTTTTCTTTACGAACGTTTCACCATCTAACTATGCCATAACATTGGAGTTACTATTACTACGCCTAAAAAGCATTGATAAAAATTGTTTCTTAATTTATAGGAAATTTCAGTTAGTTGGCAATACAGACTATGCTGTTTACGCCTTATCAGTCGGCGGGAAAAAAGAAGAATCAACCGAATTTTCCGACTAGGGTGGTTCGGATTAACTAGAGGGTACTGAATATGGGTCAGGGAGCTCTAGTTTAAGCTACAAGATGTGGAATTTGAAAATTTAATTCCACATTAATTGCCTCGAATTTTTACTTGAAAAAGTGAAATTAACGCTATTTTATTTTCAGCCTGAAAAGGGTCGTTTTCTTCACTTCGACCACATTACGTTTTGGGTGGGCAATGCCAAACAGGTGAGGCCCTTAATGTTTTTTCCCTTTACAGTAACACGTTTCCAGTAAAAATACCAGTAATGCGTTTAATGCGTATTCCAGTAAAAATAAGTCATATACGTGTAATGTTTATTTATTTTTAGGCCGCATCCTACTATTGCTCCAAAATGGGGTTTCGTCCAATGGCATACAAGGGGTTGGAGACAAATTCCAGGGAGATAGCAGCCCATGCGGTGCAACAAAATAAAATTATTTTCGTATTCATTTCTCCATATAATCCTGGAAATAAAGGTATGGCGGTTTGGCATCAAGGGGAGACATATAGTTCGTTCACGAAAAGTAGTCCGATGGTACCGTTAGAAATAACGGGAGCTGACGTCACAAAGGGCATAGCCGATTCCAGCAGAGGGAAGGGTGTCATTTCAGAACTGTTTTTTAGCGAACGTTTGTCTGCGCCAAAAACCAGTTCTGAAATGACGTCCTCCCCTCTGCTGTAATCGACTAGCCCGTTTGTGACTTCAGCTCCCGGGAATTCTAACGGTACCATCGGACTACTTTTCGTGAACGAACTATACCTCCTCTTTCAGAATGATTGACCACTATTTCATAGAATGTTTAATATTGTAACTTACGCAGAATTTATGTACGTTTGCAAAATGCAAGTATGTGGATTATTTGAAATTATTTAAAACTTTCTACCAAAAAGTTAGGGTTCATTTGCCAGAGTTATTGGTTATGAAATACTAAGATACTCTTTAAGGAGAATTGCAAATGGATATAACCACGTTTATATATATATATATATTTGCAAAAATGTGAAGCCAGCTGAGTTTGGTTGATTAACCAAAACCATTTTAAACTACGTTTATGTGTGATTTTTACATATATTACATATTTGGAGAAAAACACATGTATTTTAGGCACTAGCGTGGAACATAACCCCAATTACAATGAAATTTTGTGTGTGTGTGTGTGTGTGTGTGTATATATACATATCATCATCATCATCATCATATTCAACCATTATCTATCCACTGCTGGATGAAGGTCTCTCCAAATGCTTTCCACACAAGTCTATCCTGGGCCATTCGTTTCCACGTCACCCCAACCTCTTTTCTTATTTCATCCACCCATCTAGTTTGAGGACGTTTTCTAGGTCTTCGGTGGTCTCTTGGAATCCAGTTCAGAATTTGCGTTGTCCATCGTTGATCAGTTCTTCTTGCGATATGCCCAGCCCATCGCCATTTAAGTCTTTTTACTTTAACAATAATATCCTCTACTCCAGTTTGCTCTCTCACCCAAGTGTTTCTTTTTCGATCTCTCCTAGTTATTCCAAGCATGCACCTCTCCATCCATGCTCCTTTGGGTTGTCTGTAACTTTCGTATTGCTGCAATTGTTAGGCTATATGCCTCTGATCCATAAGAGAGACCTTTCTTTTTAGACACACACACACACACACACACATATATATCATCATCATCATATTCAACCATTATCTATCCACTGCTGGATGAAGGTCTCTCCAAATGCTTTCCACACAAGTCTATCCTGAGCAATTCGCTTCCACGTCACCCCAACCTGTTTTCTTATTTCATCCACCCATCTAGTTTGAGGACGTTTTCTAGGTCTTCGGTGGTCTCTTGGAATCCAGTTCAGAATTTCTGTTGTCCATCGTTGATCAGTTCTTCTTGCAATATGCCCAGCCCATCGCCATTTCAGCCCTTTTACTTTAACAATGATGTCCTCTACTCTAGTTTGCTCTCTCACCCAAGTGTTTCTTTTTCGATCTCTCCTAGTTATTCCAAGCATGCACCTCTCCATGCTCCTTTGCGTTGTCTGTAACTTTCGTATTGCTCCAACTGTTAGACTCCATGTCTCTGATCCATAAGAGAGGACTGGCAATACACACTGGTTGAAGACCTTTCTTTTTAGACACAAAGGCAATTTCCCCTTCAGGATAAAACTGTTTCTTCCAAATGCACTCCAGCCAAGTTTAATACGTCTGTTGAGTTCTTTCATAATGTTGCCATCCATTGAAATCAGCTGGCCAAGGTAAATATATGAATCAGCAATTTCTAGCTCAATGTTGTCAACTTGTATTTTTGTTTCCTCTACAAAATTATTGAACATGATCTTAGTTTTTTGTAGGTTCATCTTGAGTCCAACTTCTTTACTTCTAGTTGAGAGCTCCTGTACCATGTCTTGGAGTTCTGATGGGTTCGTTGAAAAAATAACAATGTCATCAGCAAACCGCAAATGATTTAAATATTCACCATTTATTTTTATTCCCTTGTTATTCCAATTTATCTGCTGAAAAATCATCTGTAAAGCTGAAG
>QLNU02015359.1:31260369-31310097 GCA_006491805.2 Dysdera silvatica | reverse complement strand
TTCCACGTCACCCCAACCTCTTTTCTTATTTCATCCACCCATCTAGTTTGAGGACGTTTTCTAGGTCTTCGGTGGTCTCTTGGAATCCAGTTCAGAATTTCTGTTGTCCATCGTTGATCAGTTCTTCTTGCAATATGCCCAGCCCATCGCCATTTCAGTCCTTTTACTTTAACAATGATGTCCTCTACTCTAGTTTGCTCTCTCACCCAAGTGTTTCTTTTTCGATCTCTCCTAGTTATTCCAAGCATGCACCTCTCCATGCTCCTTTGCGTTGTCTGTAACTTTCGTATTGCTCCAACTGTTAGACTCCATGTCTCTGATCCATAAGAGAGGATTGGAAATACACACTGGTTGAAGACCCTTTAGACACACACACACACACACACACACACACACACACACACACACACACACACACACACAAACACACACACATTAATAATAACACACACAGACAGACAGACAGACAGACAGACAGACAGAGACAGACAGACAGACAGACAGACAGACAGACAGACAGACAGATAGATAGATAGATAGATAGATAGATAGATAGATAGATAGATAGATAGATAGATAGATAGATATCTAATGGAAACACGAAGATCTTGGAAGAACACAGGAATAATTGCTAACAAAGTGGAATATGTGTAAATTTGCAAGACGATAAGGAAACGTATCCGAGAAGAAACTCGTAAATTCAATACAAAGTTGGTACAAAAAACAATTGAAGAAAATAAAGGCATCAAAAATGCAAAATGCAGGCTAATAAATGGAAAAAAAGCAAATACTTGCCTTAAAATGTAATGACGGCTCAGTATGCAGAACACGCCAGGAAATGCTTAAGAGGGTAAAAGAATTCTACACAGACCTCTATAAAAGTAACGATCAGCAAAATCTGCCAACAATTGTAGTTACAGAAGAAATGCCGGATGTTTTAGTATCAGAGGTAACAGATGCCATACGATCAATGAAAAATGGGAAATCCACAGGAAAAGATGGCATTTCTGCTGAAATGTTAAAAGCTGGGTGTAAAACGCTTCACAAAATATTGGCAAATCTCTTCTCAAAATGTCTTAAGGAACAAAAAATTCCTAATGCATGGAAAAATGGCGATGTTATTCTTTTGCATAAGAAAAGAGCTCAAGATGATCTTAAAAACTATCGACCAATTAGCCTTTTCCCTGTTATGTACACAGTTTTTTAGCAAAATCACTGCAAATAGAATTTATAGAACATTAAACTATGCCAAACCTCTAGAACAAGTAGAGTTTAAAAGTGGCTATAGTACGATTGACCACATTCAGGTTCTTCAGCAAATAATATAAAGACACAATGAATACACTTTACCACTATGCATTGCCTTCATCGACTACGAAAAACTTTTGACTCAATTTTCAAACCATATATTTTAAATGCACTAGGTAACCAAGGTGTGAACCCAGCTTATGTTAGCTTACTCCAGTCCACCAGTCCATATATGATAAATCAAAAGCGACTATATCCATAAACAGACACAAAGTTGAAATTAACCTAAAGAAAGGTGTACGACAGGGAGATACAATCTCGCCTATACTATTTTCAGCTTGGCTTGAGGAAGTTTCTCGTAAATTAGACTGAGATCGAAAAGGCTTAAAAATCAACGGAGCTTATTTAAACCATCTAAGATTCTCCGACGACATCGTGTTTTCGCAAAAGATCCAGAAGAGCTCCAAAGACTCATTGAAGATCTCAGAATGAAAGGAGAAACATCTGGCTTGAAAATCAACTTGAAGAAAAGCATTTTCATGTTTAATAAGTTTATACAAACTAAGAAAATCTTTGTTTCGGAAGAAGAAATACAGTAAACTGAAAATTATATGTACCTAGGTCAACAAATTACTATGGAAGGCGACATAAATCAAGCGATCGAACGTCATATCAAGCTTAGCTGGCAATCATTCTACCAGCTACAAATAATTTTTAAAAAAAAGCTCCCTATTTCTTTACAGAGGAAAGTTTTCGATCAATGCATCCTACCTGTTCTGACTTATGGTTGTGAGACATGGACATTGACTGCAAAAGGTACCCAAAAGTTACGAGTGGTACAAAGGAACATGGAACGGCAGATGCTTGGTATCACGCGAAGAGATCAAAAGACCTGTAGTTGGATAAGAGATCAAACAAAAGTTTGTGATATCATTGTGAAGGTAAAAAGTTTGAAATGGAAGTGGGCAGGCCATATTGCTACAACAACTGACAACAGATGGACCGAAAACATCCTAGAATGGATCCCACTGGACACTACACGCCCAAAGATAAGGCCAAAGACGAGATGGGTCGATGAAATTATTAAATATATTGGGCCAAAGTGGCAGCAAAAAGCACAAGATCGACTTCGTTGGAAACATGCAGTGGATTGACAACGGCTGAAATAGTGATGATGATATATATATGGAATTGTGCCAAGAGTACCGGCTCTCAAAAGAGCGCCTTGAAGCAGCCCTCCCAGTAGCGGTCACTCGGTAGGGAGGTGACACAACGAGTCCCAACTAGCATAGGATTTCGGCTCTGGTGACCGAAGTTCGGAACCTTCTTTAAACTGTACGTCCATCTTGCAAATACGTCTGACCAACGTTGTGAGCTTAAGGCCTATTCCTCCGTATTTCCTTCACCGTACCACATTTATGTGTGATAACAGAGAGACCTCCATCTTGCAGCAATTTAAAATGATTGTTGTTGATGATGATATGGAATTGTAGCTCCAACCCCCCAATGAACTTTCTACGTAGGCCTATGCTTTTCCTGCTCTGGTATCAGTGTGCCTGTTGGGCAATATTTCACTCTGTCGTTGTTAGCGGATTCACGCAGACCTGGACCAAGTGCTATTAAAATTAGAGCGTTATTTTAATCTTGCTTATTTACAATTGCATGAAAAAGTTCCTTTATTGATAAACCGGAATTTTGAAAATAATGAACTTCAAAGGAAAACTCATGATTTATAGACTGAATAATCACAAGGGCCGCATTCTTCAGCGGCCCATTTTATCCTTAAAGCCTAGAGCCCCATAAAAATTTTCATCCAGCACTGGGCTTCCATGCCCAGTGCAGATTGGTACAAATTTAGCAATAAAAAAAAACTACGATTCATAAAGAATTTGGTAAAAAAAATTGTGATTCATAAAAAATTTTGAAAAAAAATCATTCATAATTTAATAAAAATTATCTGTTTACTTACAGAAATGGGAGCTCATTTAGAAATGCATGGAGATGGAGTGAAAGACATTGCTTTCTCTGTGGAAGATTTAGATGCGATTGTTGAAGTAAGATCATCGATCACTAAAAGAGAAATCCACAAAGTTAACTAAATTGTGATGAACTAAACTATTAATGTCGAAAACGCTATTGCTTGAGGAGATGGGTAAAAATCGCCATGTACCACCACACTATGAAATTTACATGGCAATTCTAGGGGTTTATTACATATTATTAGACACATTATCACATTATGGTATGAGAGGCAAAATTAACAATATTCTAAATGCCTATCTTCAAGAAAGGCAGCAAATAGTACATATTAATTATATAATATATGTTTCACTTAAAAATAAATATGTTGTTCCCCAGGGGTTCATTCTTGGTCCCCTCCTGTTTTTATTGTATATAAATGATATAGCGCAAATATCAAGCAATAGTTATTTAACACGATGTGCAGATGACACAAGTGTGTTTATTCGGGGTAAGGACAAACATGAGTTAATTATAATTGGTCATGAAATAAGTAGAAAATATGAACTTTGGTTTAAAATTAATAAAATGAAAATAAACGAATTTAAGACGAAAATAGTAATTTTTAAAACAAAAAATAAGAAAATAAATAGAATAGAAGACTCAGAATTTTTTTTATTGAAATGAGAAAGAAATTGAAATTGTTAGAGAAATTGATTTTTGGGGGTAGTATTGACAAATGACTTGAATTGGAATAGGCAGATAGAAAAGGTAAACAGGAAGGTGTGTTCAGGAATAAGGATTTTGAAGAAATTGTCGCGAGCGGTTCCTAGAAATATATCACTAGGTTTATATTATCCATTTGTATATAGCCATTTGATCCACGGTAAGAGGTTAATAGCATTTTGGGAAAACCCAAATAAGAATAATAACAGAGCAATTAAATCACTAAAGAATAAATTTAGAAAAATCATTGAAAAAAATAAAAGTTTAAATTAAAATACATTATTTAGCAAATATTGTATTTTACCAATAGATAAAACATACGATTATAGTATACTAAAATAATGTTCAGAAGAATAAAAGAAAATAAACATATAGAGCATATTAAAATTATAGTCTATGAAATTAATCGTGCTCCTAGAAGAAAAGACCAATATAGACTACCAAAAATTAGAACTGAATTTTACAAAAAAGAGAATTAAATATTCGGGTATAAGGAGTAGAATAAAATACCAAACACTCTTAACGACATAAATAATATTAATCTATTTAGAAAAAAAAATATTAGATTATTTGCTAAGAGGTGATTTTGCGCCATTACATTGTTAGGGTCCTCAGCCTGTTAAATCGTATGATTTTTACTGGGAACTCGTCAGGATAGATTGTGATTATTTGTAGTTTTTTGTTTTTGAATTGCAATTTTTTTTGTGTGTGTGCGTGTATAATTCGTTCTGTATGTTTAAAGAAAAATGTATTGTTAAACCTATCTGAAGTACAGTAAAACCCCTTTTAATGGATAGCCCTCAGATACAGGTCGCCACGTTTTTGATCGTTGGATAAAAATTTCCTAGCAAAACCCATTTACAATAATTGTAAATGGGTTTTATATCACGGACAAATTTTTCTGTTCGGTAAGTGTCTGTTAATGGCGGGTTTTACTGTATCTTTGAGTCACATTTCTTTCTTCCTTTATCGTACCCTCTGTCTTGTTAAATCCACTTCCGCCTTCCATTTATTTGCTCAGCAGCATCTTTCCCCATAGGATACTCCGTCGCCCATTGCGAGAGCCTCTTACTTAGACATTGAATATTTAATCAGATTAGTTCATTATCAAATGCACTACATTTCCGTCCATGATAACTTGACATCACTGTATCTGTGGAATCAGCAAGTAGACTAACCTCAGCATTAACGTTTTCAAAGTTATTTTCAATTTCATTAAATTTTTTGATTCTTTAGGCGTCACTTATATACTACTTTATATTCTAGAAAGCCAAAGAAAGGGGTGCAAAAATCGCAAAAGACATCTGGGAAGAAGAAGATCAATACGGCAAAGCTCGATTTGCAGTCATACAAACAGTAAGAAAATTAGAAAGAGCTGAATAGCAAAAAAAGATCAGAAATTAATAATATCCAATATCGATTACAAATAGAGATTAATTTATTTCTAGTTTGGAGATACGACCCATACTTTCATTGAGAGAGGAGATTACAAAGGATTATTTTTGCCTGGTTATCACGAGCCTATTCAAGGGGATGTTAGCCTTCAAAAATTGTAAGTTGTCAGGCAGTAAATGAAAACGAATTTACACTTTTATATGCTGCATATTTCTTACTTTTTCAAAATACAAAGACCTATCTAAAAGGTTCATTCAATTCATGCTATTTAAAAGACCTATTTAATCCATGTATAAAAATATTATTTTTTTTTTTAATACTTTAGGCCCACAATAGGACTGAATTTTATCGACCACTGTGTCGGAAATCAGCCTGATGATATGATGACTCCAGCGTCGGATTGGTAAGTTTATTCCCAATATGTGCAACACTTGTTTTTTTAATATATTATCCTCTCTTTTATTGTATTTTCTGAAAAAAAACTAATATTAATATTAGTTTTCATGACATTCGAACTTGGATAATTGGAACGTGTTTGATTCAAACGTTTCCCCACGATGCGGTCAAACTTACTTTAAAACAATGTACAAAAAAAAAAAAAATTGTCTGTAAATCGAAGTTTTTAAATCAAAGAAAAAGATTCCTCGTCGAGCGTTTTACCCTAACAGGATTTCCCGAATACAAATTCCTTAACCTCTTCATTCCAGAGGTACGAATACTTTAAGTTGCAATGCTTTTTCTACTAAATATAAACTGCAAACGCAGACCGAAGGGCAACATTTGTGCACATTTTAAGCTTTCTTTTAGTGTCACTAGATGTCGCTGGAAAGCTTAGAAAAACGAGGAACCAGAACTTGCTTTTGCGGAAGTTGCACCGTGTCGACCAACGTTTGCGTCTGAAGACGTTAAATGAGAATTTTAAAAGCCTTGTACTTTACCTGCTCTTCATGTTGTCCTTATTTTTCAAAGGGAAAATTGTGTAAATAAATCTGAAACCAAACTAGTTATGCAAAGACAATTCTGGGAATACATTGTCACGTAAAGCGGCCATCTTTCTCTCTCAAATTATTTCACGCATAATACCAGTTAAACGGTCTTTGGATGATGAGTTTTAATTAACTCTAGAAAACACTTAAAAATTTCTAGCTCTTATTAAAAAACTGTAAATATACAAAATCGCACGTCAGCACGTATTTTCGGATAAAACGTTTTCAAATTTATTGAGGGTTATTTGTACGACCCCACATATTCGGAACTTTTCTAACTCGAATTTTTGGACAATTCTAACTTTCACTTCCTCTTACAGGTTTTCGAACCATCCTTCCCTGGAAACACAGTGTCGCTTTCTCGGCCAACTTTTCCAAAAACTGACACACGCACACTAACACATACAACAATTCGAACTAAGTTCATAGTCCCTTCAACTTTGAATTAACCAAGTTCGATTGTAATAAGGAATGAGTTTAAAAATACAATAATCACTTCCATTCGGAAACCAATTATTCTTCTTAAATAAGTAAATAAAATTAGAAAGCATTTTTCAGCGATGAGAGAGTGGGGCCACAGTGAAATGAAGATGACACAATAAGCATGTGAATACAACGTGTCCATTGTGTTTGTTTGACGATGGTTAAGCATTTTAATAATAAGGAAAATAGTCTTATTTTCCACATACAGAATAGGCATACGCAGAATGTTCATAAGGAGGGTTATAGCCTCAATTGCGGGGTGGGGGGGAGGTTTACAGAGATACAATTCGCATATTGCTATGTTAAACATACAAAATTTCAGTGCAGTGGGGTTGGGTTTAACCCCCATCACCCTGCGTACGCCAGTGACATACAGGTAACCTGGTAGGCATTATATTCCTTGAATCACATATTTGCAGAAATAAGTATTGAAGATATACAACAGTAATTCAATCCAGTTAAAAAATGATATTTATTAATTTTTTAAACGTTTAGAATAATTAAGCAAGACACCAGATAAAAATTAAATACAACGTTAAAAGAATTTAGTACGCCTTTTTAGCGGAGCCTCCGAAAATTACGTGTGCACACTTCGATGGTAAACGGAAGATTGATTTGATTTTAGAATTCAGAAAACAATTACAGACACTGTTGCCAAACATAAAAAACATAATTATACAATATTTGAAAAATATGAAATAAAAGTAACAGATTTGGCATGGTGCCAATTTTAGAAATTGAACTTTTTAAGTTTATTTTCTTGCTTTTCTAAGTGGCAACAGTTAAGAAAGCCTGCGAAGCGAACATTTATACTGTCGGCACCCACACATTTCTAACAATACAAAGAGACTCTTTTTAAACACGCGTAATCACATTTAGATACACGTACATGCTTCCATTTAATTTCGAATAGCTTTAACTGCTTTGAGTGGCCAAGGTGCTGGAACGATAATCCAGAGGTCTCTGGTTCATATCTCATTGGAGTACAAATTTAATTTCCCTTTCACTGGCTATTACGAAAATAAAATTCTATCATGAGCAAAAAAAGTAGAGTGCCAGTATTATAATCGTAAAAAGCACTCTATTTGTATTAAAAGAACGAGTACTGAAATTTTAAAAAGTCATTTATCGTTGATTTATAGGTATGAGCGGAGTCTGATGTTTCATCGGTTTTGGTCTGTGGATGATAGTCAGATACACACTCAGTATTCGGCGCTGCGTTCGATTGTTGTGACTAATTACGAAGAAACGATTAAGATGCCGATTAATGAGCCAGCTCCAGGAAAAAAGAAATCTCAAATACAAGTGGGGCAAACTAAATAAATATTTATTTTTTTAATGTTATATCCTTTTCCTAATTCAAGTAAAATGTGTATATGTTTAAGTGTATATGTGTGATTTCATTTCGAGAAGGTTTGTGGTGCGGAAAATGCATGAATACATCGTAAGACTTCTTGAAGGCTGCGTAAGTGGTACATATTTACGGTATTGATGGGCAGAGCCGCCCTTAAGCAGGGGCTAACGGAGCCCATGCCCTAGGTTCCGCGAAGCTTATTTGTCAAATTTAAAATTTTGGTAATATTGAAAATTTCCCCAAAAATATTTTTACTTCAGATCTCGCATTTCGTGCCATCTAGTGTTGATATATTATTCTATATATATATTTATTTTTCTTCCTTACTCGTATATGTATGGGCCCCCGAAATATGTTTTGCCTCGGGCCCCGCATTAACTAAGGACGGTCCTACTAATGGGTAAACTCGTTCAGTAAATTAGTCCATGCACTATCTTTCCACGTCTCCAATTTCACAGAATCACGGGCGCCAATTTTAGAAAAATAATAGGGGGAGGGGGCTTGAAGGGAAGAAACCGCACGTGCGAACAAGTAAGCCAACAAGAGACAGAGAAACATAAACAATAATAATTAATACAGTCGGCCCCGCTTAATTTAGTTACGGATAACCGAATACCCCGCTTAAAGAATAAAATCTATTAGAACAAAAAACTTCCCCGCTTTAACGAATAATATTTGTAAGCTGTTCTTGGATAATTGAACATAGATAACAATCTTAGCAAGAAGATCGATGCTTAAACAAGGAAAAAAAGCGTGCAGAGGACTTTGTCTTTGCAAGCACCCCCACGCCCAACTCCGCCCCTAGTGGCGTGAAGGATTTTTCAAGGCTTCCGCTGGTAGGGTGACACAACGATTACGTCCGTGTAGCGGGGAACCCTCGGCCTTTTGACCGAATTAAAATTTTGTAGAAAAATCCTTTTATTTTTGTTAATATGATTCTGCTCGTCTTTTTAATTTGTATTATAATCTTAAAATCTACCTAAGTAAAGTATAAAATAGTAGAAGAAGATTTAACAAAATAAAGTTCGTGAATTGACCGACACAATCGAAACACATGCGGCCTTCTAATATTAACAGCTAATTTAATGCAGCCTTTTAACATAATATGTACCTCACGAAAAATGTATACAAATTGGGTTTAATAAACAAACATTATTATTATTATTAATCCGCAAGCAGGGTGTTTCACACCCCCCACCCCTAACTTACAATTTGTGAAAAGAACCGTCCGCCCTTGCTTCTGAAACTGGCCAAACTCTTTCCTGTTGCCTTCAAAGTCACAATCTTTTGGGGTAGGGTGACAAAGAGAAAATTCCACTTATTGTTCCCTGTAAAATTGGACGTTTTTAATGAAATAATGCTATATAATCAGATGGGGTGCAAAGCACCCCGCTTGCGTTCCTCCAATCCGTGCGCCTGCTCGCGGGTTAAAGGTTCTCCATCCCCGATATAGTCCCTTCTTTTCTTTAGAACAGGAGCCGAATGTCTTTACACTTCTTACGCCAATTATTGGTCGCCACTTATCGCATTGTAGAAGACTTTCAAACGGGCATTAGATTTACGTGATGAGTTAAAAGTTCTAAAGGCGACAAAAAATAAGCACGAAATCAAAACTACAAAAGATATTTATACGTGATCAATGACTAAACGTGACCACCAAATTACGACACGTTTGCACTCAACCAAGTATATCAGGAACCGAATCTAAGCCTAGTAAGCACAAAGACAGCAGTCACAACCACTCTGTCCCTGGCAAATTCCGCAAGAGAAATGGAGAAACCTGGTTAGGAATTCTTGCGAAGCTTCATTATTTCTTTGCATATTTTGTGGGGTCAGGATGGCCAGAACACTGTTGCACCAGGATCGACATTTTACCCCGAGGAAGCTCAACCTCTCAAGCGTAGGGAATCGAACCCCGGAATATGGATTCGTACAGAAACAATAAACGTCCAGCACAAACGGAATTGGAACCAGAGTCTTCTGCGAAGTGGATTAAAACGTCACCTATACACCATTATCCCACGCTTTATGCGGAATTTTATTTGTATTTTATTACGCCAGAATCGTGAGTTTTCGGAGAAATCCGGCTCTATTTTACTTCGGGAACTGAATTCAGGACCTCGGATCTGGAGACGGGGTGGGAGGAAAGGGAGTAAGTGCTGGTATCGAACCTGGATTATTTGACCGGTAGCTAAAAATGTTGCAACTGCACCGCCGCTCAGCTTATGTAGAATTTGAATATAAAATATGACAACGTAGAATTAAAATGGGGGGAGGGGGGGGTGGCGCATAGTAGACAAAATCGGGAGATATTTTTTCTTACCTTTTTTGCTATTTTATGCACGTTAGCAGTTCGAAAAATAACATAATTATTAAATAAATGATTAACATTGAAACGTTTCCGGGGCGATATATTTTTAGATAGTGGCACTGCTACGGTTCATGTGATTTTGAGATGAGACTCACTTAATTAAATCTTTGATAATATAAACACTTTTTTTCATTATCAGGTTACATTTAAATAATTTTGTAATTACAAATTACTATCTCTTCCAGCTTTTAAATAACAAACATAAAAACTTTATACACAATACTTTAAAAAATATATACATGTATATAATATCATTTTAGATTTACGGACTTTATCGGCCAATCTGCGATATATATATTTAATTTGAACGCTAATTTGTGCGCAGGCGTTCTAGTTTTTGTATATTCAGTATATATTCTATTCGATAGCAAAAATAATTACTTTACTGTAAAAGTAATGATTTGTTATTTTATTATTTCTTTCAATAATTTTTTTTATTATTTATTTAGGAATACGTTGATTATTACGGAGGTGCTGGGATTCAGCATATAGCGCTGAACACCGACGATATTATTAAAGCGGTATAAACATTACTATTTTACCATTTATGTAGTTTATCTGCAAGTTTATAAGTTTAGACATTTAAAACGAAAATTGTATTTAAATACAAGCTATATTAAATCAAAAATTAACACCATACTGTATATATTGTATCTAATACAATAGAACCTGGCTAAAGTGACCACCTGTCTGTGGTCCCCATATGTCAATGACCATCTGTCTATGGCGCCCACAGGCAGACGATCACCATACTTGACAGACTTTAGGCATGACAGAACTCCCAACCGGTTCTTTCGTATAAAAAGTGGTCACTTTATCCAGGTGGTCACCTTAACAATGTGGGTTCCACTATATTTTATATATATCACAGGTGACAATATCCTTTTCGGCTTGGCGCAATGATTTCGGCTGTGGTGACCGAAGTTCGGAATCTTCGTTAAACTGTAGGTCCAGCTTGCCAACCCGTCTGGCCAACGCAGTGAGCTTAAGACTGCTTCCTCTGTATTTCTTTCATCGCACTACGTGTATGTGTGATAACAGAGAGACCTTCATCCTGCAATGGTTGGATTGAAAATGGCTGATGATAATGATATATATATTTATTTGGATTAGTAGATTAAATCAAACAACAATATCAATCAACGTTTATTGGCGTAGTGATACCAACGCCGATGTTATGGCGTGATTAGATGGTGAAACGTTCGAAAGAAAATAAATATTTCACCATCTAGCTACATCATAACATCGGCGCTGGTATCACTACGCCAATAAACGTTGATTTATATTGTTGTTTGATGATATATATATGCTAATTTCTATAATTTAAACTTTTATTTAAATAAATACCATACTTAAAATAGAATGATTTATTATTAATGACATATTACTGACGAGCGGGGATTTTCAACAGCTGACATTTCGAAAATCACTTGCAATTGTGCGAAGGGTTGGGAAAAGGAGCACAAATTTGCATTTTAAGGTTAAAAGGAAATTGTATTTAAAAAAAAAAAAATCCGTTTTAATTTTTGGAAGCAAGGGTTTCACACTTTTTTATTAACTTCGTATTTTTGTGTCCAAAGACTATACAACGGGTTATATGCACGGGAGGACTAGGCCGCCGGCCAACCGTGCCCTCATAGGCTATAGGATTCGAGCCCTCTAATAACCCAAGGTGTGCCCCCTTCGACAGGACCCAGTCCGCCCCTGGTTATATGGAAAGGGACAGAGGGCTTAACGTGCCCGTCGAAGGATGACATATTTATATACAACAAAGAGTACATAGGGAATCGAACCAGATCGGTGGGACTCAAGACAATTTAGCAGACCCCCCGCTTAACTATTTTTCAAGGAATTGGAAACAATTTATTCAACTAACATAATTTGAAGATATTTTTTAGTAGTTAACAATCAATGGATTTTCAAGATCATTTTTAAATAATTCTTGTAAATATTTTAGGGAAAAGGAAAAAAAATAAAAGTTCGCATTAGACCACTTATGATTCAGGTGCTTGGACACCCCCATTCTATCCCTGTCTTTGGCCCTAGTGGACTCAATTGCCAGAATCGTAACCACTGTGGTGCTTTTTTACCAGATTCGCTCGTGTTCTCGAACATTAAGATATCAAAAATTATTGTACTACTTACAAGCAAATTAATTTTAATAAAATTTCCTACTTTATGGGAGTGTTTTGGCGAAGCTTTATTTTTAATTACTAATTTAAAGCGGTATGAGAAGGTAGCATTGCAGGACACATAGAGAAAGCGTACCTATATTCGAACGCTATAAATAATACTTTATTAAATTCGCTTTTACAAAATCCAGATGCATAAAAAACACGAGCGCATGACCTGTTATTAGTTTCCCCTTCTTCTTGGAAGGAAGTAGTTAATAAATACAAAAATATGTTTGGTTTTTACACGTCGAAGTGGGAGCATTACAAATTTATTACTGGAGTGAAAAGGAATTTTTACTAATGTGTGTATGGGTGCCGAATAAATGATTAGTAAGTTTATTTTTAGTAATTAATTGTCAACAAGGTTTTATGATGACCGACTAAATCATAATTCAATTCTTAAAGGCTGCTTATCTTTTGTAGATACGAACTTTAAGGGAGCGGGGCATGGAATTTCTAAGAATACCAGACACCTATTATGATACTTTGAGGAAAAAGCTTGAAACAGCAAAAATCAAAATTAAGGAGGACATGAAACAGGTAAACACATATAAACAAGTTTCTTTATTCTGTAAAACTATTTTGAATTATTATTATTGACAAGTATTGCTTTATAGACCACCATTATCAACAAACATTCCCAAAGTAATAGTTAACGCGTTAATAAACTTAAACTGTTTATTTCTTACTGTTAATAAACACATCATTATGTAGTAGTATGGATTGAAATAGATTTTGTAACAATTATCTTTTAAGATTTTATATTTAAAATCAGAAGTCCTTCCAATTTTTTAAACGTATTAGAAATTATAGACCGAAAGTTATAACTTGTCAGTTTTATCTGTTTTTTAATAAGAAATCGAAAAATTGGCAATAATGACACACAAGTGTCGAAAAATGAATTACAAGCTTTGGAAAGAATAACACCACGAGTTTCATAAATCAGTTTCATTTTAAAAAGAAATATTTCAATTCAATTGAAACATCCTACTGTTCTCCGTTGGAACAAACTTCTGCTGTTTACGAAACTAAACCCTAAAATAGAGATAATCAGAAAAAACAGCTGGTTAAGCACAAGATAAAGCCCCCCCCCCCCTACTAACAAAAGCATTGCATAATATGCATATACCATTTAATACATATATACTTTGTAACCGTTGTTATTTTTTTATATAAATTAGTATTCTATGCCTTTAATTTTTATTATTAGTTACAAAGTTTGAGCATTTTGGTGGATTTTGACGAAAATGGATACCTGCTTCAAATTTTCACCAAACCAATGCAGGACCGACCCACTCTCTTTTTGGAAGTGATTCAAAGACACAATCATAGTGTAAGTAATAATGAAATGAAGAACGATACTATTGCATAATACATAGTTGGAAAAATAACCAGATAATATCATATATAAAATTTTCGAAGTTTCCTTCACCCAGTAGAATGAAGAATTGCACGTAAACAACCAGTTTGCTATCTCAAAACTCCATTCGGCTTGGATTCAATTCTTAGATATCACATTTCTCTCGATTAGTTTAACTTTTTTTATTTGTTTGAGTTCTATGGCATAAAGACAGCCAGGGTCATGCAGCATCAGGACCCACAGTTTTCCCAAGGAATCCAACCCTCTTAAGGCCTAGGAAACCAACCACCGAACTATGACAGTAAGCAGTTCATCGGTGAGCGTTGTTTTTTTTTGCACATCTGGGAGTCGAACCCGGGATAACTGCATGTTATGCACACGCGTTACCACTGCAGGGCCCTTCCTTTTAACTTAATTCATATCATTTTTGCCAGATAAAATCATCCATCTGTCTATTGATAACCTCAAAAGCCGGTTTTAAGCCCATAGAAACGCCACCTTACTAGCCTTGTCTACCCTCTGATGTAGCAGTAATACCACTGAAAACATTTACTGTGTTTGTAATATTAAATTTTCTCTCTTGCTGAAGTGTGTTAAAATACACCCATTTCCAATAGTTAAGCACCATACGTATAAGATTAACGGGGAGTTGATTAATAGTAATACATTTTAGATATGAACATTGATGAATATTATAGTTTTTTCTTTTTAAATAGGTACCAATTTTAGTCAACTATATTTGGGAAATTACAATTGTATACCCTCCAAGATAAAATGTCCCAACTCCACATACCCGTAAGATCATGTTGCGTATGTTGAGTGGTCAATAGTAGATGTCTACTAGGACACCAATAATGAAGCTCCATTTCTGCCAGTTTTTGTTAAAGGGCGCCCCTTGATATTACATGTTGCAGAGGGGAATCTATGTGCCATTGGATGGAAGGTTGGGATACTGTTGGTGTTATCATGGTTGCTCTTATGATTGTACAATCGTATTGAGCACAATTTCCCTTGGGATCTGCAGATCCTTCATAGCAGTTATGCTATGAAGAACGTGTGCCCTGCTAGACACATCACTGCGACAACAATGGTGGTTCACAAGTCTGCAGAACCACTTTGCTACTCTTAAATCCATTATGAGCTTGTACTTCCGAAGTGTGCATTATAGAGGCATCGTTGCAGATTACTTTAACGAAACTGAAAAAACAGTTAGATTTGTCCATTCGTGTGAATGGTTCTCTTTATATAAGTCCTAAGCAGGGTTTCCACTCCTGTTGTAGAAAAAAAAATCCCTGATTTTTCTAGCAAAATTCCCTAACCGATTACAAGCAACTTTCAACTGACTTTCCATTGTAGAAAAAATGGCTGCATGTTCGTGGGAGATTTGGCTACTCAAAACAGAAGTTACGAAGATTTTCTCTGACTTTTCTAGGCTTTACCAACAAACCATACCCCCAACCCAACCTTTGATGATTTCACATTCCATGACAATTCTAAGTTTGTGGGAACCCTGTCCAAGATACATCGCTTCTCATGCACTTTAGAAATGTGCCCATTGACAATTAAAAGTTTAATCATTTGTATAGACATGAAAGGCATTTGCCCACTGTTTTGCGTCTTTCACTCCATTTTCCAAGGGTGCGTCACGATTTCAGAATAAAGTGTTTGGACATATATTTGAGTGAGAAAGTAACACACGCACATAAAACTACAGTAATGTAATTTTATATTATTGTGCTTCATTTTACAAACTATCAACTTTTGCTGAAATTGTGAATTGCTTGCAGGTCATTTTCTTGTTCCTTACTGGTTTTTATTATTATATTAATAATATTTTATTGTGATGTTAATCGTTACATTTATTTCTTGTTTTTAGGGATTTGGAGCAGGAAATTTCAAAGCTTTGTTTGAGGCCATTGAACTTGATCAAGAAATAAGAGGAAATCTATAATTCACATTTATATGTCCTGCTCTATATAAGTAGTACATTACAATATTGCATTCCGTTATATGAACATTTCAGCTTAATGTTATAACGATAAAACAAACCTGGCATTTTTTTTTTACTTTATATATAATTATGATTGTTATTTTCTGAAGCTTTCAGTATATTTGTTCAATTTAATAAAGCATTAAAGGGCATCTGATCCTCATCTTTAAAATTATTCCACTACGACTTACAATAAGAAATACATTTTATGGTACAATCCAGTGAACACATAGCTACACACACTCTCTTACTACATACAAGAAACGTCTGCTAATTTGACTTCTGCCAAAAAATAGGTTCAGGTTTTTTAGAAAGATGCAAGTTCTTATATAGTATGATCATGATTGTTCTTTCCCCATGAAACACTAACAAACGTACTTATCCAGAAACTTGAGCAATTCAAGGTTCGTTTGGGTTAAAAACAAAACAAAAAATATTCATGTATACATTACAAAACTTGGTAAAATAACACAATGGGCACAGTTTTTAGACATAGCTTTGAAAATTTTTTTTGAATGCTTTTAGCCCTCTTTGAAGAAGCTTACATAATAAATTTATTATATTTATTACGTAAGCTTCTTCAAAGAGGGCTAAAAGCCTTCGAAAAATTGTCTCAAAGCTATATTAAAACATATGCTTCTAAAAACTACCGATTGTGTTATTTTACCAAGATTTGTGATATATTTAACACGCTTTACTTCCATTCACGTGTGTGTGTTTAAAGTACAAATTTAATTTACAGACATTCACAGAAGTAATTTTATATGCAGTGCAATTTTAAAATACACAAATTTTGCTGTAAAGTGTTTTTATCGCGCAAATAAATAATCATGTACATTACGCACAGAATGCCAAATTTATATAGAGCTGTAATGAGATTCCATCTCGATCATTTTTTTTTTTGTTACTACTTGAGATGCGCTAGGAAATGGGGGGTAATCATTTTAAATATCGTAACGTTTTTAGAAAATACCGCAAGTATATAAGTTTTAAGATTCACGACAATATAAAAAGTTTCACAAGGGATTCTGACAATGATCCAAAGTTTAAAAACACAGTTCAGCAGCCAACTGTTCCATTTGTCAAGTGAAGGCAGAATGAAAAGTAAGCGAAAGTAAAAAGCTTATATATCAAGGTGCTGAGAATTCCCAGCCAGGAATTCCTAGATGGGAAATTCATTCCTTATGGGAGGAATTCCCAGGTATACCCCCTTCGTGAAAAGCATGATGTACACAAAATCTGTTTTGAATAAATTTTTAACATCAAAGAACGATTTACATTGTTGTGTACATTCTGTAAAAAAAAGTCCAGGAGGGTGGGGGATGGCTAAACCCCATTCAGGTGCCAGTCTGGCTATGGCTCTACTACTAGATAACATTTATAGAATTATTTGCAGTTATGGAAGGTGACAAGGCAAGTGTAGTTGAATTTCAAAGGTGTTTTAATATAAAGAACAATGTCAATTTCATTGTAGAGGTTTGGGGTGATCTCAAAAATTGTGATATTGAGCAGTTGTCTTCGCGATTCTTTTTACTTTTCTATTATTAAATTATATCAATTTAATCATCCATTAAGAAAACAAAATTTAGCAATATGAGTAATATTTTTTTGATCAGCCTCTAACCTCACTTTCTACACAAGTTCAATTGTTTTTTAGAGCCTGAATATCTATAGAAATCAGAGGTTTAAGACCCCAATCCTCAGTGGCGCATCTAGTACCTTTGTTGAAACGACATACTAAAATTAGGCGAGACTGGAAAAGCCAATGCTAGATAAAAAGTTACAATGAGTTCATGATGTATTGGATTACACTGTACAATTTGAAAATGACAATATTTCTACATAAATATGATTTTATTTGAAAAAAAAAGTTCCAACCATTAAAGCGGTTTCTGAAATATGACAGTAACATTTCAAACGAACTACATTTGCTATCAAAAACCGAAACAAAAGTGTTGTTATCCAAGTAGTTGGCAGTTCTTAAAAAAGTTGTTTATTACAAAAACACTTCATCAAAAGGAGGAAAAGCATCAACTGTTTTCCGCTGTCTGCGAGTTTTGGAAAACAGTATCATAAAATCCTCGTTCAGTGTTTTCCTTTCAAAACGTTATCCAGTTTAGCTCATATATGATAACCATTTCATATGCCAGTATGAGTTTTAAACAAAAACGTTAAATCAAAAAACTTGGTTATTTGAAGGTTTTAAGATGTTTTTAGAGATTGACAAACCAAAGCAATCTAGAATAACTCACGATAACATTAGATCTAACTGATATTTTGGATCCACAGATATAAATTGATGAACAGCCTGTCAACTTTTATATATAATTTTGTGAGCTCAGATATAAAATTCATAATTGAAAGGAATGACTATGAAAATTTATGACCTATTTTTTTAAATTTCTTAATATTCTCGCTCATTTTAATTCTACCTCCTTTCTTTTCGCCGTCTATAAATAAAAATAAACATTCCAGAAAAATTATGAAATTTGGGATAACTTTTCCAATTTTCACAATTTTGTGATTTTAAAAATTAAAACATTTTAAGGCGGTCATATACACTTTTAAAACAAAGCATCGTATAATGAAATAGCTCATAATTACATTATACAATATAGTTTCTCAAAGATTATCATATCCATAATTACAATTAATAGCCATATATTCTATTTGACAAATTAGCCATATTACTTTTGAAATGGCATTGAGAAATGATTACCATTGTTATCAAAAACGGAGCTAAACTGGCTTAACCTCAGCAACCTGTCACTGTAGGATCTAGTCCCGAACTCTTTGTAATGTTCAGTTTCACGATTTCTTCGGCAGCAGTAGGATGTATTCCGACAGTTTGCTGAATATCTTCCATGGTAAGCCCACATCTTTAAAAACAAATATAAACAAAATTTAAACCACATGCTAAATAAATATGCTATAAAGCAAAAAGAACATCTGAAATAATTAAGGTAGGGGTGTGTGAAAGATTTCATTATAGGCAGTCCAATTCTCCATATTTTTTAAAGTTCACGCCTGGACCCATCTGTAGCTCATAATAGCCAGAGATGTAGGCAGAAAATATGCATAAAACCACAGATTAAACAGAACCAGATAAGAAAGCTTCACTGGTTCCATGATATAGTGATCGATCGTAGTGCCCCTATGGGCATGGTTTGGCTGCTGTCATTTAATTTTGTAAATAAATAATAAAACGCATTTTATTTTGTTGAAATATACTGGAATAATGAACGTCATCATATAACAGTAGCCAAATTGGACAGAAAAGCTACAAAAGTCGTATAACGGCTTTATGTGACCAACTGATTACTGCCAAGCTGCCTCCTTAGAGGCAGCACCTGCACTTGAATGAGCTTTTCTATCTGGTTGTATTTAATCTGTGGCATAAAACGAATTTTTGTGTGTTTTGTGTGAGGACAGAAAGAGTCATGCTGCACTGGAATCTACAGTTTTCCGGGGAAGCTGAACCCCGGTGACCTAGGGAACTATCCCTGGACTGCCAGGCAGTCGGTAAATTTTTTTTTTTGGAACTGTTCGGAGACTAACTCAGGATAATGGTGCGTTAGACAAATAATCCTCATACCACCGCAAGGCTTATACATAAAGTAGGTGTTAGTATGAATGAGAAGGTGGAGTTAGAGTTAAGGATAAGTCCTCCACATCTTCTTACTTTCATTACTTAAAGAGAACTGTTTGGTACACACGCATGCACACACACAAAGGACGAACATATCAGGCTCGTGCCAAGAGTGCGGCAAACAAGGCAATTGACTGAGGTTAAAAAGTTACTAAGTGCATTGTGGTTCTGAGGTTTAGTGAGAAACTGACTATTTTCTTCAGCACATAGCACAAAAAAAGTTAACCAGTTTTCGCTGTCCAAAATATTTTAACAACTAGTCTGTGCAAACTAGCAAGCACTCCGTCTAATTCATGTTTGTTCATTTGTGGTTTTACGGCTCAAAGACTACAATGGTCATGCTGCGCCGGGACCTACTGTTTTCCGAGGAATTTGAACATCTGGACCTACTGTTTTCCGAGGAATCCGAACCTCTTAAGGCCTAGGGAACCAAACCCCGGACTACAGTGAGCAGTGCGATCTTTATGAGATCTCTGAGTAAGCGTTCTTTGCACTGCTGGGAGTCGAACCCGGATTAGCCGCGCAATAGGAGAACGCGTTACCACACTGCAGGGCTTCTCCGTTCAATTCACAATTGTGCAAATTTATCGATTATAGCCATTCACAATTTAGAATGATAAATGTACATATATATATTAGCCAAAAACTATCACCTCATAGCTGCAGCAAAACCTTGGATCACTTCTCCTGCATGTGGTCCAATAAAATGTAAACCCAACACTTTTTGTGGATGAGCATTTAAGCAAATCACCTGTAAGGGTAAACAAAATTAACATACTTGAAGAGGTTAAGACATAGTTAAAATCTTTGACCAAATCATCCAAAAGAAAGATGTATACATACCTTAATGTAACAATGACTCGCATCTTTGTGTGGAATGGTATATTCCAAAGGCTGGTAAAATGCATGATAAATTTCTAAATTAGTTTGTCCATGCCGTTCGAGAGCTGTTTCTTCCGAAAGACCAACAGAGCCATATTCAATGGGTGTGAAAACCGTTGTAGCCACCTAATATATATATTATACGCAATAAATACATTGGAAATCACATTTGTTTCACACAATTGCAAGATTTTTTTGCCCCCTCCCCCCAGTTTACATTATATTTAACTCACAAGTTACGCCTATATGCTTACACATCAGTATACACAAAAAGTTCATATAGTTAGGGATGGGAACTACAAAGCTACAACTCCATATATTTTATGTATACATTCAAAATTATTCTACAATGGGGATTACGATTCCCATCAACCCCTCACTGTATTCGCCAGTGGGATTACATCAAATACTCAGGTTTGATTCTTGTTGGAACGAACATGCACCAACATACGTGTACACAAAAATTCATGAGGGGGGCTATAGGCCCAACAAGCAGGGGGGTTACAGAGCTACAACTCCATGTATTCCTAAGTTAAATATACAACATTTCATTGCCACCGGGGGTGGGGAGGTTAAAACTCCTCTCAACACCCCCTGAATACAGCAGTGTGCACTGACTTGTAGCATTCCGGGGTTTTATTCAAAGGTTGACAGAGGTTCCAATTTCTCGGGAAACTGTATGTCAGCACAGTATGACCCCATCTATCTTTGTGCTATAAAACACAAATGAACATACTATTATTGCATTTAGATTTGAACTTGAAGGTGCTCAACAAGTTGCCTGAAGTAGAATTGCTAATGTAATGTGACATCAAAATTACGACCCATTTACAAACTTCTATGATCTGCCCAACGACATGTCTTTTATGGCCCGCTCGCTCATAAAAAAAAAATACAAATTGTTTCACACAAAAATAACACCCAATTGCTCCCTCTGAGTTTTAAATTTATTCATTTTACTTTATTCTGTTCACATTTTGTAATAAATATTTTAAAATGCTAGAGAACTAAAGTAATACGCGGTCCTCCCTCAATTGTGTTTTACTTTTATCATTTTGTGCATAAGGGCATTAGAGGTAGTTTTATTGATTTGCAGTGCAACAGTGATTTTAAAATAAAATTCAGCTTACGACTCACTGAATTTTATTCTAAATATGTTGAAAAGAATAACTTCCCCATCATCCGAGTTCATGCTCTGAAAATGATGCTACTATTCCAGAGCAGTTACGCCTGTGAATAGCTCTTTTCAATAATGAAGTTGATAAAATCGGAAATTAGGACCAAAATAACTGACGTCCACCTTGAAAAGACTCTTAGGGCTGCAACATTGAAAATAGGACCTGATATTGACAGACTTGTTAAAAACGGGCAGTGCAAAAAACCTCACTAAAAGGTTTGATTTCGCTTTATATATTAATAACTAAAAGTATTGTAAATGGTTTTTTTTCCCCCATGTGTATTTTACGTCGTAATATATATGTATTCAGTACCAGGGGTGATCCAGAAAGTATTTTCAGTGGGGGGGTCGTAAAACCAACATAGAGACCTAAGAAGAAACGACAACAAAGGCGGATTTAGGGGAAGAACGCCATACACCTCTCTAGATCTGCATTTGCTCAGCCCTAATATTGATGGTTAATATATTGCTACAATAGTATGGCCCGTGAGTCAGAAAGAATAAGCAAAATTGGCCTATGGATTGAATAATGGTTGCAGATCCCTAATCTACTGGATTGAAACCTGGATCCAAATGATATATTGTGATCAAGGACAAGATAAATGTGGAAAAAAGGGTGGAAAACTATCATCATATCAATAATGATATTATATATTTCTCCATTTGAAATGAAAACTTATTGATACTGACATAGGTAATAGTAACTTACATTTTCATAATCCATTTTCACATTACTGTTGCCAAATAGTCGATGTGCTAAAAGTTTTCCAGCTTTGATGGCTACGGGAGTGAGTTCTGGCTTGCCCTGGAAACAAAACAGCATACACGAATTTTAAAGAACGACAGAAACAGACAAATTCCCTAAAAGGTTACAAAAACGTTGACCCCCGAGATCCATGGGGAATGGCTATACACACATAATACACATACATATATAGACATCTGAACAAGTATTTTAATGAAAGGTTTTAAATTTCATACATCTTTTAATTATTACATCATACGCATTTGTGACATTAATTCAAAATGAAAGACATGTATATAAGAATAAAGAAGCAACTTTTATCAATTTTTAGGCATAGTAATAGCAATGCTGGTGTTATGATGTGGTTAGATGGTGAAACGTTCGTACAGAAAAAGGAATGTTTTTCTGTGTCTGGCGGGGTACGATCCCACGACCTTCTGCCATCCGGGCAGGTAGCTCTTATAAACCAAGCTACAGATGACAAACATTCATTCCCTTACGAACGTATTTAAAGCATATTTTAAGGGTTTGTCGTCCGTAGTTCAATTGGTAAGAACACCTTCCCGGATAGCAGAAGGTTATAAGACCATGTCCCACCAGATGCAGAAAAAAATTTCTTTGTTTGTAGAAACGTTTCACCATCTAACCATACCATAACATCAGCATTACTATCACTACACATAAAAAAAATTATAAAATTGTTTCTTAATTTAATCTGCGTAGTGTTTGATTTGTATAAATAAATGCATATAAGAATTTGCATCTAATCTGAATTTGACTATACGTATGCAAAGTAATTAGACATGCAAGTTAAAATTGAGTCGTTATACTCATAGAGTCACACCAGGCATGGATTTTTAGAGGTTATAGAGATTTGGCTGTGTATTATAAAGTGATATAAATTAATTAGAATAAATGAAGGATGACTGAAAATACGCCAACTATACTTTAATAGAGCAATTCTCACTAAAAACAAAAAATTAGTTCTCTCACAATAAGGAAACGTAGAATGTACAAGTTAGAATGAAATTCTTTTTCACGATCAAATCACGCTGTCATGAACATTTGTCTGATATAAACTAATAAAAACAAATAATGTGAAAGTAGTTCAGAAAGAATGAAAGTACTGTTATTGCTCATTAGTCCCATATCCCATATATTTGTAAACGGAACTGTTTGGCAATTGCCCATGACATCAAACTTTTAAAGAGGGCAGATGCACACATACATTTTTCTTATATATTTTATATATAATAAGGGCCAGAGAAAAAGTTGTTAAAAGAAAAAGACCTTAATAGGAATATGCATAATTCTATGAACCACAAACTACTATCATTAAATGAAAACAGTCGTTAATCAAAACAACATTACTAGGAGAGATTATTGTATATAAATTACAATTTACTGGAGCATTCTGTAAGTATGCCTTCCCAGCTGAAGTAAAGCCTCCCCAGCATCGGAAAAAATGAAAAATTAACATTCTTGAATATAATAAATTGATTTGCAAAAAATATGTAGTTACTTTATTTGATAAATAATGCATACAAAATAATCATAAACGCCAGTCCCTCTTACATACTCAATGATTTTTCATCACATTTAAGGGGGTATGTTTCTTTTAGAAGAAAATTCCCTGTAAAAGCCACCTCTACATTTACAGCAATTTTCCGTCGCATATGGGGGAGGATCGACTGATTGTTTTCATACTGCCCTTCCAAAAATAACTGAGACAGACACTGTGTGTGTGTGTGTGTGTATGTGCACATTCACACAGAGTAGAACCTCTCTGTAACAGGATGGGGTGCCAAAAAAATCACTATGTCTAGGGCACGGATTGCTCCTACTGTGTAGACTCTAGGAAGGGTGGTGCCTCTCTTGCGATCCCACAAAGTGGTCTGGCCACTTACCACTGGTGGTATGCTTCCACTTACCACTGTGTTTCTCCTCCACAGATGGGGAGCTTGTTGGTTTGTGGGAAGCCACCAACTGGGTCCTTCACCACGGTAGCTCTGTTGCTACGGTTTACTGTGACTTTCAGACCGCTTTGCTTAACCTACAAGCCGGTCTGCCCCATTGTCCAGGACATTGTGGTCGCGGCGGCTAGATGTGCGGATGAGGGGAGGTCTGTGACATACTGTTGGATTCCTGGCCACACTGGCTTTCGAGGTAATGAAATTGCGGATACCTGGGCATATCATGCTCTAGAGGACGCAAACGGAACCTGCAGTAACAGGCCCTCCCCGCACAACCCCTCCCTTTCCTGCCGTATCAGGAGTCTGAAGGACACCTTTCAACAAGACATGGTGAACCTCCTGAAAAGAGATATTTATGGGGCACTTACGATCAGCTTTCGAAGTGCGAAAATCACCATACTTACTCCCTGATAGTCTCCCAGGTGGGGGCACAGACCAGGCTGCATCGTTTCAGAATTGGCTGTGCATTCACCAACAAGTACCTCCACCACATTAGGCAACTCCCGTCGCCTGTGTGTCTCCAGTGTCAGGAAGGTGCTGACGAAACACTGGAACACATTCTTTTGCAGTGTTCGGCCTACGGCTACCTCAGGGAGGAGCTCCTTCTCGCCCGCCGCCGTTTAGGCCTCGCCTCGCCACCAGGTCTGTCCGACCTCCTGGATCCAACCAGATCCTTCCATCTCTGTGCTGTACCCATGGCAGCGCTCCACACCTTCCTTACTGGGGTTGGCCGGTTCCTGTAGGTTCCACAGCTGGCCCAGGAGTATGATTCCGGACCAGCGGCCCATCTGGCAGCTTGCTTCGGTACATGTTAAATGATGACCCATATGTGAGCATGCATCTCTGTGAGCTATGTATGGTCAATAATCGAATTCCCCATCCCCTTTAGCAGTTGATTGCGCTGTTTGAGCGTCCTCTCTGGGATTACAGCACCGCCTTCGGCAGCCACCCTTCCCAATCCCCCCCACATAACTTGCCTCTCCCAGGACACCTCACACTCTAAATCCGGGCCTGAATGACTCAAAGTGGACTTGAGTCATCATATCAAGGGAGAATTGGGCAAAATAAAAGCAGGATGGTGATACACAGGAGGCAGACAATAACCTGTATATTTTCGTTATTGACATTTCAAAGAATTTGCTCCTAGATGTTGACAGACATTAATGTGATTCACAATACCTCATAATTATTGAGCCATGGGTACAGTAGAATGATTACATATATATCTAATAGAAATCATATGATTATACACACTCATGCACATATATACACAGGGTTCGGCAAGTTATGCCAAACTGCACTCATCAGACAAAAACAACACGCGCCTGCCTCAAAAAGAAGATTCCTTACTCGCCAACTGTAAAAACCTGATCGCTAATAGTGACCAGATTTACCGAGCCCTGTATATATACATACTATATAAATACATAAAATAAAATGAGAAAAATTATAGAATATTACATGTAGCACATCTCCTATTGCATAAATATGTGGAACAGATGATTGTTCATCAGAAGCAATCACTTTAAGGCTTTCTGAATGAAGTTGCACACCAATGTCTTCGAGCTTTAATGGCTTTGTCTGCGCTTGTCTACCTGAAACAAAGGACCTCTGAAGGACACCCAACTAAGGCGTTTTTAAAACAACCCCATTCTTCATATTGATGAATTCATATTTCTATGAATTAAGAATGCACAGGGGCAGGTCAATTTCTTTAAAAAACAGTAGTAAAAATAGGAGTGATTATACCCAAAAATAGGAGAAAATATGAAAGATTATCGAAGAAACATAGGAAAAAATAGAAAAGATTATCAAAAAATAGGAAAGATCACTTAAAAAAAAAAAGAGAAAAAAAGGCATACTATATGAAACAGGACAAAATTTAAAATTAAATTAGTTATAATGCAAGATTTATAATATAAGTTATAACAGTAGCTACAATTTTTAATGAAACACAGTATAGAAAATATATAAATACACTTCAAGTAATGAATTTATATAAGTGTCTTCTCTTTACTAACAAAAAAAACATCAATTTCGATCAACTCAACTTAACCATAAATAACAACCCCATTCCCTTTTCATTGGAGAGAAATTTCCTCAGTATAAGTCGACAACATAATTTAAAGTGGGATAACCATGTTCACACAGTATGTACAAAATTAAGCAGAAGTATTGGAATAGTTAGAAATGTTAGTTTCTATTTACCTGTTCCAATCCTTTTAAATCTCTATTCTTTCTTGATTTTCTCAAACCTTTATTACTGCCTTTTGATTTGGGGTCATACTTCCAAATATAACCTTCAACGTTTGGTCTCATTACAAAAGAGATATTTATGTCTTATTCTTAATCATTCCCATTTTACCCATAGCTCAGATATTATTAGACACTTTTGTATTTTTTTAATTGATAATCTTCTTACTTTTAAAACCTTAATATTCATGTTTAACATAATACAATCCTCGCGACATTCAAATATAATTTTTCTTCAATTGCCTAATCACACATATCATACAAATAATTTAACTAACTATACCCCAGATTTTTCTCGAATCAATCTTGGAACGGCAAGAATTGGCTGCTTTGGCCCCAGATTGTAGAACTCTTTCCCTTCTACTCTCCATTCTTTAAATTCACCTTTTTTTATTCAAAAGCTAGCTTACTGATCACCTGTTAAATTAACATCCACTCTCTTTATTATTATTATTTTCCTTTTTTTGTTCAGAAGTATATATTTTAAATATAATTAAAGCACTCAGCATGGGCTTTGTTAGACATAATAGTCTTTGCCCATTGCTGCCCAGACGAGTCAAGTTAATTTTGAAATATTTGCTGCGTACCTCACTTATGATTCGTATCCGGTTCGTCTAAATGAAGAATTTGATTTGATTTAAGGAAAGAATTTTTCGTCCCCTCATAATTTATTCTTAGCATTAAAGAGCCAATGCTCTTTTCTTAGTATTTTTCTGAACTTTTGTGGGACACAGAGAGGATCTTGTGGACCCCCTGATACGTTCCCATGGACCCCAGGGATACGTGGACCACAGTTGAAGAACCGCTACTCTATACGATTAAGTTTTGACACACCCCACCCTTTTTATACGATTCATACTAGGACCTTTGTTTTAGGTAAAGAAAAGAAAATTTGCCAGACACTCAGGCTGGAGTCGAACAAGCGATTTATAGGCTATCGTCCTATAGCCCTTTACGCACTTCGTTAATTTTTAAGGAGTTTCCACCTTTCATTAATCTCTGTTGCTTTCAAATTCTGGACGATGGATTGGCAGATAAAAATGAGTGTTGGATACCATTATTAGTCAAACTGGCGTTTTTTGGACAGTAGGCAAATGATGTTGGTTGGCTGGATTTTATGGGACAAAATCAACAAAGGTCATTTTGCATGGTAAGCAAATAAATTGCCATGATGCCAACAAAGGCCAAGAATCTATGAAAAACTGAAATTGAAAGTTATGATAAAATCTATCAAGGTTGGAACAGGATTAAATTTGAAAACAGACCTGACAAGGGTAATAAAATCTTACATCTGTACATATAGAGAAACAGTTGTTCCATGTCTTTGTTCATCTAGTAGTTAAGACACTCTAGGTCTCAACAGAGGGACCCTGGTTCGAATCCAGGATGAGGGACGTCTCTTTTTTTCCTATACCAAAAAAGCTCTAATATGAGCTTTAAATGTGGGTGTCAAATTTATTCATAATAAAAAATCCCCCACGAAAAACTCACAAAAATCTCGCCCCGGAGGCTTTGTGTGTTGACCATTATTTGGCAATTGTGTTATCCCTGCGGAGGGTAATAATACCTTAACACCTTTACATACGGAGAAAGAGAGCGTTGTTTCCTGTCCTCATTCGTCTAGCGGTCCAAGACACTCCGGGCTAAACGGAGGGACCCTGGTTCGAATCCAGGATGGGGAAAGCGTCTCTTTTTCACCTATATCAAAAAAGCTATAGTATGAGCTTTAAGCGTGGATGTCAAATTTATTAGCAATAAAAATCTTCCATGAAAAATTCACAAAAAACTAGCATCAGTGGCTTTATGTATTGACCATTATTTAGTAATTATGCTAGCCCTAAGATGAGTAATAATATCTTACTAACTCTATCAAAAACGATAGTAAAGGTTTTTGCAAATGATTTAAAAGAATTAGGATGGCAACAATGATGATAATCAGCTTTTCACTGATAATTGGTTCTGATAAGACATTTTGACACATATAAAAAAAAATTAATTGGGGGAAAAAAACTTACCAATAGCGAACATAACGGTATTGAATTCATCATGTAAATATTTGTTACTTTCATCTTTCCAACTAACTTTCAATTTGCCTTTGTCAGTTTTCTCAATATTAGTAGGCTGACAGCGATAAAGAAACTTCGTTCCTCGAACTGACATGTGATCAGCTACAAGTTTCGCCATTTGCTTAAAAGAAGACAAGCTACATTAATTAAAAAAGAAGAAGAATCAAACTAACACTTCTGAAATCTCAGTTATGCTCCCTGATTACTTGAATTGACTAAAGTATTTTTTTAGTTCTACTTTGAAATTATTAACCAATAATAATACAACCTATTATAATTGGGAAGACAGATAAGAGATTGCAGAAGCAGTATAAGATATGAGAACGGAATAATTTTCAAAGTTTCAATCCCTCATTGCGAACAGTGATCGATACAGTGACAGACTCCATTAAAGAAGATGCAAATTACACAGAGCAGGCCCCCCCCCTCTTTTAACCGGCCATGGTAGGACTGGGACCCTGACTGATCAGTGATTTGCTGGACTAATCCCAAAATACAGCCATTCATTGAAAAGAAGTTGCAAAATTAAGGTATATATATAAAAAAAATTTCTAAATTAATTGATTTCAGAATATTATTATTATTTAAATAAGAAAAGATATGCAGCATTAAAATACTATAGCGTTGTTTTAAAAACAATTTTTGTACTCTAAACGTAACTAGGTATCAGATAGATAGATACACAGTAAAAGGCTCATTATTTTTTTTAAAAAAAAGTGATTTTTGTTTGATTTGGCTAAAAAACAAGTTGCTAAAACTGATTTCAGATAACTGGATGAAGAGAGTTGGTTGAAACGGCAGCTGATTGAAGTGGGGTTGGTTAAAAGGGTGTATCTACAGAATTGAAATACCTGGTCAAAACCTCGAAGGCAGATTGATCGAACCATCAGGGTTGTGTCAAAGCCAAGTCCTGTTAAAAAACCTGCACATTCCAATGCCACATCTTAGAGAAAATGTTAAGAAAAAGAAACAGTTCTTCATGTCAACATTTTATCTAGTGCAATATGTTTTAGCCCAGGGGTGGGGAACCTTTTCATGTTGGAAGGTCGCATTAAGTTAGCTGTAATGTTTGAAGGCCACATGTGTTTTAATTGTATTAGTCAATCAAGGAATATTATTTCGTTAAATTTCATCTACTCTTTTATACTTTAATTAGGTTCGTTTTAAGCATATTAAGATCATAATGCAAATATAAAAGACGAACAGAATCATACTAATAAAAATAAAAGGATTTTTTTTTGCGAAATTTTAATTTAGCCAAAAGGCAGCACCTAAGGACTTTGAAGGCCGAAGGTTGGTTCCCCATGCCTGTTTTAGCCCATATGCCTTATTCACAGAATAAACCTCAACGTATATTACAGCAATTCAATCCATAACAATTAAATTCACCAGGAACATATCTCACATGCATTTTATCAGCATAAAAAAAAAAAAATTTCAAACTTAGCAATTAATTGATTGATTGTAAAGGATACAGCTAGCACCAACAATCAAACTGCAAAGTAAACATCAAATGTAAATTAAACCTAATTAATACATATAGAACAATCGTATGATAAAGTGCATGGCGCTGATACAAAAAAACAACAAAAAAAAAACCAGTGCACCATTAAAAGGAATAAATTATCACATTCACAAATTAACATCACATAAATGATTACATAATTAATAATTTTTATTGACAATATTAATAAATCAAAAGCACACAATGTTGGATTCTGAAATTTATTATTTTTTAGTCTGACATTTCATAACACGTCCATTATTTTTTAGTCTACGAGCTCACCTATGGTGTAGAAAACTTGTGTTTGGACTTGACTGAGCATTGGGTACTTCTTGTTGTTGCACCAATCCACAATCCCTCAGGTTTGATTCTATACGAATTTAGTGCTTCTCAGCCTTCATAAGACCGTGGCCTGGTAAACTCTCTCTCTCTCTCTTTCAATATATATATATATATATATATATATATCATCATATTCAACCATTATCTATCCACTGAAGGATGAAGGTCTCTCCAAATGCTTTCCACACGTCTATCCTGAGCAATTGGCTTCCATGTCACCCCAACCTGTTTTCTTATTTCATCCACCCATCTAGTTTGAGGACGTTTTCTAGGTCTTCGGTGGTCTCTTGGAATCCAGTTCAGAATTTCTGTTGTCCATCGTTGATCAGTTCTTCTTGCAATATGCCCAGCCCATCGCCATTTCAGCCCTTTTACTTTAACAATGATGTCCTCTACTCTAGTTTGCTCTCTCACCCAAGTGTTCCTTTTTCGATCTCTTCTAGTTATTCCAAGCATGCACCTCTCCATGCTCCTTTGCATTGTTATATATATATAAACAAATAAGATGAGGGCTCAGTATCAACGAATTTATTGGTAAATAATTTTTTATAAAGCTTGTACATTAAACTAACATAAGTATTAACAATTAATTATGACATATAAAGAGTAATAGTACATTTAAGTATACGATATAACATGTTGTCAAATATAAAATTGCATTTAAGTTAGTTATCAATTGTTGCACTAATGAAATCTTGTGGCATAATGTAATTTCCTCGGGTCGAAGTCATTAATTTCTGTAAGTTGAAAGATTTTGATGTATGAAAATTCCCAATTATTCTTGAATACTTCTATGCCTAAATATATACATGACTTGGTCATTTGCTACACAGGTATTATTTAGGTGTACTGGGTCTCAGCTGTTTGAGACACTCGTGGATATTATTCCCCCTCAAAGTATTTCCACAATAAAATATTTATATATGAAACACGCTCAGAAAATTAAAATGACAAATTCTAGAAGAATCTCTGGCAGGTTGGTATAATTGATGTCAGGACCATCCAGGTTATAGCTTGATGGTTGAGAAACACTGCTCCAGGCAATAATGGTTTGGATTCCTCAGAAAACTGTAGGTTTTGGTTAACTATAAAATAACATAAACATCGTCGCAGTGCTGCCAAAGATGGCTCTAATATGGCTAGATTTAGCTAAAATTGCTCAATTTAGCTAAATGTCTAACAAACGAATTTGGAATTTTACTTGCAGGTCCCAATCCCCTGTTTCTCTTTAGGAATTATGTTACAGTAAAACCTCCTTTAACGGTCACCTCCAAACAACAGTAAACTCTGAAGACTGGCCAGATATTAATGGAACTGAAGCAATGACTGATCAAAGAAATATTTTCGGGGGTGTGCAAAGTTTAAAACCAATGTGGACCTAAATCTTGGGGGAGGGGGGCACGAAGCTTAAAAACTAATACAGAGACCTATAATAAATGCACATTTGTTACAGGTTTCTCGCTCGCCACAAAGAAAAAATTCCTTGACTTTTCCAAGTTTTTTTCGCTGACTTTTAGGACAAAATTCCCAGCATAATTGTAAGCAAAACCTTCAATTGAATTTGGTTTCAGGGAAAACAGCCTCATGTTCACATCAAATTTAGCTATTCAGAACAGGTTAGAAAAAATTTTCTTGACTTTTCCAGGTATGACCAAAAAATTCCGTTTTTCCTGACTACTAGGAATAATTTCAAATTCCCTGACAACTCCAGCTTCTCCACATCATATGGGAACCCGGTGTTATTCTTGGACAAGGCATATGTCTTCTGTGACCATGGGCATCCAAATAAGTGGGCAGGGGAGCCCCCAGCCATTCAAAATTTTGATTTGCCCGGTTCTGCTATGCATTTACTTTAAAAATCTGTACAGTCACATTTTAAAATAAGGTACTTTTTAGCTCATTACTAATTGTCAAGCAGTATCAATTATTTTTGTAGCATTTTAGTATCTTGTACATTCACTAAAATTCTTGACAGCCTTGAGAAGAAAGTAATAATATTTCTCAGTTCCCCTCCCCACTAGACGTACTCATATGGGCACCCATACCTGTGACCTCTCCCAGATTCACCCTCGAGCCAAACACTTTCCATAGGATTGACATTAAAGTTAACCTCAGAGCAGCGAATTCTGAATGGCCCTTTGTAGGCACTAACGAAAAATTTTAACAGCCATTCAGATACATTTTCAAATTTATCTGCAACCTAAGAAGTCATTTTAAGTAGCAAAATACTCTAAAGCAATTATTAATAAAGCTATTAATTACTGTCAAAGAGTTTATGCAAAAGCACACATTTAAACTCTTTTTTATATAATGTTTTCTATATTATTCAAAACTTAAAAAAAAATATAAATATTTAAATAGGCTTACGTTTTTCCAGGCGGAGAGCGTAAACTAAATAAATCATCACTAGAAATAGAATACTCTGTTGCTCCGGGAACATCAGTTGGGTACCTTGGCCTTCCACCTACTGCAATTACAATATATTCCGCTTCGATTTCTTCCTAAAAAGAAATAAAATTCATTAACAAGTTGTATAATGCCACAAGATATTTTTTGGTGCACCTGATATACTGACATTTCTATTTACCGAACGCCTCAACTTGATTCTGTGCAAATTATATTCAAAAGTATGTGAAAAGTACGGGAGGGGGAGTTAAAATTTGAAATAGAAAATTGGTCCAAAAAAAAAAAAAAAAGCTTATTTGGTTAATCTGTGTTTAATTTTTCATCCTGTATGCATCAAAACAGTACACAAAAAGTTTTGCAAAGGGCAAAAATTATATCTCCTTATATTTTTGCCTCAATCGGCTACTTATAGAAAAACGTAAGGAGTTTCGATTTGGTGCCTGTTGTGTTACCTATGCTTATCACATGGTAAATTTTGTATATTGCTAGGAATTCTGATTTTCCATCAAGAATCAGCATGCTAAAATGCTCTTAGCATACAATGTATCTATAAACCACACTTTAAACTAACACAGTGTAAGCCTACATGAAACAAAAGTTTATTTCTTCCCAAGTCGTGAAATTACTGTCTTTGCTGTTGATTTTACTTTTTGTATAGAATGGATTTCATTTTTGAATTCTAAAATTTACATAAACCTATAAATTAATAGATAATTAAATTTAAAAAATTAAAGGAAGAGCCGAAAAATCAAAATAAGAAGACAATAACCTTCTTTTCCCCTGTAGCAACTTCGATTGTATGCTGATCTAGGAGCGACCCTTTGGCATTGAAGAAATCAACGTTTCTAAAAATGAGAATGAAATAATCAAGTTGTAAAATAGAGAATGAAGTTAAAAGTAAATTATTAGGAAAGTTTAAATTAGAGGGCAATTTATTTATACTGTCGCATTAAAAAGTGATGATTTTGTCACCTTTTTTTTTATTTTATGATTAGGTGACGAAATTTTTTAAAAATCTAATTTGTTTCACAATAATGGAACTCAATTCTAAAGATCCGCATATTATCTCTGTCATATTTAATACATTATTAATTATCTCACACCTTGTATAATGCTACAATGCAGATTTTCAAAATTATATTCAACTTTTTACTTTACAACATTGCAAACAACACTTCAAACTTTCAAGAGTGGCTACAACTAATATAAGCTTAATTAACCAATGAAAAACCTTCAATGTACTATTAATGTTAGAATGGTATCACCCACTGATTCATAAAAAGTTTTACCTACAATATTTTCAGCATTAAGTAAAGTCCGAGAGCACTAGCTCATGTATGAACCTATTCTTCACGACTGATAGAGCCATATAAATATATATATATATATATGCAGTGTTTCCACAAAAATTACTAACGGTTTCCACAATTAAAAATGAATGTTTTAAAAGTTCAGTTTCAGAAATACTAACGAAACAATACAGAGTTTCACCAGGAGATTCCATAACAAACAGTTATTTCGACACTGGCGTAAGGTTTAAAAACACGACGTTTCGGGAGCCAACTGCTCCCTTTGTCAAGTGAAGGCAGAATGAAGAGTTCGTGAAAGTCCTAAGCTTATATACCCGCATGTTGGGAATCCCCATCTGACGCCATTTGGTGCGGAGCATTTCCAGCTGGGGAAACCCCAATCGGGGAAACCCTCGCCGGGAAAGCCCCCGCACCCGACGATGTCAGATGAACACCCCCAACTCGAGGTTTTGCAAAAATCCTGTAAGGTTCTGGTAGAGGTTTTGCGATGTTTATTGCACGACTCCTCAAACCGTAGGTTTCCCATGATTCCAGAAAAAGTCTACTCCCCAGATTCGTCACATTCTGATGTAATATTTTCATCGAATGCCAATCTGGTTCGTGACCCTCCCTGAACAGTTGGCTGAACATGTCTTCAGAGAAGGTCACGAACCAGATTGGCATTCGATGAAAATATTACATCAGAATGTGACGAATCTGGGGAGTAGACTTTTTCTGGAATCATGGGAAACCTACGGTTTGAAGAGTCGTGCAATAAACACTGCAAAACCTCTACCAGAACCTTACAGGATTTTTGCCAAACCTTGAGTTGGGGGTGTTCCCGGCGAGGGTTTCCCCAATTGGGGTTTCCCCAGCTGGAACTGCTCCGCACCAGATGACGTCAGATGGGGATTCCCAACACACGGGTATATAAGCTTAGGACTTTCACGAACTCTTCATTCTGCCTTCACTTGACAAAGGGAGCAGTTGGCTCCCGAAACGTCGTGTTTTTAAACCTTACGCCAGTGTCGAAATAACTGTTTGTTCAGAAATACTTAAAAATTATTACAAAATGCAACATGCAAAGAATGATAGGATGCATCGTTACTTTTGCTTTAACTGTACTCTGTGTCCCCAGTTCAGTGACTTGATGTGACTTGTTATAGCTTCTTGTAGAGTGGTCCAGTTGTGAACAACACTTGTTTGAAACTGCCAGCCATATGCCCGAGCATCAGTTAGGGACTCACCAAGTTGGGCAGCTTGGTGATACAGTTTCTTAGGTATACAGCCAACATTGACACATGTGCCGCCTAATCCCCATATGGTCCCTATCATAAAACGAAATATATTTAAGCATTAATAATAGTTCATTCAACCTGTGATACATTGTATGGTGGCATATTGTGAACAGTTATTGCGTTATGTACCGTGAATACTTTAACTTAATACAAAAAAATTTCGCTTCTAATGGATAGGTTAGAAGTGGAAGGAACTAAAATGCATAACTTATTGTTAGAACATCTTCTAGACATCTCACACACACACATCCTACGTACACTGTATTATAATGCAGATAATATTTACTTTAAAAAATATGACTCATTACAAATTTTGCTCATTTGTTATCGTTTCACTATATAGTAATTCACAATGTTAATATACATATAAAGAACAATTAATAAAAAAAACAGGGAAAAAATTACACCTTAAATTATTAATGTGACAAAGTTTTCATTAGAGCAAGTCTATAGTGAAACCTTCATAAGTTATCAATTAGATAACTCATCGTTTTTCTTTGGTCCAGCCTAACTCACGTAAAGTTGAATTTTTTTTTTTTTTTAATCATTTATTTAGTGTATTAATATTTCTAACAATTTATATCATTACTATGAAAATTCAGATAAACTGAAAATTTACACGATCATTACAGTAATGCAGACTAGGTACTTTTAATAGTTCGGGTCATCACCCTGCTTAAATTAGCATATTCCTTGGACCATCCTGAGTGATGATGAATCAAAGTTTTACTGTCTTTTCCTCACAGCAAAATGACTCACCTGCAGGTCATTTTGCTTGGAAGAGATAAGACTTAGTTTATCAAAAACATTCAGCGAGTTCATCGTCTGAATATAATTTTTTATAAATGTACATATTTCCATTTTTTCATATACTTCTTTTATTTTAATACTTTCTATTTATAATTTAGTCCTTTTATATTTAATTTTCATTCACAATAAATTTATAAGTTATTATATTTTTTAACAAAAGTAGAAATTTAAGCATATTAGATTATTTAATCTTGCTGTATCATTAATGAAATGATATGTAGTCATTGAAATGTAAATTACAAACATGCTTCGCAACTTTTATCTCCAACTAACAACTAGCTGGCTGTTGAAGGGAGTTTGTGCAATGCATTTTAATTAGATCCTTTTCCCCTTTAAAAAAAACATGTTTATATAAGTCGAACACTACGCAGATTAAACAAATTTTTATCGATATTTTTTGGTGTAGTGATACCATCGCCGATGTTTTGGTGTGGTTATATGGTGAAACGTTTGAAAGAAAAAGATGTTTTTTGCGTTCGGTGGGGACCGAACTTACAACCTTCCACTTGCCGGGCGGAGGATCTACTAACTGAGCTAAGAACAACAACATTTAATCCCTTACGAACATATTTAAAGACTATTTACTGGCTTTTCGATCAATTTAATACCAGTTTCTTTGCAATTTGGTTTAAATAGTAGTCCATGTACTACACCATTCTGCGAAATAACTGGCTTCAGTAAATATTTACGTTCGTAAAGAGATTATATATTGTCCTTCGTAGCTCAGTGGGTAGAGCCTCCGCCCGGCAAGTGGAAGGTCGTGGGTTCAGGTCCCACCGAAGGCAGAAATATTTATTTTCTTTCGAACGTTTCACCATCTAACCACGCTATAACATCGGCGTTGGTATCATTACCATCCAAAAAAGTTGATAAAAATTGTTGTTTAAAAAGAACGTGTTTAGTTAATGTAGCGTTACCACTATGGCACCACAGAACAGTGGGCTTAGATTTTCCCCGAGGAATCCAAATCTTTTAAGGCCTAGGGAACCAATGCCAAGACTACAATGAGTAGTTAGCCAATTTTTTCTTGGGAGGGAGGGGGGGGGCAGAGTTCACAGTCAGACCTGGATTAACAGCATACCAGAAGAACATATGACCACCGAACTGCAACATGTTTACTCATAATCACATTTACTAGGCAAATTAAATGAGCGCAGTGTACAAAATTCAACATGGTAAAGAAATTTGAGTCATGTATATGAAAAATTTTGTTTATTTAAAAAAAAAAAGTTTTGTTTAATACTCAGTTAAATTTAATTTAGACAACATTTAATTAAATGACATTAACCATGCAATAACATTCAGAACACACATTTAATCAAAAATGCATTAGGTTATATGAACAGAACATGTACCTCTAACCGATGGCTCCACATAATCTAAAACAGCAACTTTCTTTCCAAGGACAGCAGCTGGTTGAAAACAAACACAATATAAAAATATAGTTTAAAGTACCATAAAACTGAAAAAAAAAAATCATGTTAATATGATAGAAATAAGAAAATTTTACACAAGAAAAATATAGAACAGAATCTAGACAGTAGAGCATTGGTTCCCAATCTCTTAGAACTCACCGTGCTTTGGAAAAAAAAAAAACTTGCTAGATTTTTAGGTCTTACCCCAACCTTCTACCATGAAAGAAGAAATAACTCCATAATATCATCTTAGCCGAAATAAAAATGTGATGACCATGTAGTACCAGGGCCATTTCTACAATTAGGCAACTATCTAGGGTGGCAAAATGGCATAAAAAAAAATTAAACCAAATGGAGAAAAAATGAAAAAGAAGAAAAATTAAAACATATAATTGTTTTCAAAAGAATACGGGACAATTACTTAATAAGTCTTTACTTTGACGAATGTAAAAATGTTTGATGTGTTTCATTGTTTAATTTTGCACACAAATTCTTTTATATCTAATACATTTAAGCCTTCTAGCTCTGATAATACAACGTTGTGTTTTGAAATATTACTCCCTTAATATCCCAGTTTTCAAAAATATAAATTGTTGAAATTAAACAATTATAACATGTAGCAATTGTTTTACTATTCACAATACCCTAATGTTACAAAATAACTAATATAAGTTTAAAATATAAATATAATTAACGGGTTTAATGATTAAAAGCATAATAGAAGATTTAGATTGTTGTACCGCTGGATGTTGGTGGTGGTAGAGGGAGGGGGGGGAGTATAGACGAATGTGATAGTAGTAAAAGGCTGGGGGTGGCATTTTTCAATTCTCACCTAGGGTGGCAAAATACCTAGAAATGGCTCTGTGTAGTTCACACCATATGTACAGGGTGTTCCAAAAACATCGAGTCAAAAGTATATAGTCGTGATCCTTGTGCAAAATGGACCATAATGGCCCTTTACATGGGGGGTCGGAAATGAATATCAACGGAATTTTGCATACTTTTATTTCGCAGAGGCGGGATCTATAATGACCAATGGCGCTTACAAACCATGAAGTTGTCTCCCCCGAAAATTTCAACTCCAGCGCGGGGTTGCTACATTGCCTCGTCAAACAGGATTCCAGGCGTGTTGGCATTTTTTGTGGTTGCTGAGATTGGCGACTTGATTTTATAATTGGCGCAATTTCATAAATAAAGATTTTAGGGCTCCTACGTAGGGCTGGCAACTTTCCTCAGTGGTGCACTACGAACATAGGATGGCCCCAAGATCCGTGGGAGCCATTCTTAGTTCTAAAGCAAGAAATTTAGTTTGAAAAATAAATATCTCGAGACTCGCAACACCGATTAAAGAAGTTTACCTAAGGAATGTTTCAATTTTTGCTACGAAGGGCAGGGCAGGCAATAGGGGGAAGGGTGAATTGAACAAGGGCCGATATTAAAAGGAAAAAACCCTCCGCCCAGCAAACGTTAGCAAAATCTGTACACAGAATCCTTACCAACAGCTTACCGGGCCCCCCCTCTGCAGTTTAAAATTACTTTGTGCACGTTCATACAAATCGACACCCTCCCAGAGGCGTAGCCAGGCGGAGGTTTTGGGGGTTGCGACCCCCGCCATCGCAATGAAATTTTGCATATTTGACATAGGAATATATGAGTTGTAGCTCTGTAACCCCTCCTATTAAGCCTATAACCCTCCTCTTATGAACTTTCTGCCTATGCCACTGCACCCTCCCCACCTCTGGGATACTTACTGAATCCGTGAATGCCCTCCACCTGCCAATCATAAACTTTTATGCTCCGAAGATTCTTTTCTTTTCGTTCATGTTTTACCGTCGAAGAAATCAAAAGTCTGTCCTGCAGGTAAATAATAAATAGCTTGATAATAAAAGTTAGTATCGAAAAATTACCCTTGATCCAGTAGCGTACGCAGAAAATTCCTAAAAGGGGTTGGTTCGAATGAGAAGGTTTACCTCTATATCATAGCTTTCGGTAGATCTATTCAGGGGCGGACTAGGCTGCCGGCCAACCGACCCAGTGCACCCTCATGGGCTATAGGACTTCTGATAATCCATCTGATAATCCAAGGTATGCGCCCTTTGAGAGAACCCAGTCCGCCCCTCTTGATCGATTCCGAATTATGACTACGGGTGTGGCATGGTTGCAAGGTCGCAGGACTTGTATTTCCATTTACCATGGAAAAAATTTAATAGGGAGCATTCAATTATTATGTAAGCACTTTGGGGGTGTTGCTGTTGTGCTTATTTCCTATGCTAATTTATTTCCAATGTTAATTTTGCTAATTTTTGCTTACCTGGGGGGGGGAATAAAATGGCCAAAAAGTCAATGGTTTGATTCTTAAATAGCTTGCCAAAAATTCGACATTCTCGCCAAAAACTGGCGACGGACAAATTTAGGAAACTAAATTCAAGGGGCGAGCCAAACTTTCAATCACAATTTTCATTGGCTCGAAATTGTTAACTTCCACATTCCAAAGATATATGGCGAATAAGAAATCTGTTTTTTGATAATATAGCCAAGATGCAGTCTATTAGACAAATACGTTGGTTATAGGTGTAAATTCCTTTTTTTTTATCCAATCATGCTTTGTTATTTGTTTATAGCCATAACTCCGTGGTTATTTATTTCCGACCCCCCATGTAAAGGGTCGTTATGGTCCATTTTGCACAAGAATCACGGCTATATACTTTTTAGACGGTGTTTTCGGAACGCCCTGTACTTGCTGCCTTTTTTTTCCCTGTAACTTTTGCCAAAATAAATTTTCATACAAGAAAATTCACTTCCATTGGATCATCAACAGCTGATTGAGAACATTTTAAAATGATGGCTGATTTTGGAAGTCTGATAATTACTGTAAAAATGCAATTCAGAATTAGGCAATTCCACGAAAAGTGAAACCAAGCGGTCAAAATTTCAAGCAGTATCAATATAGCTATATCATATATCATTTTAAAGCTTGAAATCTCTATTTTCTATATATGCTACACATTTTTTAATATATCTCAAATGCAAAAAAATTTACACTTAGAAGTATGACTGTATAAAATATTTTAAAATTTGTTCTTACAAAACTAATTTTTCTCCTGCCAATTTTTAATAGAAAAATAAACAATTAATATTATTATAATTAAATAAGAAATTAACTGATTCTAAATTTTGTATAGCTCATATAATCTTAGAGTTCTGTGCAAAAATTATATTTTTTGACAAAAGGAAAATTCAATAATTTTAAAATTTAAATTACTGGAATTTTATGTTACGTTCGTAGCAAAAAGAAAGCAAAAGTTACCACAACCTCAGAAAAAATCAATGAATATTAAAATCTTTTCTGGTGTTCTTAGCTTTTCTGTAAGTAAATGATTTGCCATAAATTAAATTTTTCCAGGATTTTTCATTTAAAAAAAATGATGTCACAGACGTAACATTTTGTGTTATGAACGTAACATTTTGATTAATGTTATGTCCATAACAAATACCTATAGAACTTAATTTAAGTAAACAAATGTAGAAATAACCATAACTACTAGGTAATGCTAAGAGAAACCATAATTTGATAGTTTGCTGCTTAAAATTCTCTATTTAAACTATATTATATATTCTTCTCAATTTAAACAAAGTAAATTTAATAAAAATAATTTTGTATATTAAATACATTCAAATACACATATCTGTGCTTCTAAATAGGGTGTTTTTATTTTGTGTTTTTTTTGCTTATACATAGTGAACCAAATTTTTTAATTCCAGGAGCAATAATTACACAAAAATAATTGGCAACAGTATTTGAAAATATTATATAATTCTTCAATTTGACAATATAATTACACATAATCATATATATATACTGTTATACAGGGTGGTTATAATTAAACTTTGCCTATTTAGAGCACCTTGAAGCTTGAACCGTTTAGTAGATTTGCACCAAAATTGGTATATAAACTATTCAAAGGATGCGGAAAAGGAATCTGCAAAAATATTTACTTCAAAAACGTTCGCTATGGGGCGCTTTTTAGCGCAATACTGCAAAAGCGAGCTCTGAAATGACCAACACACAACACGAATGACATTTTTAACATTTAGTAACACTTAGTGCATCGAAACATTTTAAAATGAAAGTTATGTCAGCAATAACAGTATGCCGGCACTGAAGGCGTACAATAGAAAAAAAAAATTCGCACATGCAGATAGTGCGTAAAGAAATATGACATTTAAGCAGCTGTTAATCGTGTACAGGACGATGTAATGGATGTTCCTCGATGTGGCCGTCATCATTTATTTGTAACAATTCAAGCCAATGCAGAATGTGTTCAACAGCGCATCGCAACTAATCCTCCGTGAGGCTTTACATATGCAGCGTTATGGAATTCTTGGATTCTGCTAACATAGCAACACTTCCACAATAAACCAAATTCTTTAAATGATCCCACAACTAGAAGTTCCACAGAGTGAGATCTTGCGAATGTGCGCCAGTGATTAGTGAACAAACGAGTGATAACACGCTCATCGGTGAAATACGGGAGCAAACAAACTTTGACGGATCGTGCGACATGTGGGTGCGCACCATCTTGCACGAAAATGGTAGATGTAACGCACTGTCGTTTCTGTAGTTGCAGCAAAACAAATGTCTGGAGCAACTAACAACACCGAAGGGCCGTCACAGAACATTTGACAGGGCCATAAACTTTTACAAGTGAGCGACAACGACCACATTGGAGAAACCTCCATTACATCATTCTGTACACGATTAATAGCTGCTGACTTGCTGCATTTCTTTACTCTCTATCTGCATGTGAAAAATCTTTTTTTTCCATAGTACGCCTGCAATTGTTATTGCTCGCACAACGTTCATTTGAAATGTTTCGATGCAATAAGTGTTACTAAATGTTAAAAATGTCATTTGTGTTGCGTGTTGGTCATTGCATAGGGTGCTAAAAAGCGCCTCCTAGCAGACATTTTTGAAGTAAAATTTTTTTGCAGATTCTTGTTCCGCATCCTTTGAATAGTTTATTTACCAATTTGGTGAAAATCCGCTGAACGTTTCCAGCTACAGGGTGTTCTAAATAGGCCAATTTAATTATAACCACTCTGTAGGCCTTTATGAAACTATGATACACCTCAAGTTGAAAACCAATGCAATGAAATATATAAAAGCACTGAAACTTTAAAAATTTTATTAATGAACATTTCATAAATTTGGAAGGCATGTTGTAATTTTATAATACACCCCCCCCCTCTTCACACACAGTCTTGATTCACAAAAACATAAGACATGATACAGATACAGTTACACCTCCGCTAATTACGGGTCAAGATATTTCATATTATTTTTATATTTTAGGATCTTTTAATACATGTATTATCATTATTAACACACGATTCATTCTCTCCTCTTCCTATCATTTGCTATACAGTCAAAGAAGGCCTTTCAAGTAGAAATGCAATGGAGTTAGAAATTAAAATAAAGATTGAAATAACCATCAAGGCATAAAACAGGGGTGATTGTAAGTCTAAACCAGATTCCCTGAACATACCAGAAAATTCCCTGAAAAGTTACGTAATATTTTTGGTAAAGACACTGATTTCCACAAGAATATAAAAAATTATAGGAAATAAAATGGAATTTTTGTAATTTTTAAAAAGAAATCGTGGATGCAGCAAGTTGAAATTCCCGGAACATAACCATCCCTGATAAAATCATACTTTCAATTGTAAGTATTCTGTAAGGCAATGTAAAATGAATGTGTACTTTTTTAGTTAACCATTTTTCCTTCTTCCCCCTCCTCCCTTACTGGGACTTGTTGAATAATATTCTGCTTATGCTTATCCTATATGCCTATCAGCAGTATAAAACAATTCTAACGCATTTGCAAGCTGCAGAATCACAATAGACAACATAAAATGAAGCCTTGGCGCATATATATGCTATACATAAGCAGTGGAAAATGCAGCTTCATAGATCAGCTGGTATCATGGAAATGTCACGATAGGGGGGAGGGGGGGCAAGAAACACATACATGGTTTACAATATTCTTTATAGTGAAAGAAAAAATCAATTCAGCATTTACCTTCTTTAGCACAAGCTAATCCGCCAGAGCCACCACCAATCACAATGAGATCATACTTCCTTTTACCTTCAAAAATAAAACATTCATGATATAGACAAAGTATAAATTTATATGCCAATCATTGATTGTTTCAGTTTTAAGGCACAATGGTCATGTTACACCGGAACTTACAATTTCCCACGGATATTTGAACCTCTCATGACCTGGGAAACCAACCCCCAGACTACTGTGAACAGTTAGCTGGTAAGGATTCTTTTTTTTTTTTTTTTCGGCATATTTGGGAGTTGGACTTGGGATAACAGCAGTTAAGCGAATGTTTTACCACTGCACTGCCTCAGGGCTTGATAATCATGAATATTTATGTATAAAAAAAAAAAGGTCAATCATTTTGTTCGAGACTTGGTAAAATATTATTAAGTGATAGTATGTATTCAACAATGAATATATGTAGTGTAAGTCATCACCACAACAATATTGAACAATACAAAAATGAAATGCAGTCAAACTTTGCTAATGCAAGCATCAAGGAGACAAAATAATAAATGTTCCTATTGATCAAACTTGAAGACCCCTTTCTTGTCCAATAGATGTGACTAAGTTACTGTGGTGGTCCCCAAAGAAGAATGTGCTAAAAAGTGCGACACACATCTAAGAACAAACAGCTTCACTGCAGAACAATCTCATGGAATTTTTTTATTTTTTATTTTTTTTTAAATAAAGAAGTAAAAACAGTAGTCCAAGAAATGTTTTCTACATTTCTATTAAAAAAGGAATTTACATTTTATAGAATTTAAAAATGTATATAATATACATCTCCTGCAGGAGATATTTGATAAGCTGAAGGCTTGTTGTAGAACATTTTATTTTGGGGGTGGTGGCAAGCCAATAGAAGACAGTAAAGCATCTGCTGTTCATATCAGCAGATGGAATATAGGGGCAATTCCACCAAAAGTGAAACCAAGAGGTCAAAATTTCAAACAGTGCGAATATAGCTATATCATATATCATTTTAAAGCTTGAAATCTCTATTTTCTATATATATATATGCTATCTGTTTTTTAATACATCTCAAGTGCAAAAAAATTTTTACTTAGAAGTGTGACTGTATGAAACATTCAAAAATTTGTTTTTACAAAACTAATTTTTCTCCTGCCCATTTTTAATAGAAAAACAAACAACAGAAATCAACTGATACTAAATTTTGTATAGCTCATATAATCTTACAGTTCTGTGGAAAAATTATATTTTTTGACAAAAAGAAATTTCAATAGTTTTAAAATTTATATTACTGCGATTTTTATGTTACATCCATAAAAAAATAATGCAAAAGTTACCATAGTTTCTGAAAAAATCAATGAATATTAAAAATTTTTCTGGTGTTCTTAGCTTTTCTGTAAGTAAATGATATGCCATAAATTAAATTATTCTGGGATCCTTCATTTAAAAAAAAAATTTACAGATGTAACGTCTTGATTAACGTAACGTCCGTAACACATACCTATAGAACTTAATTTAAGCAAACAAATGTAAAAATAACTGTAACTACTATGTCATGCTAAGAGAAGCCATAATTTCATATTTTGCTGCTTAAAATTCTCTATATGAATCAATTAAAACAAAGTAACTTAATTTAATAAAAATAATTTTGTATATCAAATACATATATCTGTGCTTCTATATTTTTTTCTTTTTTTGCTTATAAATAAAGCACCAAATTTCTTAATTCCGGGAGCAATAATTACACAAAAATAATTAGCAACAGTATTTGAAAATATTATTTATTTCTTCAATTTGACAATATAATTACTCATAATCAATCCAAGAAAGAAAGATACGATCGTCACTCGAATACGTGGAAAGAAAATCAAATGCCAAAAAAGACATGGTTTTGACTGAGATATTTCAACTTCTCAAAAGTGAAAATCAAAACATGGAGATCGGATTCTCATATTTCGCTTTGCTTAGACCACAACTTCCTCTTTCACCTGAAACACCTCCTAAACTGTGTGTATGTATATACCATGCCAATTTTGAGTTCCTTGTATATAGCACAAACAAAATGTTACCTATCTTTCTCAGTAGATCAAAGGAATTGGCAGAGAACTTGGCATGTGAAAAAGAAAATGAAGAATGTATGTTAGGCAAATGTGTCACATGTGAAAGTCAGCATGAAAACTCGAAAAGTAGCATTCAAAATAGATCTGAATTAATATCCTGATATATTTGGGATGTTAATTCAGAAAGAATAATGGTGAAGGAAGGAACTCTTAATGATGACTTAACTAGGATTTAGAATAAAAGGTTCCCATTTTTAGAGCATTGTTTCATAAAGCATAGACAAAGCCTTTATATTTAAGATTGTAAAAATGAAGTGTCAGAGAAAATGCGTACTTCAAGTTGACTTTAACGAGAACTTCACTGTTACGCAGAAAGATGAAGTGCAAAGCATCCACTGGACAAATGACCAAATTTCTCTATATATATAGGAATTGCATATATATATCCGCGAAAACGTATTCATATGCTTTAATTTCAGATTATATGCAGTACGATAAAATTGCAGTTCACATTTTTAACTGCAAAGTTGAGGACTCAAAAAAAAAAAGGGTTCCTTAACTGGAATGTGTTGAAATCTTATCTGACGGTGTTGCCCAACACTTCAAGCAATGATTTACATTATGTAATATAACATATGAAATTCAAGATTACAACTTGCATCTTAATTGGCACTTTTTTGCCATATCTCATGGTGAAAGAGCAGCAGATGGAGTGGATGGAATGATAAAGAATCGTGTATGGCAAAAAGTGAAGGCCAGAAGCATTTGTCAGTAATGCTCTCAGGTATCTGTAGCCAAGGGGGAAATGAAATTTTGTATATTTAACATAGGAATATATGAGTTGTAGCTCTGTAACCCCTCCCTTATGAGCTCTCTGCCTAAACTAATGGCAATGCTTTGCCTTTTTTGCAGTGTGCTACATCAATAACATAAAATATAAATGTTATCTATATACCTGAAGCAGAAATCAAAAGCGAAACTGAAAAATTAGAGAAGTGTTGGGAGAGTATTGGGAATTTGCCAAAAACACATCGGATACATTGTGCTCGTATGCAACAAATTTAGTGAGGTTTGCTACTATATCAGATAAAGGAGATATTTTTTACTTCAGAATGATTGATGATTTGTCAATCAGTAATTAAACATAGCTATATGGGAACAAGCACAGACGACCATATTGAAGGCATTCAATTTGGAAAACAGATATTGGTGGAATTTACTACAGAACGTAAAATTGCACTTTGTTTTGTGAGACAGATCATTGAGCAACTAAGCCACGGTACCGCAACAGTTAAGTTTTCAAAGAAATCTGGTCTTAAATTTGTTTGTCCTACAGAAGAAAGCATTGCTGTAATTGATAAGCTTCAAATAAGAAAAGTACTACTCGAATTTACCACAGATTTATAAGAAAACATTAGTTTTTTTGAATTAGGTTTGTAAAAGTCACCTTTCTCTTGAAAATTTTCCTCTACATGTACCAAAAAGATGGGTAAATAATTTTCAAATTACAACCTGAAGTTTTTGTTTCTTCATATTTTAGATTTTAAAATGTTTTTTTAATGGCAACTTTTAACTCTCTAAGCATTTCTCTCTCTCACTTAGTATACAAGATAGACCAGCTTACGTTGATACTGTAAAATATCTAAAACAATAAGCATTTCACATTAAAAAAAAAAGTGTGAAACACACTTTTTTATTTATTTTTACACTGAATACGAATCAGAAATATAGATTTCTCTTCAGAAAGACAAGTTTGACCTTCAAATGACCTTGAAAACGACCCCTAAGTAAAATATAGATAATGAAAAACACTTTCCCCCTTTACGACAAGCAACTTTTGTTTCAAACCTTTTTTGTTTCGTAAAACGCTAATTTTTTTAGATATTTTACAGTATCAACTTAAGCTGGTCTACCCAATATTTGACACCAGAGAATGTTACATCCGAAACACCAAATTGTTACGTCCATAACAAATTAATTTTTCTTTATATTAATTAGTACAAGTCACATCCACTAAAGCTTTACTATTCTTAAAAGCTCAAAGTCTTCTGAACAGACACAGGAAAGTAAATTTTAAAAAATGATGCATAATTCACAGAATTATAGGAATTGGTGCGACAATGTGGAATTTACACTGTTTTCTGAGTTACGTCCATAACAGGTTATTTCTTTTTATTACCAGTTTCCGTAATCGATGAAACGTTACATAAAATGGGGATAACATAAATACCACCACAGTCTATTTCTGAAAAAAACACAAAAAAAACTAGCTTCTTTGAAGTATCCTGAGTCTGGATATGGAGATTTAAAGTGTGCAATGTCTGCAAGTGTGCAAAGTGTGCAAAAGTCTGTAACGTTGGAATTGCTCATAGGCAATAATGCAATTTACAACTTTAGACAAATATAACTGAAAAAAAAAACCTTTTAAATTGATCTAAACTGATGACAAACCATGTTAGGACTACAAGACAGTGTCACCTTAACAGGTAGGCTAACGGGTCCCAAACCGGCAGAATTTATTTATTAGGCTTACATTTCTCTTATTGCAGTGATTTACAAATTTAAAAGTTAGTGTAAAAAGTCATTCTCATAAAATTATATTTTATCATCATTTGAAAGTTATGTTGTAAATAGATAACGCCAAGTTCTCACTCACTGTGGAGGAAAACAATTCCCCCGACTTTTCCAGGTTCATCCCTGACTTTTCAGACAAGATTTGCCTGAATGATCACAAACCAAATTTTGAATTAACTTTCATTTTGGGGAAAATAGCCTCCTACTTGTGTGAAATTTAGCTATTTAGAACAAGTTAGAAAGATTTAACCCGACTTTTCCAGGTTCGCCTAAAAAAAATTAATTTTTCCCAAACTTTTAGGGATGATTTCAAATTTCCTGACTATTCCAGGTTACGTGGTAGCCCTAATAACAGTGACAAAGATTCCATTCATTAGAAGGACTCTAGCTTTCCCTGGTAATAATGATCATACAACACAAAAAAAAACTGGTGTCACTGTATGAGATGTGATTCACTGAATTCTAGACAGTGTTGCCAAAACTGGCAATCGACAAAGTGACCAGCCACCATGTTGTTTATGGTGCTTTTGTAATTTTCGGGAATTTGCAGGGAGAGACTCTTTATGCCCATGTACGTTCAGATAGGATTAGAGTAACTGTGAATCAGCATAATGTTGAATCACAAAAATCTGGCAAAGTCCGGAAAGCATAGCATGGATGTATGTAACACCAGAGTGTGTGACGTCACAAGCTGATCTAGTGCAATTTAGTATGATTTCAAGAGGACAGAGAGAGAGAGAGATATGTGGGTAACATATCATGCAGTAACACCCAAAAACTTTATATAAGCAAGATGCAGTTTTTTTAAACACGAAACCAAATGCGATTAAGAAATTGTGATTTTTGTGAATGGCACATCCATCAGCTTGTGCCTTTATGTAAGGACTTCTTACTAAAATAAGAGTCAGTCAACTAATTTTTCCTCAAAAACTTAAATCATCTGGACGTTGACACACTGTTGCTGCTAAAAAGTTAGATTACTAATATCGGTGGAATTCTTGGGTTTAAAGGATTACTCAAATGGAAATTATTTGATGTAAATATCAAAATTTGCATGATTTCAGATGAGGGGGTCACTGCACGAGACATCACCCACTTACCTCACTTTACGCTAGAAATCGCTAAAAATTGCACTAGATGGATTTGTAACGCAACAGAGTCA
>QLNU02015359.1:31226436-31243585 GCA_006491805.2 Dysdera silvatica | reverse complement strand
GAATAGTCTAGATTTTGTTGAATGAGTCTTAATAAATGAATAACTTTCACAGATGGATTGAGTGCTTCCTTCAGTGTGTTTTCCTCATGTTGCGGCTAGGCTATTGGACTTCCACACACGTGTTTCTTTGTGAACTAGGACTCTATAATTTTGTTTTTGTATTTTCATGTTAACCCTTATTTTTTTTGGTGTTTTCCGCCAGTACGAATATTATTTTCAGGTATACCTCATCGGTATATCCCAGTGTAGGCACGGCTAGTACGGGGGATCGAATTCGGGAATACACGTTGGTAGAAACCCGTAATACATTCTGTACCATCGGTGTTCAAATCCGGCCTTTTCGCACAGTAAACGAATGTGTTGCCTCTAGGCTAGGGCCCTAGAATTACTGGCCGGCGCATCAACCGCCATTTTCTTGTACACTTCCGGTTTCATTTACCTTGGCGATAAAGGTTTTCCACTTTGGAGCAATGATCGCTATTTTGGCATAAAAATAACGAACACTTCGCGATTATCCGACGAATGTAAACATTGGCGCAACTTTTAAGATGTCGCCAATAAATACAATTTGCAACCCTAGCTTGGTTTTCGATTAATGTAAAATTATAATGCAAATAATCAAAACAAACTTTACGCTGCAAACATTCTATGTTTATTCCTCGAATGATTAGAACAATTCCCAGTGGAACACTCACCCATTTCACCTTATTTTATTAAAAATAACACGCTTGTAAATCACTCAACTTTAACACAGCAGTGAGATATGATACATGTGAATTTAATTTTTCAGGCCAAATGACCTCCATATATACATTTTGCATTGATATTCACTTTTAAGTTAATGATAAAGTTAGGCGCCACTACAGCACTGGCGCGAATGAAACGGTCCAAAAAACAAGTTGAAACGTGTTGGTTCATTGTCCGGTTTTCTGTGATAAGAAACCACTATCTGTAAGTGGGAGCAGTCAAGTGCTCTCACCACGAGCGACGATAGCACGAGGTGAGTTAATTATTAAAAATCCGCAAAGCACAATGTTCACCTTGCTGCAGGTGTTCCATGAGCCCACTTAGACGCAAAACCGAACGTGGCCTGTCCCTTTTGGAGTAGATTAGGCATTGAAGGCAGTACCTTGAGGATTTGATGAGTGATGCTATTGGATTATCCTCCAGCTCTCCAAAGAAGGTTAAACATTGGTCGAGTGTAGCTGTGTGAAGAAGTTCGACTTTTAAATCTTTGTGTATGTTTGAGTTTCAAACGAAACAAGGAGCTCCACACATTGTTCGTAAACATTTATTTTGAATTATTTGTAGTGTTCTCATTTTATCTGGACCGAGAAAGGTGAATACAGCACAGCAGTAAAGAAGAATTGACCTAATTGAAGATTTATATACCAGAATTTTTGTTGGAAGGCTCATTTTGGATTTAGGTCCTAAAACTGGTAACAGTGTGGAGAAGGCAGCACGAGCTTTGTTTTTAGTAACTTCAAAATGCCTTTTGAAACTAAGTCTTTCGTCTAGCATTATCCCCAAATACTTTGCTGCGTTTGTGTTAGTGATTTTTTTATCTTTTACTGTGACTGAGTAAGAGCCAATTTTCCCACCGTTTCTGAAAATAACTAATTGACTTTTCGCTGGATTCACGGTAAGACCCCAAGCCATAAGCCATCTTTCTATAGTCGTTAAGTTGTCTTGAAGGTTATTTACAGCGGTGTTGATATCTTGACTTTTACATAAAATTGCCGTGTCGTCAGCATAAAGTGCAAGGATGCCTCTGTTAACTTCTGGGAAGTCACTAGTGAAAAGGTTGAACAATAATGGTCCTAAGAGTGATCCTTGAGGTATTCCTGCAGTAATGGGTCTCCTGTTGCTGAATTCACCATTATTGGCATATACGAATCCCCTATTTCTGAGATAAGACGAAATTACCCTCACAAGGTAATGCGAAATGTTAAATCTAAGCAGCTTGTATACGAGACCATCTATCCAAACTTTGTCGAACGCCTTTTCCAAGTCTAAAAAGATTGTGGCAGTACATTCCATTCTATTAAATCCGTCTAGAATAAACCCCGTTACCCTCCAGAGTTGATGTTGGGTAGAATGTTTTTCTCTGAATCCAAACTGGCAAGGATGTAGCAAATGTTTCTTGTTTACCTCGTCATTCAACCTTATCAGAATGATTTTTTTCAAATATTTTGCTTAGGCATGAGAGAAGACTAATTGGTCTATACATTGATGGATTAAGGCACCTGTTATCTTTTTTGGGAATAGCAATGATCTTGGCAGTTTTCCACACTTCTGGAAAATACCCAAGTCTAATTGATGCATTAAAAATATTTGTAAGAAGGACTATTGCTTTCATAGGTAAATTTTTAATATGTTTGTTTGTGATATTATCTAGTCCACATGCCTTTTTAGTATGTAGCTCCTTAATTATTTTCGTTATTTCAGTTGGTGAAAGATTTTATTTCTGTACAGGTGTTTTTAAAGATGTCTATGGATTTACACACAATATATAAGACCGGGGAATTAATGAGGCTTGGTGTTTTGAGCTGATTTTCAAGAGAATTAGCTAAAATATCGGTAATTTGTTTTTTATCGGTCATAACACGATTTGTATTATCGTTCCGAAGCTTAAGAATCTTGTTATCCTGTTTCTTCAATGTCTTTATGAACTTCCATGCCGTGCCATTTTTATGATCGAGATCTTTGATGAATTTGTCCCACCTCCTTTGCGTTAATCTCCTAATGATATTTTTCGTATTATTTGCACATATCCTCCATTGATTTTTATCTTCCGGATCCCACGATTTCTGATATTGTCATCTGAGTTTATTTTTATTTGAAATATGTTTTTTAATCCACTGGGGAAGATCAAGGAGATCACCTGTAATGTTTTTAGTGACTGCGCTTTCTTCGTGCTGTGTTGTTAGAAAATAATAATAGCAGTTAATAAACAGGAATGGGATTGGCGATAAGATGGCAGGAAAATGGCGGCTATGCTCTATCTCTCTCTCCTTTCTGGGAGCCTTACTTTAGGCCGCTGTAGTGCTGATGGAACAGGTTGCTGTTGGCAAGGTGGGTTTGCCTTCATGTCTTGTGGAAGCTCATCAGAAGGGTCGGAGATGAAGTCTGTTCTTGAATGTTTGTTTGTGAGTTTTACGGCTCAAGGACATCAAGGGGGATGCTGCACTTTGATCGACGATTTTTCGAATCTCTTAAGGCCTAGGGAACCCCTATCTGGATTTCAGTGCCCAGTTAGTCAGTAATCTTGTGTGTTTTTTCATTTTTCTTAGCACCGTCGGGAGTCGAACCCGAGGTAACAGCACTCTGAGTGAGCGCGTTACCACTGCAGAGATTCTTGAATGTTCGGCAGAGGAGACTAGAAAAGTTATAACAATGATGAAGCAGACTTCCAGAATGTTAAAAATGTTTAAAGTCTTTTATTTCTGTACTTCTTCAGAATAACTCAAGTGCTATTTTAAAAAGAATATATATTTTAGAACCCCAAAAATAGGGGAAAATACTTTGAACACCAAATCTTCTAAAGATGAAATTACGGACAAGGACCTTATCTTCATTTTTAAGGTAATTTTTATGTATGTTTGCACAACCATGTTTAAACAAAGGCTCTTGCAATTGCGTCGTTCTTTTGTATAGCGACGCCATTTTCTACCATTTTTCTAGATAGTCAAAAGACATAAAAGCAGAGTAACTCACTTGCGAAGTCATGATGGAAGGACGTTGTAAAAAATGAGTTCAATGTAAAAAAAAGTTTCCATCTCGACGGACGTTGTTGCTCCTATGATTGGGCGGGGAGGGTTGGGGTTGCAGCCCCCATCGCAACGAATTTTTTTTATATTTAACATAGGAATATATGAGTTGTAGCTGTGCAGCCCCCGCCATTGGAGAGCCTATAACCCTCATGAACTTCAGGCACGCCTAAGGAAGCGCCTGGGTTGGGAACGCCGCATATTTTGCTATTTTTCTTGATTGTATTTTTGTGCAATCTCCACATGCCTTCAAAGCGTAGGTTTAGTATTGATATTGTATTGTGTCAGTACGGATATTGTATGGGGTCATGTGTATGATATTGTACTGTGGTCAGTATAATAGCTGCGCGGTTATACTTTAACCTCGTGCCGAGTGCACACATCTACAAGTACAGTGAAAATCGTTTATAACGACGCTGGTTATAACGACCAACCGCATATAACGACGGAATTTTTACAAGAAGTTTGGTTTGCTATTCTACTCCATACTAAATATATCGGTTATAACAACATTGTATATAATGATGAAACCTGCTATAACGACGGCGATTTTGTAGTCTACGTAGATTCTAAGTAGGGAAATTCGTATCGGATATAACGACGCGACTTGACAGGCTTAAAGCAGAACCATGTGGGTTAGTTATTAAAATTTAAAGTTAGTTATTAAAATTTAAGTGTTATTCTAATCCTGTTTATTTACAAATGTCTGAGAAATTTTTATTACTGCTAAACCTGAATATTAAAGATAATAAACTTAAAAAGTGATTTATTAATTGAATATCACGAGGGTCATATTCTTAAGGGTCTCATTCTTTTTTTTCAGTGTAAAGCCCACAAAACACTTTAACCGGCACTGTTCTGAAGTCATTAGTATAATATAATAAATACTATTCATTAGATTTGTTTTCTACATTATATACTTTAGTCATATTTTCTACAATTTTTTCAATTTAAAAAACTAAGAAAGTATTACATTTATATATATATAGTGGCTACAACTTAATATGCGTAATATAAACGGAAATTAAATTCATTATAATTAAGTATATTTTTATTTAATTTTGAAACCAGAAAGTTTAATAAATTTTACTATCAAAATAATTTATAAAATTCTGGAGTATATTATATTTTAGGCTACAATCATTTTAAAAAAAATATTGTTTATAACGACTATCGGTTATAACGACCAAATTTGCACGGTCCCTTGAAGGTCGTTATAACCGATTTTCACTGTATTTGAATCTGCTAAAAGGAAAATCGGTTTAAAATTAAAGTTTTTCATTAAAATTTTATAATTTCTCGTATTCTTAGAGCCTCTGTGTTATGGCATAATGATTTGTTGTATGATGATGTGCATAATGATTTGTTGTATGATGATTTGGATATAGTAGGTGTATAGTATGGTGGAGTTATATTAATGATACATGTAGTTTTATATGCAGTTTAATTTCGATGTAACGATTGTTTTTATTGGTCTGGAATCAAAAGATTTCTTTCCGATGTAGTAATTACCTACGTATGCTACTTACATCTCATGTCTATTGAAATCAACACGTATTCTTCAGAATGCTGGTAAGCATTTTTACGACTTCCCTTCATAATTTCTTACTTTAGTTCCGATCAATAGCGTACCGAGGACTTCTACTTAGGGAGAGTTCAAGTATTACATAAGCAATATTTTGGCCATTTCAACCCCCACCCTTATGGTAAGCAAAAATTAACATTGGCTAACATAGGAAAATAAGCACAACGGCAACCCCCCACCACCCCAAGGTGCTTACGTAATATTGGAACTCCCCTTCAGAGGAGGACAGAAATGTCATCATAAATATATTTTTTCACTATAAAAAATTCCAACTTTCATGATAAATGAAGGGTGTTATTCCAAGACCATGGCAAATTCTGTCCTTAACCCCCAAAATGAAAGTCTGTATCCGCTCCTGGGTACGACAGTGTATAAGAATTTCTTCCCCATCCATCAACACTTCTATTAACAAGACAAAAAAAATCCATTACTGTTGTGGCAAGTCGTCATTCGAAATTAGCACAAATGGACTTTAAAGCATATACAGAAAGGGAACGTTAAGACTGTATATGTAAAACGGCAAGGACAGTCAGGTTAAATCATGTCAAATAGATAAACGGACCTTGGAGTTAATTCAATACATTAAATATGGAGTAAATATGGAACCATCTTAAAAAATGGCACAAAAGATAAAAGGTTTCACTTATTTTTCATACCTTAATGTGTGACGTAAGAACAAGCATCTGCAAAACGCATTTTATTTACTTTTTCTTCATAGTATTGTCTATTGGCGTACACAGGGGCGTTGATTAGGATCATAACGCCCTATGACGGTGCTATTTTACACACACACATAAATGGGCCTTGGCCACTGCAGCTCGAGACTTTAAAATCTCATGCTTCACCCCTCATGAGGCAAGTTAATGAGCATTTTTCTATGATGATCAGAGGCGTAGCCATGGCAGTGTGGTACATTGGGGCCAAAGGACTGGAAGCTACGCCCCACCCCCCTCTACACTCCCATAAAATCAAAAAAAAAACCGTAATATTAAGTGAATATCTAAGATTTGTATTTGTGTTATTGAATAAATTTATTTTATCTTCGGGGAAATATATATATATATATAATTTTTCAGTTAATAAATTAGAATAACAAGGGAATAAAAATAAATGTTGAATATTTAAATCATCTGCGATTTGCTGATGACATTGTTATTTTCTCAACGAACCCATCAGAACTCCAAGACATGGTGCAGGAGATTTCAACTAGAAGTAAAGAAGTTGGACTCAAGATGAACCTACAAAAAACTAAAATCATGTTCAATAATTTCGTAGGGAAAACAAAAATACAAGTTGACAACATTGAGCTAGAAGTTACTGATTCATATATTTACCTTGGCCAACTGATTTCAATGAAAGGTAACATTATGAAAGAACTCAACAGACGTATTAAACTTGGCTGGAGTGCATTCGGATGAAACAGTTTTATCCTGAAAAGAAATTTACCTTTGTGTCTAAAAAGAAAGGTCTTCAACCAGTGTGTATTGCCAGTCCTCTCTTATGGATCAGAGACATGGAGTCTAACAATTGCAGCAATACGGAAGTTACAGACAACCCAAAGGAGCATGGAGAGGTGCATGCTTGGAATAACTAGGAGAGATCGAAAAAGAAACACTTGGGTGAGAGAGCAAACTAGAGTAGAGGACATCATTGTTAAAGTAAAAAGGCTGAAATGGCAATGGGCTAGGCATATCGTGAGAAGAACTGATTAACAATGGACAACTGAAATTCTCAACTGGATTCCAAAAGACCATCGAAGATTTAGGAAACGTCCTCAAACGAGATGGGTAGATTAAATAAGAAAACAGGTTGGGGTGGCATGGAAGCGAATTGCTCAGGATAGACTTATGGAAAGCATTTGGAGAAATCTTCATATAGCAGTGGATAGTTAATGGTTGGATAGATAATGACGCAACACCACCTTAACTTTCCCTGAACCGTAAAACTCACAACAAATAAATGAAACATAATCTAAAAAGCGCTTCTTTGTGTTTTAATACTATAACACTGTCTTCGTCGCAACTTTGCAACAATATATCTGCACTTTTTTTAATATGCTTATTATTAGGAAAAAAACAATGAAATCCATTTCAACAGCCAAGAAGTTTTAATGTTTGGTTAACATCAAACAATATAACAAGCATTAACAATTAATTGCTTCTTATTGCTATTGTCTCCGCATTTTAAACTCTATTTATGATTTTGCTACTGAATGGTTTAGGCAAACAGAGTGTAACATGGAAAAAGATGTGGAATGTTTTCTTTACTGTTTGTATTACTTTATTTATTTTGCTTTCCTTGTGCATTTATTTACAATATTTCTATATTGCATTTATTTTATATATTTATACTACGTTTATTATAATTATTTTTATTTTGTATACTTATTTGTTAAATCTGTGTTTTATGTTTGTTTAATGTTTTATTTTAAATATTCGTTTAATAAGTTAAATAAATGCACAAAGAAATTGAAATAAATAAAATAATTACTATTTTGTTTATTTACTGAAATATTTTTTATTGGGGCGGCTAGCTCTTTGCCATCCAAAGCCAAAGGCGCAGGCGCCACTCAAAAATTATGGGTTAGGGCTCAAGTATACCTTTGAAGAAAGTGTTATGCAATTTGACATTAAGTGTATGTGCTTTGATACCCACCGGAGGGACTTCGGTCTCTTGATGCACCTTTCTTACGGCACTGTCTGAAGCGTTCACAGAATGCAAATATCGAAACGCCCTGTAAATATTTGGCGCAGTATAGCCCAGATGCTCTTGCGCCATAAAAATCCAAACAAACAAGCGATGTAAATATGGATGACATCCTTGGAATTTTCGGACTTCTGGAAGTCAACTGTAAGACACGTAGGCTTTGACGACAGAGTGGTAAAGTCAGAAGATGATGGAGGACACGAGGGTGTCCGTTCGAGGAACTATATATATACCCAACAATGACTCTGAGGTATGATGAGTTGATATCGCCATTAAATAAGTATTTTCGAGGATTCATGAGTTCGTACACCTGGGATGATTAACGGCAATGAAAAGAAGTGTATGGCTAAACCAAATCAGCATTTCAGGTCTTGCTAACAGGCTTGTAAAATCATGGCAAATCGAAGATACTTCGGTAGACAAAGAAGAGAGGCAATAAAGATTAAGATATACCACGAAAATGACGCATTGCTGCTTCATCGTTCTCCTATGACCAAAATCAGGGGTAAAAGTACAGATTCTCAACGATCGGTATTGGTACATTAATAGGACAACTATAAGAACTGGCATTGCTAATGAAAAACCGGACTATCAGTTTAATGCGCATGTATAAAGCAAACTATTGCAAGGAGGAAGAAGTAAATTAAAGAACTGAAGTTGGACTTGTAACACAGAGAAAACTAAAGAAGCCAGTGGTCACGTATTTGGACAACCGATCAAAAGATTCGATAAAGATCAAAATAACTAATTCTAAACGTTCTGAACACGTATGCTGGAGGAAAGCTGTACAGAAGAAGAAAAATGTCGTTATACAATGGCTTAAGTGCATTAAGATTCACTGTGCATTGTACCAGACTAGGGGATTTAATTGGAGCAGTTCTAGATGTAGCACATCGACGAAAAAATGTTGAGATCCGAAGAATACTGTGTTGTATATAAGATTTCGATGAGGGAAAGGTGGCAACATATACAGGAATAGATAACAACGAACAAGGTGTTCTAAGAGTACATGTTATCTCAATAGAAAAAAAAAAATCTTTGAAAACGTATTAAAGTAGAAAACACAGCAAACAAATGGACTTGTCCCAAAGACGACAAACACATATGCATCGTAATTTACGGAAAAGATTACGAAGTCAAGAATTGAAATTTAAGTAGTGAATGTATAAATAATTTAAATTTTAGGTAAATTCAAAGCTAAATATTATTGTGTACACGTTGTGTATAAATATGTTACTCTTATGGATTTTGTCTTTAACGTTTGAAATTTTAAATTTCGAAACAGGTTTAGCGAGCAACCGGATATAACCTCGTTATACTGTAATTAACACAGGCTTAATTTATACTAAAAGGGGCCCCAAAAAAATTGTTTGGGGCTCAACGAAACTTTAATTCGGCCCTATGTTACATTAAATCAAATTCGTTAAACCGACTAGTTATGAAAACTTTTGAGCCTATTTAAAGTGACATTTTGTGTAAAATTTAATTCAGTGGTTGTTAAAAAGTCTAAAAATGTAACCTGTACGGTAAACAGGGGCGGCTTAAGGAACAGACGACTAGGGCCCTTTTGGATGAGGGCGCCAAACTGAAGTTCAATTTTTTTTTTTAATTTACCCAACAGTAGAAAATCTCTCTAAAAAGAGACAAGTTTAAAGAAATTTTTAGAGACATCTTTAGAGAAATTCTTTCAGAGACTGTTGGCCACTTTTATAGGGCATATGGCTCACTGTGCATCTGTGAAAATCTCCTGATTTCTCTGGAGGGGGCGCCAAAAAGCAATCTGTGTCAGGCCGCCCGGATTCAAAATCAACCTCGAGCCTCCCCTGACGGTAAATATAAAACATAATAAAACCAATTCACCGTATGCATTGTTAGGAATGCGTGTGTACGATATTCCACGAGCTAGAAAGGTTCTCGCTTGGGCGTCAGTTCAAAACAAATCGTACATGACTTGGTGTAATAGCTCCGTCATCTTACGCTCCAGCTCAGAAAATGAGCAAGAGCTGATATCTAAATCGTCTGCACTCCATGTATTATAACGAGCAATCGCGAAAATTCTTTGTACTTTTATCGGCACGCTAAGCCCAACGCAGCCATGGGATCCAAACCAATCTGCTACGGTTCGATTCACCAGCACTGCATGGAATTTTGATGTAAAAGGGAGCAAAACCATTCTTCCTTTACCCAACGTTTCCTGATTTTGTGCGTGAACATTCACACGATGTTGTTATTGCAAAAAATCCTTGTAAATTTACCGTGCGTAGAATCATTTTTATCACTTTTCTTTTATGTTTATAATTTTTTTAAATATATATTTTTAAGCGTATTTATCAGAGAATTCTATTAAGATCGCCTGGGATTTACACAGTTCATAAGCTTTTTTACAGGTCGATGTGTAAAATGCAATGAGAACGAAAAAATGCAAAACGACTTTTTCTTTCGGTTTTGCTATTCGCATGTGAGGTTTTTTTTTTTGCCGGAAGTAACCCTTTTTTTATTAATTTGCAAACAAATTCCAGAAAGATGATTTTGTGAGATAATTTTCACCAAATGCGTATATATCCAGGTTTTTTTTCGGAGTTCAAAAACTCCGAAATTTGGGAATTTATTGACGATGTAGAGGGCTTTAAAAAATAAAAATCATGATATGTTATAATTATACTATATAACAATTAACACTATTTAAGTATATTTGTATAAGGCAATTTAAAAAAAACAAAAACAAACTCAATGATATAATAATTACATCCATACGATATGATGATCATTGTCGTAGCAAGCCTAGCAGACTAGGTGGTGGGGTACCATTGTTTGTAACCATACTATTTATTTGTAATTTTCGCTTTTCTAGGGGCTAATTTGTTTATTGGGAGGACTGAAGAATCTCCCCCCCCACCTCCCCTACTTAGTTATGCTAATGGATATGACCTTGAAATATTCGAACATAGTTTTGCAATGTAATCTTGTATATTAGGTTTGTTTTTTATTTAGTTATATTAGTGCCATTGTTAGTGTTAGTCAGTCCTTTGTTGCCATGGTATATGCAGCCACAGGCCTGTAGTTAGGATGAAAGGGCAACTGGGACGAGGCAAAGGTCATGTGGGGCACAGGACACCCTGGGATTATTCTATATACAGTGAAAATCGTTTATAACGACATCGGTTATAACGGAAAACCGCATATAACGACGGAATTTTTACAAGAAGTTTGATTTGCTATTCTACTCCATACTAAATATATCGGTTATAACGACATCGTATATAACGACGAAACCTGCTATAACGACGGCGATTTTGTAGTCTACGTAGATTCTAAGTAGGGAAATTCGTATCGGATATAACGACGCGACTTGACAGTCATAAAGCAGAACCACGTGGGTTAGTTATTAAAATTTAAAGTTTGTTATCAAAATTTAAGCGTTATCCTAATCTCGTTGATTTACAAATGCCTGAGAAATTTTTGTTATTGCTAAACCTGAATATCGAAGATAATTAACTTAAAAAGTGATTTATTAATTGAATATCATGAGGGTCATGCTCTTCAGAATCCCATTCCATTTTTTCAGCGTAGAGCCCACAAAACTCTTAAACCGGCACTGTTCTGAAGTCATTAGTATAATATAATAAATACTATTCATTATACTTAATTTCATCATTCTATACTTTAGTAGTGTTTTCTACGTTTTTTTTTTCAATTTAAAAAACTAAGGAAGTACTATGTTTTTAGTGTGGTTATAAAACATAATATAAACGGAAAGTAAATTCATTATAATTAAGTATATTTTTATTTAATTTTGAGATCAAAAAGTTTAATAGTTTTTGCTGTCAAAATAATATATAAAACTCTAGAGGGCATTGCTATAGGCTACCATGATTTTAAAAAGATATCGTTTATAACGACTATCGGTTATAAAGACCGAATTTTCACGGTCCCTTGGAGGTCGTTATAACCGATTTTCACTGCATATGTAAATAGCTCAGTGGGGGTAACTGGGGCTGCGCTCCTGCTGGCCCCGGCATGGCTACAAGCCTGTGCAGTCATCTTATTTAGTGTCGCAGTGCGCTTGTGATCTGAAGTTGTGTGTATGGAGGGAGACTAGCAGCCTCAGACCAGGTTTTTTTTTAATTAATTAAAAGATTTATCATTGTTCTGGCAAATGAAACAATATGGAAGAAAGTAGAACGTGTAATAACTGAAAAACAGTTGATGAATTAATTACTAATTGTTGTTGAAAGTCGAGTTTCTTCACAATATATTGTCCGGCTTTCGATTTTTGTTTTTTGAAAGGTTTTTCATTGTTCTGGCAAATGAAACAATATGCCATAGGAAGAAAGTAGAACGTGTAATAACTGAAAAACAGCCGGTGAATTAATTACCAATTGTTGTTGAAAGTCGAGTTTCTTCACAATATATAGTCCGGCTTTCGATTTTTTTTTTCAAAGGTTTATCATTGTTCTGGCAAATGAAACAATATGCCATGGGAAGAAAGTAGAACGTGTAATAACTGAAAACAGCGATGAATTACCGATTGTCGTTGAAAATCGGGTTTCTTCATAATATATTATCCTGCTTTCGATCTCGCGATTGCGCACATGATTGTCTTTTCTTTTTCTCATTGAAAATTTTAATTTTGCTATGGCAGATGAAACACTATGCCGTAGAAAGAAAGCAAAACGTGCAATAACTGAAAAATAGGTATTAAAAAAGTTGAAAAATAGGTGTGAAATTAGATGAGAAATAGCCGAAAAATCTCAGAAAGTCAAGTTCCTTCACTATATGTAGTATTAAGTTCGTTTCTTTTAAATTTAAGTACAATAATTTTTTAAATGTAATAAAAATTTAAGTTCGTGGTTACACGTTGCATTTTTTTTAATTGAAAAATTTACTTCTGCCCCGGCAAATGAAAAAAATTGAAAAGAAAACAGAAGGTGCAATAATTGCGAAACGGGCCGTGATGTACGTAAGGTAAACGACGCAGTTTCCCCATGTTAAAATTTGAAGAGGCGCTATTTTAAATTTGAAAATTTCTTAGCACAGCCTTGCAGCAGACCTACAAACGATTTTTGTTATTGGGCATGGTATATATACATATAGACGAGATACATAGACAATTCTCAGATCTCTGGATGAAATTCAAATTGAACCAATAAGTTCAGACATAGACTGTTCCACACTCTTTTTGCTGTGAACTGTTTGCATTTTTATAAGTGAAATAGTAATAATAATAATAATATTGTCATCAAGACGAATTGATATTCACCGTGTTCCACGGCATAATTTATTCGCAATTTCACAATAAATAGCTTCACGATTAATATATACATATTATCTATTTTTTTTTTTAAATAAAATATTTAAAAACACACAATAAATTTTTCACAATAGTTTTTTCACAAATAGCTTCACGATTAATATATATGTTACCGGCAAAGTTTGAAATCCGGCATTCTATAGAATGCCTAGGCATTGTATATAATTCCTAAAACTAGCCGGCAATGTATGAAAAGATTCATATTTAACAAATTTCCTAGGCATTCTATAGAATGCCAAATGAGAAACCGGCAAAGTATTAAATACATCTCCGATTCATTTCGAATATCACGTGGCAAGGCACGTGACTTGTAACGCGCGCCTCAGGCTCAGAATTTGTCAGTTGGACTTCGCGATTTTTTCAGGAGTGTAAAAAGTACGCAATTTTACTTAAATTTGTTCAACAAAAAATTAGTTTTTTACTGTGCTGCATGAAAATGGAGGAGCAAGCTGTAGTGTTGGAGAAGGGGTCATGGTCTATAAACATGAAACAACGATTCCACGATGAACTGTCCAAAATTCGAGTTAATGCTGCAAAAAATAGTTTGTTCCTAACCGAAACTACTTACCAGAAGTTAATAAATGATGTAAAAAAAAAGCCAAACAAATTGACTACTAAGAAGGAACCCAGGGACTATTGGTTGCTGAATCGCTATGATGTGATGATTGTGGAAAACAAAAGTAAACTCATTTATCCTGTTAAAGAAGACGTCAGTACAATACAGTATTACGTCACGGACACTGAGTTATTTCACGTACTTCATGAAACTCATTTGGCTATTGGACACGGAGGATGGGATAGAATGTTGAAAGAACTTTCAACCAAATACAAAAACGTTACACGTCATGATATTGAACTGTACATCCACCTTCGTTAGCCCTGCCATAAAAAACAAAAAGGTATTAAAAAGGGCACCACTGCTGTTAAACCTATGATTTTTTTTTTGAATTTAATTCCCGTTGAAAGGTAGATTTTATTGATTTTCAGTCTCAGCCAGATAGAGAATACAAATTTATTATGGTGTACCAAGATCATCTCACAAAATTTGTGATTCTCAAGTCTCTAACGTCAAAAAGAGCTGAAGAAGTAGCCTACAACCTAGTGGACATATTCTCGTTGCTTGGAGCGCCATCTATATTACAGTCTGACAATGGTAGGGAATTTGCCAATAATGTGGTGACAGCTTGAAGGAGTTTTGGCCAGCACTGAAGATCGTCCATGGGAAGCCTCGCCATTCACAAAGCCAGGGTAGTGTCGAAAGAGCTAATCAAGATATCGAAAATATGCTCTGTACTTGGATGCAGGACAACAAATCTGACCGCTGGAGTGAAGGACTGCGTTTCGTTCAATTTATGAAAAATAGAGCTTATCATTCTGGGATCAAAAGAACACCATACGAAGCTCTTTTTGGCTGCAAACCTGAAGTAGGGCTTACAACGTCTTTTCTACCCGAAGATGTTCTTAAAGACATGAATGCAGAGGAGCAGCTAGAAAAAGTAATAGAAAGCATCCAAACAATGGAAAAAGGTGAAACTAATCAGATTATGCAAGAAAAAGAGCCTGTTTCAAAAAACATGGATGAGATTATAGTCGATAGTGGATTAAACCAACATGATGAAGACATGCTTACCGAAGAGATTTCCGTTTCTGATACCTGTTGTGTGTGTTTAAAGGAAACGAGTGATGCACTTGCATGCAAAAAGTGTCGTCAAAAAATTCATACCTTCTGTGGCCATGCTAGTAAAGATGATGAAATGGATATTTTGTGCACCCTTTGTTTCAAAACTGAAAATGCTATTGAAGGTAAAATAAATTCTAAAATCAATCGGAAAATACAAGCCAAAAAAATGAAAATGAATTCGGAAAAAAATTTCCCACTGCTTCTTTGGGAACTACTGTGCGAGTTCCTATTCCTGACGTCGACAAGGGGCGAGGTGATTCGCGCAATATATTGGCAGTTGTAATGAGTGTGACAGAGGATGGTTTCTACCGACTTGGAACTTCTGAAGGAATTTTAAAACAAGTATATGCGAGATCACAATTCACTTTATGCCCTAAGAACTTGCTTAGAATTGAAGATATTCCTGACCACGAAATTCCTCTCCGGTCAGTTACAATTTCTCAGTCCAGTGGAAGCGGCCAAAGATTCGTCAAATGTATGTGTAAAACAAAGTGCCAAAATATGAAATGTCTTTGCATGAAAAATGTAATGAAATGTAATTCAAAATGGCATTCAAGCCTACCGTGTTGCAACAAGTAGGTTAATTTTAATTTCTTATTTTTTATATGAAAATTTTGTTTCCCTTAATAAGAAAGGCATAAATTTCGTTTCGTACAACTTTCATTTTCCTTTACGTATTTTGAATAAATTTTTTTTAATGGCACTCTCATTATTTTTTCAGAACATTTGTATTTTTGAGGAATGCACGTCATTTATATAGTAGCCTTATCAGGACCTTTTTTCATACTTTGCCTAAATAGCGTTTGCATTCTATAGAATGCCTAGGTATTATATACAATGCCTAGGGAAAGTATGTAATAATTCTCATGGCTTCTGTACTTTTTATACAAAAACGTCCGGCATTATATATACAATACCTAAGCGTTCTATAGAATGAAAGCGTTTCATACTTGCCGGTAACATATATATATGTAACAATCAAACAACAATATTGATCCAACGTTTATTGGCGTGAGTGATACCAACGCCGATGCTATGGCCAATAAACGTTGATTAATACTGTTGTTGTTGATTTAATATAATATTAGTGTTCGTTTATATAAATATATATATATAACATTTAATATATACAATGTGTAAATCATAATATATAAAATCAACAACATGAAGAAAAGGGCTCCAGATAATAATGGCATTTGAATGTGAAAGGAGGAAATATGCTTACAAAGTACTATTTATCAAAGACTTTGATTGTGTTTGTATAACGAAGAGATCAAACATTATTAACTCTAAAGTGCATAAACTAATAAACTAAAATTTTTACACTAATGCATAACCCGGGTCAAATTGACCCGAAAAATGAAATTGAGGATTTTTTGATAATTTCTACTGAAAATTACTTATGTTTTATATTTTAATTGTTTTTAGATTAATTAAAACAAAACTACATCTATAAATAATAAATATATACAGTAGAACTCTGTTATATCTTTTCTCGAAATAATGCCAAACCTGCTTAGTGTCATAAATTTATAGTAAACAGGTTTTCTAATAGACATTACTAGCGGAAGTTTAGTGGAGGGTATACAGTGGTATACCTGCTTTGTTTTGGAGAGAATAGTGTATCATTTTAAATTTTTGATGTGTTAATGTACGCAGTATACCCTCTGATCTTTTCGATATATATATACAGTATATTCACTCCTTATTTTAAAACTGCAGCACTGATTACTAGATAATTTGTTATACCGCCAAACACAATATAGCGCCGAAATATCTTTGGAACAGGTGGTGGCATAAAGCGCCAAATCAGGTTTGACTGTATATGCATGTATGCCTAGCACCAGCGTTGGGAATTTCATATTCTTGGCAAGTTAATTAGCTAAACTGAAAAATCAAGTCCAAAATTTATGATTATTACCCTAATTCATTATAATTTTCATTAATCATATAAATTGTTTTTATGATTATTTGTCACTTTCTCACCAAAGTAAGATTTTGCTATTTATTCATTTATTCACATTAAGCGCATAGTTGAATGTCTAGCGCGGGCCCTATTTATATTATTATTTGCGTAATTTGGTCCACACACACAC
>QLNU02015359.1:31207031-31226336 GCA_006491805.2 Dysdera silvatica | reverse complement strand
GATTATATCAGTTCTTTGATTACCATACGAGGCAGAAAAATTAATAACGTATTATTTCTGTTATCTTTTTTATTGGAGTCAATTTCTATCTACTTTTCGGGGAAGAAAAAGAAAGGAAAGGAAAGTAAAAAGCATTAGAACTTTATTTATTTCTTTTAAGAATGCCGTGGATTGCTTTTATATAAGGTGCGGTGGGGAAGATGAAGATAACTGACTACACAACAAGGTGGGGCACTTCATATTTATCATGTAATTTCTAGTTTTAAACTTTTTTTTATTCTTCTTATGTTATCATGTTATCTATTAAACTCGCATGCTCTTTCTTGTACACCACAGACAGCACAATTTCTCTCTCTCTCTGCGTGACAGCTCAGTAAAGTTGTTACCATGCAAGTGGTAATAACTGCAATGTACGGCGACAGGTCTTGTTTTATCTTAATGTTCCGTTTGTTTGTATTGCACTTTCATGTTTCCATTTTTGGCGCAAGGACGGACATTTTTTATGGCGCAAGGGCATAAAATGGTGCTGCGCCAAGACCTACAGTTTTCCAAAGGTTCCCTGTTGCCGGGAGAGTCCAATAATGGGCAGGGGGGTGCGGATTGATGGAAGAAACCGCAAGCGATCGGTGCTAGTGGGGTTTAAACGTCGGGTTACCTGCACGGGAAGTAAACGTTCGGCGGATTTACAATTTTGCCGCCTGCAGGCTGATATACACTGCCGGAAAATGAAAAAAGAACACCAAGAAGGAATTGCCAAACGGTTATTGGGGTAGAGCACACCTAGGCGTGATCTGAATTTCAGGCTCAACCCGTTATTGCTGATACCAAAAAACTATAGTATGCAAATTATAGTCGGTGGTATTTAAGGAGAAGGGCAAAGTGGACGTGATCAGTCGTCGAATTATAGATACTTGCGAAGACTCTAAAGAAGCTACAATCTCTGGACGTGGAAGACGTGTAAAATTTCAGCAGTTAACGAAATTTGAGGGAGGTGGTCTAATGGGACTCCGTGAGGCCGGTTGGTCGTTGTCCCATAAAATTCCACACGTGCTCAATGGCGGCAAGTCCGGTGAACGTGCAGGCCATGAATGTTGTCTCACACCTTGAAGTGCACGTTGCGTTGCAGGTGCCGTGTGTGGGTGGGCATTGCCATGCTGAATTACATCATTATGAACCAACCTTACAAATGACACAACAATTGGCTGAATGATACTTCGGATATACCGAATGCTATTTAACGTGCCCGGTACAAACACTAATTCTCTATGGGAGTGATAGCTGATCGCTCCCCATACGAGAAGACCAGGTGTAGGCCATGCGTGTCAATGGCGGATGCAAGAAGGGTGGAGAGGCTCCCCTGTGCGTCTGCGAATAAGCATACGGCCATCTGAGGCTCCCAAACAAAATCGCTTTCATCGCTGAAAACGACAGATCACCAGTGCGCCCTCCAGTGCAGACATTGGTGACACCACTGCATCCATTTCCAGACGGTGGGTTGGAGTCAGAGGCACACATGCCAGAAGCACACTTGCATGTAGTCCTACTTCCAGCAGATGGTTAGGATTGTTTGCAGGGTCACCTCAGGTGCAACGGCAGCTCGAATTTGCAACGCAATGGATGTTTTGCGTGACAACGCCGCTCTTCTTATGCGTCGATCTGTCCGCTCATCAATCCGTCTGTGAGTCCCTGTTCCACGTCTTCTCGTGTGGGAATGTTCTTTGAACCATCTACGCTACCATCGTACCACCACCGATACTTCCCGTCCAATTCGCTCCGCAATACGACGATACGACCAACCGGCCTCATGGAATCCCACTAGACGACCTCTCTCAAAGTTCGATAACTACTGAAATTGTATAGGTCTTCCACGACCAGGCATTATAGCTTCTTCAGAATCTTTACAAGAATCTATAATTCGAAGACTGATTACATCCACTTCGCCCTTCTCCTTAAATACCACCGACTATAATTTGCATATTATAGCATGTTTTGGCGTAAGTAATAACCTGTGAACTCTGAAATTAAGATCACGCCTACTTGTGCTCCATCCCATTAACATATGCAAATTTCGTAACCATCCAGCAATTCCTTCTTGGTGTTCTTTTTTTCATTTTCTGGCAGTGTATTTTGCTGCCTAATCTTACTAGATGTAGCTAGAGGCATAATAGAGGTTTTGGCGCCTTTTCCAACTTTTTAATTGAACGCCCCTGGCGGTTATTTCGGATTCTTCTGTTCGCAAGTATTCCCGAATTTGGCTGCTTTTAAGCCTCTCTCCCAAGGCGGCGCCCAGGGAATTTCTCCCTTTGCCAATGCCTAGTTACACCTGCGAGCATAACAGTTGAAAATTAATAATTCAATTGGTCTCAAAAAAATTCAGCTCCGCCTTTTCAAACTCCTTGGCTGCAAATTTTTCGTCGAAAATTTGACGCCTTCGCCTTCAGCCTACTGGTAAATCCGCCACTGCGTGCAACTTGACGCAGGGACAACAAATGGTACGTGCTGAACCAATATGACGTACTCAGTGCTGCCCCCAAGAAAATCATTGAGAGTATGCTGTACTTGCATCCTCAATCAAAGAACATTGAGTCAAAATCCCTTGAGAGTACGCAGCGCACACAACGCGTACCCTTTGAGGACAGCCCTGGATATACTTTTAAAATGAATAATAGAAATAGGACACGAAATAATCCTCTGCATAAATATATTTATTAGATATAAGTTACATTATTATTTTTATATTATAATTAAAGTATATTATTATATTCTTTAATATATCCGTGTCATGTGGGAATTGCATCTGCGGAGGCCAGTATTATATTATGGTGGGCCTTTAATAGATCCGTGGTAATTCTATATTAAATTCGTCAAAAGTTACAAATAAACGAATAACATTAACTTTAAGAATGACTGTCCCTCCGATTCTTCAAAGTACAGATCAGTATCTCTCACAAACATCACGTCAAAGATTTCCGAGCGATGCCTTTTACGTTTCTTAATGCATAATCCGATCTCCAGAAATATTACCCCAAGCGAATAGTTTAGATTTATGCCCGACCGTTCAGCAGTGATACAACTGCTCCAATGCATGGATCACGGGACCGAATGTTACGAGGTCAGAATATCTGTTGATGTCATCGACATTGACTTTGCTCGAGCATTTGATAGAGTCAATAGATCTTTGCTTATAGATAAACTTGGACTGCCTTCTCGACTGGTCTGCATCTTGGCATCACTCCTTCGAAACCGCGTCCAGTGAGTCAGGGTAAATGAATCCTTCTCTCGTCTGGTAACAGCTACTAGCAGTGTGGTCCAAGGACAATTCTTGCCGCGGTTCTTTTCCTAATATTTGTCTCCAACATTTCCAGAATCCTCAGGCCCATCGACTCATAGATGTACACAGATGATCTTCGATTTTTCGCCGCCATTGAGTCTATGGACTCACCATACGAAACAGATTGACTAGATGAATGGTGTCGTGTCAATTCTCTCCCGATTTCTGATTCCAAGTCTGGTATACTCCACCTTGGTTTCTCTAATGTTCAGCGTATATGTATAAAGTTGGAGATATTATGCTTCCATCAACCATTGAACAGGTAGATCTTGGTGTGATGATTACCAACAACCTGGACTTTTCATCCCATCACCTGGAAATTGTGTCTAAGACTAACCATCTTGCTTTTCTTATTTTGAAAAACTTTTCCAAATGCGACCAACCATTTTTGGTTCTACCTTTTAACACATTCGTCTCTCCCACTCTGGAATACTCATCGCCAATCTGGAGCCCATATCGCGTTCGTGACATCATCTTCTGGAATCTCCACTCTGTTGTTTTACCAAGCGCATTCCTACTCTCCGGGCCCTATCATATCGTAACCGACTGTTACATCTAGGTCTCCACTCAGTGGAATGTCGCCGACTTATGTTGGACATACAACTTTTTTATCAACTTATCCATAACTTGGTATACATTGACCCAGATCTTCCGATGATCCAGCCCATTGTCCACCATACAACAAAAAGACATCATGGCGATTTCGACTTCCAACTTCTTGCCGAAATTCAGATATTACTTCTTTACTCAACGTACAGGGAAAGTGTGGAATTTCCTCTCAGAGGTCCTCGTCTCACACGCAACATATCGGTCCTTCTGTGCGGTTCGAAATGATTACGACCACTCTTATATTTTGCGTTGTTTTCTGTTCTGATTTTTGTGGCTGCACGTATTGATATTGCCCTCGTCCGTGGTGTTTTTCAATCTAGTTTTTTTTTTATGTTACATGTGTAATTTTATATCTGTATTTCTTATGCGATTACTCTCGATGTAAGTATCAATGACCTAACGGGTTTTAAATAAATTTATTTTTATTATTATTTTAATGGTATTTAGAATCAAGTTTCAAAATTTATGTTTGGAAATTTTATTGCAATGAAAATATTTAAGCAACTGCATTTCGTATAGTCAAATGCAGAATAAATCTTAAATTACAGTAAAGCCCCTCTTAACGGACACCCCTCATATACGGTCACCCAAATTTTACTGTCAGGTAGCAGTTTCCCGACAAAACTCATAATAATATCTCCTCCTTTTTAGAGATAAATTCTTTAGAGATAAAATTCTAAACGGCCTCTTTCAAAAATAAAATTTTCTGTGAGTGTCCGCTAATTAGTAATTTCACTGCAATAATTTACTTTTTTCCAATCATCTGTACCAAAAGAATTTACAAGGAAGGTTGCGGTCGCCTGCTTTATATTTACAACCGACCACATCTACTTGCAATAGCATTTCCATAAAATAACGTGTTACTAATTAACCAAGTTGCCCATTAAGTGCTTGATGTACGACAGTGAACCACCTCCTATCGTGTCTGTCTCCAACGTACCATGAATGGTAATTTAATGAAAAATTCGTACTTTTTTTACAATACGTTAAATCGCTACCGGACCGCTGAAAAAGTAATAGTAGAGAAACTAGAAAATGGCGTGTGGTAAGAGCAATTAATAGCAATTTATTTTTATAATTAGCAAGTTAATTTTTTTATAAAAAAATGGCCCCGCTTTACGTTTCATTGCGTAGCGTACTTGCTCTCCTGTGTCGTTTGGTATCGATTTGTAACATTATCGGTGACATTCGTAATCGATTTGTCACAACATTAATTATCGATGACGTTATCTATCGATTTGGTCAAAAATTGAAAAATGGTTGTTTACGTAGTATCGAAGGCTCATGGCTTGCAAATGAAGTCAATCTTGCCCAAGGATCACTGGGCAAATTGTATGACTTGGGTGGTTCGAAGGTCTTGGCCGAACCGGCGCTTTCTACCTGTTCATTCATTAAACGCAGGAAATGAATGGGGCCCAGCCCAAAGGGAGCCAGGGGCGGGCCCTTTTTTGACGGCGGGCAAGTGGGTGCGTTAACTTCTTTGTTGCATTAGCTATCATCAATCTCAACTTCGTCTGTTACTACGAGCTGGCGCTAATTCTGTTGGAGTAGCCGTATCGCCTTGCATTAGATCGGGCTGTGTAGCCTCCGCCATCCATATATTCACATGATATATAACGAACGTTACTATCAAAGCGATCCCTAATATGTGTCATGGTGTATCGGGGGGGGGGGCATATTTTTTCCCCTTATGTGAGGAGTACCAAGCCTTCTGTAGCATATTTGCATAGATTTCGAGATATTGGGGAGGGTTAATTGTTTGATTTCTCCCTCCCCCGGACTTTTCTGGTGTTTGTTTGGATTTTTTTATGGCGCAAGAGCATCTGGGCTATACTGCGCCAAAGACTTTTCCAAACGCCAATCAGAAACGTTTTCTATGCAAAGGAAGAATATTAGTTCTAAAGAAAAGAGAATGTGATTATAAAACTCTTATAATTTTTTATTTTTATTAATTGCTAATTATCCTTACCATTCTAATTATTCTTATCATTTCTAAATGCTAATTTTTAATTTAAAAATGTTTTGTACAGCTTTTAATCATGAAAATTGCGCCGGATGGGTACCTGTACAATATTTATTTATTTATTTTTAATTTTGTAGAAGGTATTTTGAAAGGTTCAACTGTGACGTATTGACAATGCGTTTAGGCACTGTGCGAATAATTTAGACTGTGGCGCAGCAAAGGGAAGGGGCTCACGTCCCCCCCCCCATAATTTCTGAATTGTAACGCCCCTGAATTTGGGTTTGATTTCAACAGGCATTAAGAGCTTACCGCTTTGAGACACAGATCCGGAGTCCGGGGTTTAATTTCCTAGGAAAGGGATTTTTGGGATTCCTCGGGAAACTGTAGATACTGATGCAGTGTGACGTCAGATATCCTTGCTTCCTAGAACACCAGGCTTCAGTCGAGGCGATCTGTATTAGCGACGTGTAGTCCGTTCGCGGAAAGTTGTCCATCAGACCCGTTCGCGAAAAACCAGTTATGCAAGACGCCCTTCCCTCTACTGCAATGGAACAACCCGTCTGTTACTTCAGCTCCCTTGAATTCTAACGGGTCTGGTGGACAACTTTCCGCGAACGGACTATACAAGCTTAAGACCACACTCAAGAATGTTTCAATTTGGAATATACAGTTAGAAGTGGATCCAGAGAGGGATTTTGGGGAGGGATGTAAAATGCAGTAAGACTCGCTTGTAACGAGCTCGCATTTAGCGAGGAAAATATGGATTTTGTTTGGTATAATGATTAAGCGCAAGACAGTTTAACTGCTTTTAGTGAACAAGCCTTTTTTGGACCCCGGATTTAACGAGCAATTTAAAAAATAAATAAAATGGGAAATCAAACTTTTTGTAAAAATTCCGTCGTTATATGAGGTTGGTCGTTATAATCGGCGCTCGTTATAACCGATTTCCACTGCATTTTTATGGATTTAGGGGGAATATCCTTAATCCTCCCACCCGTGGATCCCCCTACTAATATAGTACAATAGTACTTATTAGAAACACTATAATTTTCATTTTATGCTCCACATACAATTAAATGCATTATATAGTACTTCTTAGAAACACTATTTATGCTCCACATACAATTAAATGCATTATATAGTACTTCTTAGAAACACTATAATTTTCATTTTATGCTCCACATACAATTATATGCATTCTATTTTATAAAATCGATTTGAAATTTTGTTAGAATGTCTCTCTGTTTATGTCGCAAGACGGCACACTATGGCTTGTCTGGGATAGGACGGAGGAATTAAAGTGACGTCCAAACCATGATACACTTGTACACAACCATGCTTGCTGGGAGCAGAACTTCAGCCCGATTGCCCCCATTTCGCGTAAGTGGTTAATAGCATACCATGCTTAAAATACGGGTTCCCGTCAGGAGACCGAAGCTTAAACCGTACGCGTTAGCAGTCGGGAGAATGACCTTCTGGGAACCGTTGGTAACTCCGCTTGCTGTTGGCAAAAAAGGTGATGTATAGTCCGTTCACGAAAAGAAGTCCGATGGAACAGTTAGAAATAACGGGAGGTGACGTTACAAACGGGGTAGTTGACTACAGCAGAGGTCCAATTTCAGAACTTCTTCTTCTTCTTCTTTTTTTTTTGTGAACGTTTATCGGCGCCAAACTCAAGTTCTAAAATTGAAATCCCCTTTGCTGTAATGGGAAAGCCCATTTGTGACGTCACCTCCCGTTATTTCTAACTGTTCAATCGGACTTCTTTTCGTGAACGAACAGTATGTACATTCGAAACCGCATATATGCGAAACGAAATCCTTTGCATAAAAGCGCGTTTTACATGTAGGCGGTATTCTCTTAACTATTGCGTGCAAATAATTTGCTCATTAATTTTTTATAATATTTTATTATTAAATTGGATATTCCCATTTCTAATTTCATAAATCATGTACATTATTTAGAATGTACAGTATTATTGGCTGCTCTATTAATAAAAATAGCAAGAAGTTGTGTATTGATACATAAACACACGTGGGCGGATTTACTATTTTGACACCCTTAAGCTATTTTTGCCGCCTCTTCCTACCCGTCCGTCCACCTCAATCAGCAGTAGGAACATAAAAATTGTTACATTCAATATACGCTACAAAAGTTTATATTGACAATAAATATGTTGAAAAACAAACTCATAAATTGAAACATAAACATTAAACAATATTAACTTATATTGAAGTATTATTTCTTTTTGGTATATAATAAATCAAATTCAATTTTATTGAAATAAATTTTAATTTTAGCAAAAAATAAAAGCCTATCGAACACTGGTATTTAAATGGAAAGCATGACGTCTAGCTTTCTTCTCGGCAAAACGTCTGATTATATCATCGTCTGGTATTGATTTTGTTCTATCAGACTTAATACACAAAATTTTGTCGCTCTAGTCTATAGCCTATTGGGAAATGCGACGCTGTAAACATATGTTTTTGCTTCCTGTTGTACTATGCGGAATAGAGTGGAAAAATTACAACCATATTTTTTTTTTTTAACCATTTGATCTCAAAAATTTAAAATCGCAAACTTTTGGTCAAAATTCAAGTAGATATGTCGTTTCTTTTCCTCCGCCATGTTTGCAATGAATTTAAACTGGAAAGTGCAAAAGAAGAAAAAAACACCCTTTCAAATAGACTGGAAAATTGTATAGACCAATAAAACACGAAACGCGTAATTTTCTGCGCCGTTGCAAAAATAATTTGACAGTGATTCCGAGCGCAGAAAGGGGAGGAAGGCGTAAACAAATCCACAAATAAGTTGGTCAGAGAAACTGCGACAGGGGTTGACAGCCATTTCCGGTGGGGAATGTTGCCCCTTAACCGTTTAGAGGCCGAATTAAGTCTCTGAAAGAATATATATATATATATATTTGTTTCCTTGATTATGCACACATTAAGGCCCCTTCAAAGTATTCAAGAAGTGTTTTCCTTGAAAAAAAATTTTCTTTATCAATTTTTAAGGTATTCCCAAATGGGAACATTGGGGTCAGCCGAGTTCCTTTTTTATATAATTTACAAAGAAACTTTTGACAAAGAATACAGAATAAAAATACGTTTAAATGAAAAACTATGGCAATGTTTAAATAATTTTATAACTTTTACTCCTAAAACTTGCTTCTGCTTACCTTTAAAGTGAATTGCCATTTCCGTATACAGGGTGTCTCAGCACCAGGGTTATAAACATCTAGGAGGGGTAGGGTACACCTAGACGAACAATATTTGTCATAGAACCTAGGGTCGCAAACCACTCACAGCGCTAGTTCTAAAACCGTCCAGCATGCACAAATATTTACAACCAGTGCGTGAAAAGCGCCAGATAAAACTCAGGTCAGCTGCTCAAGTGCATAGATGATTAGGACATCGCATTTTGCGCTTCTCATGCACTGGTTGTCACTATTTGTGCATGCTGGACGGTTTTAGAACTGACGCTGTGAGTGGTTTGCGACCATAGGTTCTATGACAAATATTGTTCGTCTAGGTGTACCCTACCCCTCCTAGATGTTTGCAACCCTGGTGCTGAGACGCCTTATATACTCTACTTTCCATGTTAAGTAGGAAAGCACATTTTATGCAATCTTCTATCGCATTCTAAACACTTATTTTGGCAGTTTTTGTTTTTACATAGAGCAAAACGACCCTGCATTGCAGTTGTTAAAAAATGATCGTTAGTTTTTTTCATTTCCATAGAAATACGGATGTTTGGTCTAGGATGGGACACAACTTTTTGTTCAGCGTGATTTCTCGACGAAATCCAAATGAGATAATGCGAGATTCCCATGGATATCTCTATGAAGTAGCCAAAATGCTGCAACAGCAATCTTCAGCGCATTGGCAAAAAAGATCCCACTACCGCTTTTTACTCCTCAATTGAGGTCTATAAGAAGAAAGGAATTTATCTAATATATCAACTCCTCACATTCCTTCGCCGTATTGTTTTATAAACTCAGGTTGGATAATATATATTTAACAATATGTTCTTACTAATTATTGATAACATTTGATTATTTATTGATATCATTAATTAATATCATTCATTAATTGTTATCATCAATTGTTAATACCAATTATCATCATTCATTAATTATCATTTTTAATTATTATAATTGTTTTCATTAATTAAATTATTTATATTTATTACAAATGCCAAGCATTTGACTATTTAATCATTAATTAATTATTATCATTAATTATTTATTGATATCATTACTTATTATCTGATTATATAATTGTTAAACAGATGATTAATTAATATGGTTATTAGATAATTATAATAATAATTCGATAAAAATCTAATCAGTGCATTAAAATTATATACGTTTAGAAATGTGCCATTTTTCTACATCATATTCACAAATTTTGCTAATTTCATGGTGGTGGGGAGCAAAATAAATCATCTGCTCCCTCTCAAATACGCCCCTGAATGCAGATAATTATAAACATATATAAATATGTCCGTTTTCTACTATTTAATGTAGCTAATAGAATCCAATCCAATAGTTTAAAAAATGTGTCAAAAAAGTTAACACCTGAGGCCAATGTTCCCAAATGGGAACATCAAGAAATTTGTGCTAATAATTTACAAATTGAGCATTATTTTTATAAAAAAAGCGACATTTAAAATATTGTTTGAATTCCTCACTTTCATGACGTGCAAAAATTTTCAAAAATTTTAAATTCTACGACTTCGTTTTTTTGTGCATTACCAACCAAGGTGAAAAGCTCAAAAGATAGTAAATTACAAAAAATTTTAAAACCGAAATAAATTAATTTATAAAAGTTTAAATGACTCAGAAAAATCTTGAAATTATTCAGCTTTGCTCAAACCAATTTTTATTATGTTATTCTAAAATCTGATTTTTTGGCGATTTCTTTGAATTTGATGTTCCCAAATGGAAACATTGGCGTCTAAACGGTTAAAAATAAGGGTTGCCAGCTATTTACTGTGAGTGGAAACTTGTTCATAAAGTTTGTTTGCATATATCCCGTTTAAATTCTATAATAAAACATTCGTTTGACTTCAAAAATACTTGCATGTATGCGGTTTGTACATGTATAAAAACTTAATCAAGCGGGTTTAGATAACATTAAAAAGATAAGAGAAAATTTGAAGCTCGATATTTTATGCATGTACGCGATCTTCGCATATATACGAGCTGCATATACGCGGGTTCGGCTGTATTTTTTTGCCATATGAAAATTTTTGAATTAATCCCTGGTGTATTGTAGAACACTAGATGCTTTTCGACAGCTATGTAGTTATAGGTTCAATTTCCTTGATCGATTATATCGGTTGGAGTTGGGATTCTTCGTTAAAGTGAAGGTCCTCTTGGCGCGGGGCTAAGATCCCAACTTCGAAAAAGAAACAATGTCCACTATTTCAAAAACTTGGAAATGTAGGCCAAGGCTGTGTATGTACTGTGAGTACCAATGGATTTTCCTTTTCCTTTGCCAAGAAGTGCTTGCATGTAATGAAACCTTAATAAGGCACGTGGGCGCCCCGAGGGGGTGTAAGAGGGTGGGTGCACTTGCACCCCCTTGGTTTATGAAAAAAGGGAGGAAAAGGACTGAATCCACAAGAAACTATAGTCCAACAACATTATTCAATTGGAATTTTTCCTGGGTGCACCCCTTCATATAATTCTGGACGCACCCGTGATAAGGTAAATTCTAAAGTTACTCTATTATGGTAAAATCTAGTTTTTTTAATAAATTTAAGATTTTTAAATCTAAATTAAAAAAGAACAAGTAAAAACTATATTTGGAAAAAGTTAACAATACATTTTAAGGAAATAGAAATGGTTAAATAGCCACGCCTATCTCTTGAAATAATCTCACCCCAGCTTTGGTATTTTCGACTTCGCTGTATATCCGACCCATTTGAAGGCATTTTGAACAACTAATAGCTTTTAAACGACGCACGTTAAACAGCAGGAAATCAGGTTCCATAGCCAGGCCGAAAACTCCTTTTGAGTAATTTTTCCATTATTAATCTTGAAATTCTTATAAATATTAAATAGTGCCCGTTTGATTGACTCCCTGTCAATATAATCTCACACCTTCTATTGTTCTTCCGCATATGCCGACCATTCTTAGCAGGGCAATTCAAAAATTCCCGTCTCAAACACGTTTCCTTCCATTGTGAATAAATTCCGATTTAACTTACTCTGGCTGGGCCTTGAAAGCTTTGTTCGAAAAACTTTCGCAAAACCTGTTAACGTGTTTATCGTATGGTAGGAAGGAAACCCGAGCAGGTCACCTCCGGAACAGAACGGAAATGTAATGAGGGCTAGTTCAAATTAACTTGGAAATATTACTTGTACTTTCTGAATTTCTTTTTGGCAACACCTGCGTTGTCTCACGATCGAACCCAGAGATGGATGGATTCGACCTTGCTGAGGATGGGAGCGACTCGTTGAAAAATCTCGAACAACGGTTCTTCCAAAATGGTGGTGTGTTTACTTTTCTTCTTGTTGCTAGCCGCCAGTTTGCTTTGCAAAGTCAAGCAATATCGCTTATAAATGTGGCGAGAGGCACGATGCGCGATTTCAATGTTCATCTGTCTTTTTATTCACCTCTGCACCTTTCTCCATGTTCGTCCTCTCTCGCCCATCTGCTCGCCTGTCTGCCTGTTACAGCTTTCCTTTGTTTTGCTAATCACAGCGTTCTGTTATTATACTATCTGCGCCTTTTTATTTTTTTTTTTAACACTTGGAATTTATACTTTTTTTATTCTGCTCCTTACACCTTTTTATTTTGGCATTTACACCTTTTATTATATCCTTTGGATTTTTTTCCTCGCTATTTATAATTTACGCCTTTTTTCTCTCCATTATTTGCATGTTTTTCATTTTGCTATTTATATTTTTCTTTCTTTTATTTTCCTGCTTGTTATTTTTAGCTCATGAACTGCTATTTTTTTTTTCGTTTGTAAGTTACACCTTTTTTTTTCAACTATTTATAGTTTACACCTATTTTTTTTTTTAGTCAAATTTATATTACAGTAGAACCTCTTTACAACGATATCCGATATAACGATAAATCCCTCTACAACGATAATTTTTCTCGGTCCGTATAATAGTGTTGTAGAGAGGTTTTACTGTATAATGAACGGTTTATGGAAAAGTCGCCTCCGGGATATCTCGCCCCGGACACCTCGCTACTCGGACACCTCATCCCCGGTAGATAATGAGTAGATTACAAAAATATGAATACAGTAAAAATATATTATAACGACTTCCGCGCAATTTCAATTTCTATAAACGATATTTTTAACAAACAGTTGTTTTTCCGTAAGCTTTAAAAACACGACGTTTCGGGAGCCAACTGCTCCCGCAATAAAATGATCAGAATGAAGATGTACCGTAATCGTACTATATTGTGTACTTTAGGGCGTTATAAATAGTTTTAGTTTGTAACGATGTGAACTTGGTTGTTTAAAAATTCAAGAAAATATACTTAATTACAATGAATTTATTTTGTTTTTCAATTTATATTGTATATTTACAATGAATTTATTTTATTTTAATTTATTTATATTTTATTGGATGTACATATGTTACCGGCGAATTGTGAAAGGCACGCATTATATAAGGTGCCTAGGCATCCTATATGATATTAGGCAAAGTAAAATGGGTATATTTTTAATAGTAAAAATATTGAACTTGGTCGCTTTAAAATTAAATAAAAATATACTTCATTGTATAGAATTTAATTTCTGTCTGTATATTAAGTTACATTTGTAGGCACATTATGTACATAGTACGTTTTTTTTTTTTTAAATTATAAAATTGAGGAAAATACTAAAATATACAATATGGAATACGAATGTCATTTGTAATATTCATAATACTAATGACTTCCTTATAGTGCCAATGATTGCTTTTATGGACCATAGACTGGAAAGATACGATGAACCCCAAAAGAATGCCATCGTAATATTTAATTAATAATTCGTATTTCATATTTGGAGAACCAGTTGCGTATAATAATAATAATAATTAATATAATAAGTCGATATTTCGGGGTTAACCCGTTCACTGTCGGGGTCCTGTTTTACGTATAATTACACCATTCATTTTCCTCCCATTAAAAGGCTGCTCCTACTTTCCCTGAATATATACCAAAAGTTGCCCCTTTGTTCTACTGCTCCAGTATACAGTTATGTATATAAGTGAAGTATCTCCCCTACATGCTACTGCTCCTGGATACAATTAGGCCTGCAGGAGAAATATCGTTTAGGGGAACTATCGGTTTAATCTCTAAAAACCTTAACCTAAGACTTTACCCTAAATCTAAAGACCTTAAATTTAATTGCCCTTTTTCATGTCTTTTTCCATATTTTTTATTGATTTAAATGTATTTCTAAATAATTAAGTGCCTTTTCTAAATGCCTATTTCAAACATTTTAAGTGCCTTTTTGCCATTGTTAGTACCTAAACTTCCATTCTCTACGTATCACTATTATTATTAATTATTATTACTTACTTATTAATATAAAATATTAGAATGAAATGGACATTAAATACCTTGCCTAAAAACGTCTAAGCATTCTATAGAATGATTAGAGAATAGTAATTAATAATAATAGTAATGTAAGCACTGGCGAAACTAAGAAGGGACAGCGAAGTCCAAGGAGATCAACTCCCCCATCTTTGAGCCTGGTTTATATCATGGAAAATGGAATGAAATATACTGGACACTTGGATAAATATAGGAATCAGCAACAAATCACTCACCCTTCCACAGACTTCTAGATTCGCCCTTGATACAAAGTAATAGCAATATCAAATAATAGTATAATAATTAGTAATAAGTAATAAAAACACTTAATATTAATAAGTAATAAAAATAAATAATAGTATTAAGTAATAATAACTATTATCGTCGTTATAACATATTTTTACTGTATTCATAGTTTTGTAATCTACTCATTATCTACAGGAGGCGAAATGTCCAGGGGCGAGATGACCTATTTATAGTTACAGCAATCTGCTATTTACAGAATAAACAAATATCTCTTCCATTTACGGTTACAACAATCTCTGCTATTTACAGTTACAGCAATCCCTGCTATTTACAGTTACAGTAATCTCTGCTATTTACAATTACAGCGATCTCCGCTATTTACAATTACAGCAATCTCTGCTATTTACAGTTACAACACCTGTTATTTACAGAATAAATAAATCTCTTCTATTTATCGTCATCTCTGCTATTTACAGTTACAGCAATTTCTGCTATTCACAGTTACGATAATCTCTTCTATTTACAGTTACGGCAATCTGTTTTATTTACAGTTACGATAATCTCTTCTATTTACAGTTACGGCAATCTTTTATTTACAGTTACAACAATCTGTTAGTTACAGAATAAACAAATATCTGTTTATAGTTGCCGCAGTCTCTGCTATTTACAGTTACAGAAGGCTCTCCTATTAATGATTTGCAAGGGACGGAGAAAAGAACGTCGTTAAATAAAAAAAAGGGGGGAGGGGGCTAATCGAAATATGTGTGTCTATGAAGCATTTTCACAGGAACGCAAAATACCACCGTTAAATAAAAACAGTCGTTAATTTTAACAGCGTAACTGGAAGAAATTACTGCATTATCTGCCTTTTTATACTGCTATTTACTACTTTTTATTATTCTGCTATTTAAAGCATTTGCGTTCTCCTTTATTTTATTATTTTCACTTTAATTATTATTATCAATACTTTTACCACCATTATTGTTATTTATACTTATACCATGGTTTTAATTTTATTACTTGATATTTCATGTACCATTTATTTCTTTATTCTATTTTGTTATGTGGTGTCTCTTTTTGCCACATATATTGTGTTTTGTACTTTTTTCTTTCTTCTTTGGGCCAGAACCCGTTCTTGGGAGGGGGGTGCTAGCCGGGCGGCCACCCAGGGCCGCCAAAAATGTATTGCAAGTATCAGGAAATCAATTTTGTTTTGTCAAAGCGTTTTCCAGGGCCGCTAACACCGTAAGCCCATCCCTGCTTTGGGCTTTGACCCATTCAGGATTTTGTGCAATTGCAAGCTGCATTTTACTCATATCCCTTCCTTCCAAATGGACTCAATTTAAACCCCCGTTCACTTTGTATCTTTATCTATCCCTTTCTGGGAATACAGTGTCACCATTTGTGACCAACTTTTCCAAAATTGCTTTTGCGAAAAAAAAAAAAAACAAACTTCCTGTTTTGACTCATAAAGAAGAAAAATATCAATCTACGAGTTTTTTAAAACGACCTTTCAAAAATGTTTTTATTTTTCAATCAATTTTTAATCAAAATATTTTGTACAAGTCATTATTTAATTGAAATGTAATTCAGTGTACACCATTCGTAAAAATGGCAATCAAACAAATTGTGCAAATAAAATCATTTCTGACCTTCCAGTAGCCTTCGGTATTTTTTTTTATCAAGCGCTACAGTGCTCTAAAAAAATAAATAAAAATAACGCCATTGGCAACAAGAGTTTGTAGCAATGGTTTTTCTTTTAAATTTTGAAATGAAAATAATTGGTTAATCGTTATAAAAAAAAAGACTTTAAATTTAAGTAGGACAGCTGGTTATTTCATTTGAACTAAAGCTCGTTAAGACATCGTTTGTATTGTAAATAAATGGCACTTGTCCTTGGATTGTATCACCTGTTAACATATTTATCACGAGATGAAGAATGCCTTTCCTAAACGCAGAAAAGAAAATCCATTTAAGCACATAATCTAAAACATTAGCTTTATGTTAACACGCAATTGTAGCCATGTTTCGGTGATATATGGCGTTATTACATTTGAATGCGGGTGGCCGGCAACCCAAAAAGCGGCCTTTGTCCAAGGGCTTAAAAGCATTATCTTGATTTATTGTTAAAAAACTGCAGACGATCCAGAAATGCACTTAGCGTTTCTTTCCTTAATAACTCAAACCTACGAAACGTGCGCTTAGAACAATTTATCAGCATTGTAAAATATAATATTAATCTGGCAATGAAAGGAACATGGTCCTTTTATCATGGACTTTTAATTTAGAATTCTATGGACGTCGTGCTAGAGATTTATATTGAGAGGTTAAGACGGAAGAAGACTTTTTTTTAGTGAAACTATTTTAAATGGATATTCAATATATTTTAATCCTACGCATCATAATCCTGGCGCCGTAAAAATACAAAACAATAAGTATTTTAATTATTTGCTGTTATGAGAGTTGTATTGTAATATGGGTTATGATAGCGTTATAGGCCGGTCTTGAAACTTCCGTATACACACAATACAATACATCTTTATTTACTCTTTTGTACATTGTATATTAAAATTTCTAACAATACAATAAAATTTTCTTTAAAATTCTTTAAAAAGTAAAAGTTTTTACAAATGTACAAAAGTGTGGGATTTGGGTTAAAAAACATGTCTTAAATGTGCGGGTAGAAAAATCTCAGGATACAGAGGTAATCCGTATATATGGAGGTAAAAATATGCGGAGAAAGAGAGCGTCATCCCTGTGTTTCGGTGGCTTATTGGTTAAGGCAGGTCCCGATCAAGCTGAAGTGGGGCCCAGTGCCTAATATTTATTTGGGGCCCCCCTCCCTACGCACTCGCAACAAAATTATTTAATAAGTAAATCACTACTCCAAACTCTTGTTATTTATATTATCTGCATCGTCAATAGTTTAAAGCCGTTTTCAATGACACTAAGTTATAACTAAGAAAAAATATATTAGTAAATTTCTAGGTTACAATTAGAAAAACAATTTTCAAACTGACATTCTAAACTTGCTAAAATAAATCAAATACAAAATTTGGAGACCTCCATATCTTACATCTGCATTGTATCTTAATAATATCTTAAACATCTGCATTATATCTTAATAATATCTTAAACATCTGCGTATATCTTAAACATCTGCATTATATCTTAAACATCTGCATTATATCTTAAACATCTGCATTATATCTTAAACATCTGCATTATATCTTAAACATCTGCATTATATCTTAATATCTTAAACTACATTATATCTTAATAATATCTTATTATCTGCATTATATCTTAATAATATCTTAAACATCTGCATTATATCTTAATAATATCTTAAACATCGGCATTATATCTTAATAATATCTTAAACATCGGCATTATATCTTAATAATATCTTAAACATCTGCATTATATCTTACATCTGATAATAATATCTTACATCTACATGTACTATAATCATCTACAGGGTAAAATTGGTTGTATGGTCACCATTAATGACTAGACTTTTGTTGGCGAGTTCTTTCTTCTCGTTTCTCGAAATCTTTTCTTACTAATTTCCTAGCTGTTTGTTTTATTTTTAAAGTACCCTGATTATCTATAGTCCTGATCATCTATATTGACATGACTTACGCCCAAGCTTATTTATGTGGTGGTAATAAAAATGTCAGTGAAGTGGAGGTGCTTTAAATTCAGACACAAATTAAAAAAAGACTAACCATTTTAATCCAAGTGAGAAATAGTCAAGTAACTTACTAGTAAATAGTTAAGTAAACTTATTGAAAAAAAAAGTCTTTCGGTAAATCTACTAAAAAAGTAGCGTAAATGTAAAAAAAAAGTTATTAAAATGATCAATAGATTTTTGCTTCGCAAACTATAGGGTGCGGAGCGATTTTTGGTGTGGCGCGAAACGTTTTTGAACTATGCATATTTTCATAAACATTTTTTAAAAACTGAAAATGGACTTGGGGGAAAATAAAAAATGTGATTTCTGGGGAAGCCAAGCACTTATCCAGGACTTTTTCTTTGGCGGTGAGGGGTCCCCAGGTCTACCTCCTAGATACGTCCCTTGTTGCAGCTTGGTGAGGTGCCAGAGATCGCCGTTTTAAAAGTGGGTTGCGGATTAAAAAATTTGGGAATCGGTATAATAGATGTTAAAAAGAGTTACCATCAGTAAGATACTGAGTGAGAGGAAGTTAACATATTGTATAGGTTTATTTACACAGGTTAACATATTATAGTGAGAAGTACATAATATATACCTCCAATTAGAACTAAAGAGAAATGTCAATGAAAAAAGACCTAGAGGCAAGAAAAGAAGAGAACGAACGGATAGATGGACAGCAGTAAGCACAGAAGGAGTTATCTATTGGGGTAGAGATGCTTGCTTGTATACAGGAGGGGAATTGGGAAAGGTAGCCGTTGAAGGCGGCGCTGTGATCCCAATCCCGGTATTGGAGTAGAGATAGCAAACTGTGGTCCATGTTGGTCGCCAATCGGGGAGGGAGGGAGGGAAGGAAGGAAGGAAGGAAGGAAGGAAATTTTAACAGCGGGCAGGAATGTCGAAAACTGTTGTGTGTTTAAGTTTAATA
>QLNU02015359.1:31185479-31201137 GCA_006491805.2 Dysdera silvatica | reverse complement strand
TAGCACATTTTTTTTTACATAATATGCTTTAACAAGGAAAGTGAATATTAAAAAAAAAAACTCAGAACTTTAGTGTTTTTTATAAAACGGAACATTTCCCAAAAAAAAATATTGTAAGCTTTTTTATTTCGAAAATTTTTCATGAAATTTTTTTTTAAATCAGAGCTGTGATTCCTAAATAAGCCCATTTTATGCACATTTCAGCGACATAATAAATTATTTTATGCGCTAATCTTATTTCAATTAATATCTTACGTTACCTTTAAAATGGTGCCCGTATAAAACGTGATTAACAGTGTACGTAATAATACTTGGTGATCTTACGTTTATTCAACGAGCGGGTTGAGGTAGTGTAATGTATACGCTGCGCAACAACAACGTAATGGAATTTAACAATTATTTCCACGACCACTCATTGCAACACCAGTAAAAAGTCGTCTTATAGAGAACCCAAGGCCAAAAGAATTTTATTGTTGATTCTTTTTTCAATTTTAAAATCATGCGCGAAGTGTTTCCTTCCCCCGTCTTATTATACCAATCTTGAGTGTCTGTTTAAAAGTTGGCTTCCGCTCATAAGGAAACTATCACAAGTGTTCTATCACAAAGTTTAATGAAACTTGGTGTATTCGTAGAGGAAGCCAAATTATTGGATACGTATTTTTTTATCGGCTAAAAACTATTTTTAGGGCCAGATTTTTGTTTTTCGGCTATAATTTCTGAACAAATCATGATAGTGTAATTTCGTAACGGTACAAAATTTTGCAGCCTATCCACCTGTGTAAAAAAATTGTATAAAAAATATAATGTGTTATAAAATTAAAATTTCTTTTTTTTTTGTTTCTTTCCGCAGGGGAAGTAGCGCTTACAAGAAAAGCAACCCATGTGTTCCCCTCCTATTTTAATTAAATTTTGTGGACTTGTAGAAGGTGTAAAAACATTGGATACGTATTTTTTTTATCGGTTAAAAATTATTTTAGGGGGTGAACCCGCCCCTCGAAAATCGACCATATTTTTGTTTTTCGTCTAGAACTTCTGAACAAATCACAATAGTGTAATTTTGTGAATGCGAAAAATTTCACAGCCTATCGACTGGTGTACAAAAGTTGTTTAAAAAATAAGATAAATTATAAAATTCGATTTTCGTATTTTTCCGCAGGGAAAGTAGTGCGTACGGGTGACGTTTTTCTTGTGTGCACAGGTGCTGTGCAGGGAAGTAGCACGTAAGGGGCGATAATTCTCCTGCATCATAGTGGTACTCAGAGGAAGGAGCGTGTAGAGGTGACTTCACGCATATTTTCAGAAGAAAATGGGGAGATCCATTTCACAGACGAAAAACAAATGATATGGTTATATGTGCAAAAATATTCCATCAGTGAATCTAGGTATCCCCTAAATATGAGCTTATTAAGTCAACTGCTTCTGGAGATATAAATATTTACTTTCAGGGAGATTTTCGTGGGTCACCCTATATCATGCACTATAATTCGCCGTGTATATGTAATATGTATGTATAATACATATCTCTAATTACGAAATTGTAAAATACTCACAAATAGGAAGAAAAAGGAAATTGAAACAGATGCAGGGTAATTAAAAGTTAATACGCAATGACCTGTTAGAGAAACACATTTACCAGATCTACAGGTTTTTTAAGTTTTACGGATCAAAGGACAGACGTATAATATATGCCATAAATTTCATAATTAGAGACAACACAGCTCATATACACGGCGAAATATATATATAGTACATAACATAGTGTGACCCACGAAAATGTCTCTGAAAGTAAATACAACTATTTATATCTCCAGAAATAGTTGACTTAATAAGCTCATATTTAGGGGATAACTAGAGCCCACTGACGGGATTTTTTTTTTTTTTTGTGCATATAATCACATTATTTTCTTTTCGTCTGTGGAAAGGCGTTTCCCCACTTTCTCCTGAAAATATACCTGAAATGTCGCCCCTAAACGCTTCTTCCCCTGCATACAGCTATACATGTAGGAGAAGTGTCGCCTCTTACGTTCTACTTATCCTGCATAGCACCTGTGCATACAAGAAAAGCGTCGCCCCTATGCGCAACTTCCCCTGTGGAAAAATATGAAAATTGAATTTTATAATTCATCATATTTCTTAAACGATTTTTTTTACACCAGTGGATAGGCTGTGAAATTTTGTACATTTACGAAATTACGCTATCATGATTTGTTCAGAAGTTATAGCCGAAAAACTAAAATATGGCCGATATTCGAAGGGCGGGTTCACCCCCTAAAAATATTTTTTAGCCGTAAAAAAAAATACCTATCTAATGTTTTGGTCCCTTCTACAAATACATTAAATTTCATTAAAATCGGAGGGGAACACATGGGTTGCTTTTCTTGCAAGAGCTACTTCCCTTGCGGAAAAAAACAACAAAAAACGAAAATTTTATTTTATAACTCATTATATTTTTTATACAATTGTTTTACACTGGTGAATAGGCTGCGAAATTTTGTACATCTACGAAATTACGCTATCATGATTTGTTCAGAAGTTACAGCCGAAAAACAAGAATATGGCCGATTTTCGAGGGGCAGGTTCATCCCTAAACATATTCAATAATTTGGCCTCCTCTATAAATACACTAAACTTCATTAAAATCGAAGGGACACACTTGTGATAGTTTTCTTGGCAGTGTAAAACGCTAACATGATTTTCATGAATACTTTTTTTTTCTAAAATAATAACAACTTGCTGAAAGGAGAGTACCAGAATTCTACTGACGGTAATGCAAAATGATACGATGTTTGGATGCGATCGTTACACAAGTGTTAAGTAGATGAATTTGTGATATAAATTCCCTGAGGAGGACGTCAAAACACCTGACAAAACAACTGGGGCTTCTGGGACCTGGTCCAAGAGACCAAGATGGAACCCGGAGGAGATTCATTCTCGGAAAACAGCCTCACTACAATTGATTTAGTCACCGCTGCACCCAAAATAGCTCCAGAACCTTTTTCTCCGTTTCCTCTTTAGATTTTTTTTCCTGAGCTGTCTTGACGTCAGTGTTTTGTAACGAGCTGTACACCATTTCTGCCTCATGTGCCAAAAAAAGTCCGTCTCTTGCGGGGTCCATATTCTAGGTCTGCGTAAAATAAAAGGCATTGCGATTCTATGTCTTGCATTTTACCAGTCTGAAGACTTGGCTTTTTTCCGTTCTTGACGAAATTCTTAAGACATATCGTGGATTTGTGTACTGTTATTGGTGGGTGAAGATTCGGTGTGATGTTATACAAGATCCGACAAGAAGCAAAATGGCGACTCGAGACAAACAAGATACAACAATAGGATACTCCGGGCCAATCATCGAAGAGGTGAGGAATATCTTGTGTATTTGCATAATAGTTTCGAATCAATACAATTAACCTGCATTAATTAATCCCTTGTTCTTAAAAGTCAGGCAAAACTGTTGAACAGTGGAAAAATAGAATACACTGTCTTTCTTTTCGATCTTTTGAACTTCATGAACTTTCAAATTATAGTTACCGCTTTGGCAAAACTCGCGTTACATTAGAATATTGGCTTGAAATATGATAAAAAGAATCTGTACTTTAATCTAGTGATGCCCAATGTATATTTATTTATAATTAACGATTTTCATCTTGAATATTGTTCTTGTTGATCTAGAACGTACGGCTTGCGAATTAATTTTGTACGTTTCTCATAGAAACCGTACTAAACAAGCATCTTAAATTTCATTGAATATGCGAACCAGGTGCACGCGTCGCTAAAATAAATGGAAATACTGTAATTTCTCCCATTAACTGCTATCAACGAACAAGGTAAAAACGTCTTTAAACAGAAATAAAGACATTAATCAGAATGTGTATAATTTTATGAAGCCTTTGTAAATACTGTCATTAATTAAACCAGAGTTATTAAGAGGAAATATTGTAAACCCCTGTGTCTCCGGCCCTGTGGTGAGCTTCTGCATAGCACTTACTTTATTGTTCTCATTGGGTTTGTTTGTTTGTTTGTTTGGCTTTTTTATGGCGCAAGAGCATCATGTTGCTATACTGCGCCATGTTCTCATTGGCATTCATGGATAGATTAGCGACGTAGGGTTTTCAAAAAATTGTTTTTTGGGGGGTGGGGGAGAAACCACATGTTGTATACATTTATGTACAGGCGTACACAAGGGGGTTGTAACCCCCCCCCCCTTGCGAAGTAATTTTACATGTATATATATATATGTGTACTATATGGAGTTGTAACCCCCCCCCATACTATAAGCCCGCAACCCCCCCACCTCCTTATGAACTTCCTGTGTACGTCTATGCATTTAGACATTGCAATATAGGTAAAATTGCAATTAATTTTGAATTATGGGGGAGGGGGGGGGCTTCGGCCCACAAACTAATGTAACTCTACTCCTATGAGATGGGTGATAAGCGAGTGTTCTAGTTTCCTTTATCGTTCTGCAATATTTGCATATTTGGTAGATTTTTATGGAAAAAAATAAAAAAAATGTTGTGTTTTGTAAGCAATCCCTCCCCTTTGGAAAACCCATATGGACATCCATGTAGTAATTTGTGAACCACGAATCTCCAGCTGGTTTTTGGTGGGTACGAAACGTGTTTAAATTACGAAAATGTTGGAATTATTTAACATGTACACATATAATATATTAAACTCGGTGCATTTATAAAATATTATTTACAGTAGTAAAAAATTAAAATGATGTCCTCCCCCTTATCAGCTCTCCTGTCCAATAAAACTCAGTAGGTTGCATAGAACTTGAAATAATTTGACGACGATACTGCTGATTATTAAATTAATTGAACAGGCAACAAATTGATACAGATTAATAAAGTTAAATCGTTTACAGATTGTTTCAATAGCTCTGGGCTATTTTCGTCAGAACGGCCAACGATAAACACAAAGTGTAATGACCATCAATGAACGGTCATTACACGGGTTGAAGATCTCTCCTCTAGGTCCTTCTGTCATACAACAGAATCAATCAACGTTTACAGATTAGTCATTATTATTATTATTATTAAAATCAACAAGTTTTTCATATTAGCCGATGATGTGGCAACAATAGATGTTAAATTACTCGTAAAGAAAAGAATGACATCCGATACCTTGTGGGACACAAACGCACAACCACTTGACTTCCGGTCAAGTACTCTACCTTTAAGCTACAGATGTCAATAATTTTTGTATGTATTTTATTTATTTGTATCATGTGTATTTCAAATATGTATTATATAATATGTATTTCTAAATATGTATTATATATATTTTTCCTAATTGATTTCGGTATTTTTTTCCGTGGAGAAATGTGTGCATGTACAGGGAGACCGTTACTTCTGCCAAAATGTATGCAAATAATTAAATGTTTGTTAACAATTGACGTATTTAAAATTTTAAGGCTTAAGGATGCTGTTTCTCGAAGGCTCTTGAGGCCCTCTAAAAAGTCCTTGCAGACTGGTCCACCTTGTTTTACGTAATAGATATTTTCCTACGTTGAAAAGAGTAAAGACTGTCTTCAAATTATCACGTCAGATAATCGTCATAAAATCGTCTAATTATGCTGAGTATGCAGGGAAGAGCCTGATAGATAAAGTAAAGAACAATGCAAAAGTTATTGCAGTGTTCGTGTTCGAAAGGAGTAAAAACTAAAAAACTTCACGAATAGCTTTTTTTTCCCAAAGATTACACATCAAGGCTCTATACATGAAAAGAAAAACAATTGCTGAAAAAAAAAAAAATGTAAAAAAAAGCACAGAACAAGTTGGTTCACCCGAGATTATTTAGAGCCCGTGGAATGTACGCCACTGCTATTTAAGAACCTTTCATGATAATTAATCCTAACCATTTATTAATAATTTAATAACCTTTAAATGGTATCGACAATGAAACGTTTAAATCATTAAACGCGTTATAGATAAAGTGCAGTCTTAAGGGTCCTATAGGGGGACAGCTATGCGCATGCCAGGATTAAATTACGCATGGTATTATTTTTTTTGGGGGACTAGGTTCCCAGGATACTATATATAGCCTTCTTTCCCTGTTTCACAAGTTCAAGGCTTCTGGTGTAAGGAATTTGCGGAAGGGAGGGAAGTGTATTTATAGCAAATGGAGAAGGGGGATTTGACCTTTGTATATTATTCAATTAATCATTTGTGTGTGTGTGTGTGTGTAAGAGAAAAGCACTAATAAGCCAATCAAGTATGATAATATAAATATTTTTAATAATCAAAATCTTTGTCATTCAATCGAAACCAGCCCATAACTTTAGAGCTCTCTACTGATGACTCGGATTTCAGAACGAACTGTTTGTGTCTTACGATTATTAACTGCACAGTAGAACTTTAATTATCCGTAACTATGTATTAGAACTTCGATAATTCGTAATTATGCAGTGGAATTTCGATTATCCGTCGTTTTATTACTTGTTGGTCTTTACTAACCATCAGGTAATAGGAGAGATTACGGTGTTTAAAATAGCGAATAAAAATGCGTTTTTACGAAGTACTTGGATGTATCAATTTATCTTTCAACCAGATTGACGTAAGAGAAATAAAACGCAGTTTATTTTATAAAGTAAAAAAGTTTAAAAGTAAGAAAATACTGTCTGCCTCCTTTTTTTTCTTTGATCCTATTTAGAAAATTATAATGTTAATAGGCGATGTTTTTTCCGGTTATCTGTTCTTACGTTTGTTTTGGCTTTATCCTTATTAAAATAATATAGATGTATGTTTTATATACTGCTGAGAAATTTTAAAAATCCCATTGAAATTAAATTTCATATTAATTCTAAAAAGTGTTAAAATTAACTGGCTACTTATTTTTGTACTAGTTTGGCGAGCGAAATTTGCTTTTGGCGCGAAATCACAGATTTGAAATTTCATCTTTTCATAGATGATCTATATAGATCAGTGGTTCTTAATTAGTTTTCATCATGGGCCATTTTGGATATTTTTTTAGCGGGTTTCAATAGATATTGAACCCGCTATTGCTTTTGGCTTTCCTGTCTGCCTGTCTCTCTGTACGCACGTAATAAAAAGGACAAGGTAAAGGTCTTCCGTAAATGCAATAATGATGGCTATTGTTAACGTTGAAAACCTACCGAGTTACTTGAGAATTAGAGAGTTGCGGATTAGAGAGTTGTGGATTAGAGAGTTGCGAATTAGAGAGCTGCGGATTAGAGAGTTACGGATTAGAGAGTTGCAAATTAATGTTAATTGAAACCCGCTAAATTTAAATATCGACCTTAGGCGATTTTCTTTCACTTGCTTATTTTTCGGTCGGTGGGCCAGAAGATATGAAAATGAAATTACCTTACACTCTGTATAGACTAGGGGAGCTTGGGGCTTATTACTCTAGAAATTTTCTGATTCAATGAAATAGCATTGAGGTAAGAGCTTTAGCACCCTTCCTCCCTTCAGTAGAAAAAAAATTCAGTTTCTTATCTTTTGCAGCCTGGCCAGTTTTTACTGTTCGCGGACCAGATATGGCGTGCGGGCCGCGTGGATCCCACACAAAAGACAATTTAACCCTCTTCTCAGGACGATCCTGGATGTTACGGATGATGCAAAAAAAAAAAAAACACACAAAAAAAACCAGTTTTAAGCACACTGAATTGAAGAAAGAAATGAATGAATGAATGAATGAATGAATGAATTGCAGCAAGAAATTTATTGGAGAATAAATGAGTTCTGAATATGAAATATTAACAATATAGAGATGGCACACAAATATTGCATATTAGTTCAAATATTCGAGAAAATAATAGAAAATTAAACGCTGAATGAATTGAAAACAGGAAAGGCGGGGTGAGTATAAGTTGGGAAATAAGAATGACCTCTATCTATCACGGATACGAACAGAGAGAAGTCGTGATGAAGTTAATTATGAGAGACTCAAGTTTTGGAACGACTTGCCGGAAGAAATAAAAAGAATAAACAATTTAAAATTATTTAAGAAGGGATTGCAAGGTGAACTGGTATGTAGGTTCGTGGAGAGCTAGGTACTGGTGTAAATGATAGGAGGACTGGGTCCGGAGTAGGTTATGCCAGCATATTTATCCTGGACTCTCGACATCGTATACATTCAGTGCCTTACCCACGTAGGGGCCCCCGGCCTATCTTTTGGGCTAACAAAGCGAAAAATTATTACGCCAACAGACACTGGTAAATTATTTTATTAAAAGATGTAAGATGAAGGTGTGAAGGTCCCAACATTTCCCTCAACTCCAGTGACATTCATGAAACTGCTGTTGAGGCAAGCAACAGCAGCAGCAGTGGTCTGGGACTGTCTTCAAACGCTTTCTGGGAAGTAAAGGTAGACCAAAACACGATATCAAAAACGGTTGAAATAGAAATTCTGACTGTAGATATTTGTAATTAGGCCAAGAAATCTAACCTCACTGATGGAGATAAGACAAGAGTGCTGGCCATTGTAAAATTGTATAAACATAATCTACTACTTCTAATTATTTAAGTATGTTGCATTATAGAATTATTAGTAATTCAAGAATGATAAATGTATACAAAATGGCAAACGTAATTGATATGGCGTCTGGCCATTTTTTCCACCAAACATTCCTTGCACCAGTGCCCCCTTGAGAATATTCTGGGTGCACCACTGTATACATTAACACATCATTAATGTTTAATTACATAGATGCATAATAAATAATCATGTATGCGAACGGATGAATGTAGCCATGATAACAAAATGGTAACGGCATGTATACATTTGTAGAAAATAAATAAAAAAAAATTATTATTATAAAATAAATTCAATCATAATTATTATTATAAAATAAATTCAATAATAATTATTACTATAAAGTAAATTCAAAGGATTGGCGCAGTATAGCCCAGATGCTCTTGCGCCATAAAAAAGCCAAACAAACAAATTCAAAGGAAGATCCCGAGATGCTTAGCGCTATTTAGGATAAGCCTGTCATCATCTAGCAAGATATTTTTTAGTTTGTTTGGATTTCTGTTTGGAGCAGCTGGGCTATACTGCGCCAACTATTTTTGAGTATTATACATTAATGTATGATATGATGACTCTACCCAGTTAGTTTTTTAAGCTTTTTATAATGCACATCGACTTCTTTCATCATTAAATTATTTCATTCACCAAATCGTTTATGATTAAATATTTTCCTTACCGCATCATTCACAGTCATTCTCAGGGGCGGACTGGGTCCTCTCAAAGGGCGCATACCTTGGATTTTCGGAGGGCGCGAGTCCTTGCCCATTCGGAGATGGGAATGCTATCGCCCATGAGGTCGCACTTGCCCTAGGGCCGGCGGCCCAGTCCACCCCTAGTCATTCTGCCATATTGTCATGCTGAAAACCCTAGAAAATGAAACTGGCACGTTTCGGTAAGCTAGTCTGCTTTCATCGAAATGAAGACATGGCTGAAAGTTTTCAAATATCACTTGCGAATAAGTGCAAGTGCAAGCATGGACAAGTTGAGTCAGGGATCCTTGTGTTTTTCCGTACTCGTATAAACTCGTTCATGCGCGAGTATGAGAAGAACCAATCTCACGTCACTCGCTTATGCTTGTATTCACGCTTATTCGCAAGTAGTATGGGGGAACCGGTTTAATAAACTCTTTCTTTAGTACGTCTCGCAGAAATTACGAGTAGACTCACTCAGGCTCTTCTTTATTACCATGCCGAGGGTATTGCCCATGAGGCAGTTATCTCAGATTAAAGGCTTGAAGGGACACCAAGTAAAATAGTAATGTGGGAGTGTGTTCCTTCATTTGGTAGGGAAAATCCTATTTTTTATAGGGAAAATCCTATTTTTTATAGGGAAAAAAAACATTGAAAAAGTATCGAGTACAGGATGCTATACAATGGCAAAAGCCACTTTCAGTGTTGATGACACCCAGACTGCCTTCTATTGAATGCGTTTTTTTCCTTTCTTTCAGTATGCCACTTAATTTGCTGGGGCCAAACTTTTTTTTTAAGAGCGGGGATGAAAAGACAAAGTTCCCAGGTCCAGTATCGAACTCGGGGCCCTGGACATGGTTTGGAGGCGGGGACAGTTGCCCCCTAGAATTGAAAGATTTTTTCTTATGTGGAGTATAAACTAGATTTTAAATTTAAAAATTAGATTGTTGATGAATAACTATTCTAGATGTCTGAACTGGAGGTCTTTAAGAAAACTTATACATACTTTGTTACATAAATCCCTGAAATTTAAAATAAACAAACGGGTACTCTCCTTGAAAAAATAGTTCTCTCTGATTTGATTTTTTAATAATGATTTTATTAGGTAATATATGCAATAATTTTAATAAATTAGAATGTTAAAGTGGTTATTTGCTTCTAAGTTAACGTTGATCATACACGGGGACTCGCCATCACTGGCCCTATCTTTTCTAAAAAATTTTAAAATCGTTTAAAAATTTTAAAAATTGTAATGAAAAGCTAGTTTCACCTTTAATCACAGGGCAGTGAGAAGTGTGCGCCAAACGAGACATTAAGTAATGAAGTAGTAACGTGGGAGTGTATTATGTTTCGTGGCAGATGTACATATATTAGAATTAAAAACAAATAATATTTGTAATTAATAATTTAAAACAGCGAATTTTAAAACTATTATTTTTATGGGGGGGTAAGTGTAATATTAGATCTTTGCCTCAAGTTTAAAAATTTCTTGATATGACCTTGCGCTTCATACTCAAACTATCGCGAAAACTACCACATACTCATGGGCGTTTTCAGTATACACATGAGTATAGTGCTTGCGATAATTTTCCTAGCATGGTGTTCAGGGCCATTCTTGCGGTGTTAGTGGCCCTGGTCGAAACAAATGTTTGCAGCCCTCAGAAATATTTTAACATAACAAAATCGTAAAAAGACTGACCAGGGTTTAGCACATATCTGTACCCATAAGAGCGTTATCTTAGGGACCTGTACCCATACGAAACTAAATTTGCAATGTGACGGCAAAAATGCATACATATATGTATTTACTTGTCAAACGTTAAAAGGTGGTTGAAAAAACCCTCTCAAACCTTGAATAATTATGAAAATTCTGACCACAAGATCTCGTTACGTAAACCACTAATTTGAGAATACTTCAACGGAAAAAATATAGAAACCATTTACTTTAAAAGGAGGACATTATAAAAAAAAAATTGAGTTTTGATGGCAAAACAAGAAGCAAAAATTGATAATGATATCTGAAGGCAAAATTGGTATTTTCTTATTTGTTTTTATATTATGTATTTATATTTCTTCTTTACGATAAAGGTGGCACATCTTTATTCAACTTTATTTTCTAAAATTTTTTGACCCCTCACTCCGAAATTAAGTTCTGTCTGCGGCCTTGGTTTAGCAATACAAAATAAAGGTCTTCACTGGTAAAAACGCTAAAGATTGGGATAAAAAGAAGATAATGAAGTTAAATTGAAAATAGGGGATAAAAATTAATTAATTAAAATACGAATCATTGTAATTTATTGTTATAATTATAACGAATTAATAAAAACCTAACTCAATGAATATATTCACTCTTTTATTATATTATTACAACTTACAAAGTAATTTTTCTAGCTTTTTGTTCATAGAAATTACCTATCAAATGTAAAAGACTTAAAGAAGATGACAAGCCATTTTTAATTGACGTAATATCTAAAAGCGTAGACCAAAAGTATGTTTTGATAAGTTTCAATTTAGAGAATGGACGTTCCGCTGAAGCTACGGTAATTGGCAGGGCCGTTTTTGCTATTAGGTCAAAGTAGGCGACCGCCTAGGGCAGTAAAATTTTAGGGACGGCAAAATAGCGTAAAAATTTTAATTTTAAATCAAACAAAGAAAAAATTGAGCAAATGAGGAGAAAAAATGAAAAAGAGGAAAAATTAAAACATATAATTGTTTTCAAAAGCATACGAAACAATTACTTAATAAGTCTTTACTTCGACGAATGTGAAAATGTTTGATGTGTTTCATTGTTTAATTTTGCACACAAGTTCTTTTATATCTAATACATTTAAGCCTTCTAGCTCTGATAATACAACGTTGTGTTTTGAAATATTACTCCATTAATATCTCAGTTTTCAAAAATATAAAATGTTGAAATTAAACAATTATAACATGTGAACATTTTAGCGTATCTAACAAAACCATCGACAACTCAGCGACCAGGAATTATTAATTTCACACACACACAAAATTAAACATTACTACTTTTTTGGATTGTACAATTTAATTATGAACAACTAATGAAGATGCAGCACAAAGACAATTATTACTCACAAAAACTACGCGTAGATCATTCGCTCGTGGAGCGAACCACAAAGACAACCTTCCTGTTCAACTGTGATAAACACACTGACTGACTTTCGCCCCCACCTTTGCCGTCGGAGTAACTTCCGATCACGTGAACGACCGAACAAAGTTCAAACCGATTCTTCATTCTCCCACCTTGAAACCCTTCTGGGGTTTCAACAAACCTCCAGTGGCAGAGAGTGGGCGAAGGGACAGTACTTAGGACACAAAATCACAAATGGTTTACAATTTTCAAAATACAATAGAATGCTTCAAAATACACAATTGGAAGTTTCAAAATACACAATAGAAAGTTTCAAAATGCACAATAGAAAGTTTCAAAAATACACAATAGAAAGTTTCAAAAATAGAAAGTTTCAAAATACACAATAGAAAGTTTCAAAAATACACAATAGAAAGTTTCAAAAAACAACCAAAAAACCACACAAATGAATATGGCATAAATTCAAAAAAGTTTACAACTAATCCAATGGCAGTCTACAAATTTTAGTAATAGGACGTTTCAAAATGCAGGTATCAGTTTTTAATGTGACCACTCTGACTCTTTGATCTTTACCTGGATGCACCTCAAGCACACAGGCTAGCTTCCATTTCAATGGAGGCAGTACTTCAGTTTTTATAAGCACCAACTCTCCAATTGCTATGTTGGTCTTCGAAATACACCATTTTGGCCGTTGTTGCAATCTTGAGAGAAATTCACCACTCCATCTCTTCCAAAATTGTTGCACTAAACGTTGAACTGATTGCCAGCACCCAAGATGAGATAGTGAAAGAACCAATAGATCTGGTTCAGGAATTGCGGTCAGTGCCGAACCTATCAGAAAGTGACCTGGTGTCAATGGTGAAAGGTCGTTTGGATCACATGACAATGGGCAAAGTGGTCTTGAGTTAAGACATACTTCTATTTGTGCCGAAAGTGTGAATAATTCTTCCAGCGTGAGCAATGTAGTTCCCATAGATCTCTTTAGATGATACTTCATCGATTTTACTCCAGCCTCCCAAAGTCCTCCAAAGTGAGGGGCTGCAGGTGGGTTGAAACTCCATTTGATTCCCTCAGAAGCAGAGTATCTGAGAATCTCATTGTCATTCCTTGGGAAAAGCAGCGACTTTAAGATAGATCGGAGCTCTTTGTCAGCTCCAATAAAATTAGCTGCATAGTCACTAATTATCTCTGAAGGCTTGCCTCTCCTTGAAATAAAACATTTTAATGCTGCGATGAAAGCTTGTGAAGTGAGGTCACTTACTACCTCCAAATGTATAGCTCGAGAAGAAAAGCAAACAAATAAGGCAATATAGATTTTGAAGGCTTTTTTCCCCTTCCACTTCTCTCTTTAGCCAAGAATGGGCCAGCAAAGTCAACTCCAGAACACCAAAATGCTCTAGATGGTGTAACTCTAGAAGCTGGAAGGTCACTCATAAGTTGACTCATGGAAGAAGAAGGCAGACGAAAACATTTGACACAAGATCTAACAAATCTTCGAACAACGTCTCTTCCACAGGGAATCCAGAATTTCTGTCGGATGACAGATAGCAAAAGTTGAGGTGCAGCATGGAGATGTGTTACATGAAAATGATGAATTATCAAGGTTGTGATGTGATGATTCTTGGGAATAATCATGGGGTGTCTTACGTCCTGCGAGACACCAGCATTTCTTAGTCTCCCCCCAACGCGCATAACACCATCACTATCCAAAAATGGGCGTAATTGCAAAATCTTGCTTTATGATTTTAAAGGTTTTCCTGCTCTTAAACTGTGCAATTCTTCATAAAATTCCGATTGCTGTACGATCTTTACAATAGATTTCGTTGCTGTGGATAATTCGTCACATGTCAGATGACTGAAACATCTTTCTGGAGGCGGTTTAGAGCAATTTCTCACAAACCGAAGACACCAAGCAAAAACACGACTCAGTTTTGAGAACGTTGAAAATTTAAAAATGACCGGATCAATCTGAATCTGAACAGCAGCTGATGTGTAACGATTCTTCAGCTCCTTAAAATGTGATTCATCAAATGTAAAGTTCAAAGATTCTTGACTATCAACTTCTTTCTCAAGTGATTGTCTTAGAAAATTAGGACCACGTGTCCATAACTCACAATTTACAAATTCAGATGGGAGAAGTCCTCTAGTAGCACAGTCCGCAGGGTTTTCCGTCCCAGAAACATGGTTCCATACAACACCCGGTAGTGCTTCCTGGATTTTTGCAACTCTGTTGGCAACGAATGGAAGCCAACGACAAGGTTCAGAAGCAATCCATGCCAACGCAACCTTTGAATCAGACCAGGCAAAAGAGTTATTGATTGATAACTCTAAAGTTGAGATAACTGTTTCTAATAAAGATGACAATAATGGTGCAGAGCATAACTCAAGTCTTGGGAGAGATTGAGTTTTTACTGGAGCAACTCTGGTTTTTGACGTTAAGAGTGACACATTGATTGACTGATCAGAATCTACTGGTCGAAGGTATACTACAGCACAGAATGCTTTATCTGACGCATCACAGAAGGCATGCAATTGAATATTTGTTGGATGTGCAGAGAGTACATATCTAGGAATTTTGAACAATGCAAGTAAAGGCAACTGCGTCTTGAACTCCTTCCAACGGGTTGCAATGAGTTCACCAACTTCATCATCCCATCCCAACTTGCAGCTCCAAAGTTCTTGCAACCAAATCTTAGCAAGGATGACAGTAGGTGCAAGCCATCCCAAAGGATCAGATATTTTTGCAATATCTGAAAGTATTTAACGGTTAGTCAATACTCTATGTTCACATACAGAAAAGGAAAACTGAAACAAATCGTTGCCTGGATGCCAAACAATTCCAAGAACCTTGACTGTCTTGTCATTATCTATTTTCAAAGAGTGGTTGATGGCTCTGGACTCACCTGGTATATTCTGCAGTACAGATGGGCAATTCGAAATCCATTTACGAAGTATGAATCCTCCTCGCTCCGTCACCTTTGACATCTGTTCGGTGAGCTCTAATGCCTCTTCTTCGGAACTTGCTCCTGACATTAGATCATCGACATAGAAATCTCTAAGACACACTTTTGAGGCCAAGAGAAAGGCCTCCTTCTCATCCAAGGCAAGCTGTTTCATCACTCTAGTTGATAAGAATGGGGCACATGCAGTTCCGTACGTAACAGTAGTTAACTGAAAAATACTGATTGGCTCCGAAGAATGATTCCTCCAGATGATTCTCTGGAAATCAACATCATCAGGGTGAACCTTAATCTGGCGAAACATTTTCTCCACATCAGCACAGACTGCAACCTTAAAGGTTCGGAAACGAAGAAGGATAGGAAATAGTTCCTGTTGGACTCTAGGTCCAACCATCAGAAGCTCA
>QLNU02015359.1:31161928-31185379 GCA_006491805.2 Dysdera silvatica | reverse complement strand
CATACTTCATTAATTCACCCTTTAGCATAGGTAAAGAAATATCAAAGCCCAGCAGGATGTCAATGGGACCGGTTTGGAAAAATGTGGGATCTGCTAGCGTTAAGTCATTGAACTGCTCAGCAAAGCTGGGATCTAATGAATAATGTGGCAGCTCTCCTATAATCTTATTAATTACAAACACTGAAGTCGAAAACACAGGATTAGATTTGAAATGAGGTACAAACGTTATGTTGGTTGTACCATTTGCATGAGTATCAGAAGAACCAGGGCAAGAGATTTGTATTCTTGCCTTTCTCCTAAGTAGGCCCAGACTGTTGCAACACTCTTCTGAAATAAATGAGGCCTGGGACCCAGGATCTAGAAGAGCTCGAAAACACTGATAATTATTTGAAGCGTCTAATATTTTGATTAAGGCAGTGCACAGGAGCACCTACTTTGGCACGCCGAGGTGCGAAACACAAGAAGAAACATTCGACCAAACTGCTTCAGTAACATTAGGAGTTGTGGGTTTGTCTGAGTCAGTAAACTTCGGAATGAAGACATTTGCATCTGCTGACAAGGAAGTAGTAGGGCTTGAAGTCTGATGATTTTTCTCAAAATGAAGAAGCATATTGTGGTTCTTATCACACTCCGTACATTTAAATTTGCTTTTGCAAGCATTAACTTTGTGACTCTGAAGACAATTGAAACAGAGCCCTTGATTCTTCACAAAATTATGACGTTTTTGTACTGTTAATGCTTTAAATTCAGAACAACCATACACATAGTGGTTGCCATTACAGAAAACACACTGTCCCTTTACTTGGGATGCAAATGAAGAAACCTTTTGCACTGGTTTCTTGAAAACCTGAGTTTTATTTTGTTGCAGTGTTCGGGAGTGAAGGGTTAAAAAATGTAGCAAATCATTTAAGGATGGAATAGTGTCATCCCTTAAATTTCTTTCCCACCAAGCCCTTGTGGCTGGGTCCATTTTTTGGATTCACACAAACACTATCATTGAAGTTGCGAAATTCTCTATTTTATATCAATGCTCTCTAATGAGCGAACTATTTCCTTAGCACTGTCAACTATATTTAACAAATGATGTGCATTTTCAGTACTCAATTGAGGCAAACTCCATAGCCTTTTGAACAATGCAAATACAAGTTCTCTTTTGTTAGAGTACCTCACCTTTAGCAGACCCCAAGCAATGTCAAAATTGGCATCTGTAATAGGAATGGATTGAATGATGCGAAGAGCATCCCCTTCCAAAGCACCTCTTAAATATTGCAATTTTTGTGCCTGTGAAATTTCATTATTTTGACCAACACTTGCCCAAAACAAATCACTAAAGGAGAGCCAATCTATAATCGACCACTCTGAAAAACTTGGAATGTGGAACTCGGAAAGCCTCACATTTACAGCTTCCTGTGTATTAACTATCTTTATTTCAGGTTCCGCTTTATTTTTAATGCCTTGGATTACTAAATTCAAATTATTAATGACCTCCTGGGGTTCCTGAGACTCCAACAAAAACGTATCAAATTCTTCATCCTTACACAATTCAAAAATTTTATCAAAAAGGTCATTAAACTTTTTCTCCAAATCCACAATTTTTGACTTGAATAGAACTGCTTTTTCTTTATCTTCCCCAAAGGTTTCACATTCCATATTTTACCTCAGTTTTGTAAGCGATGTCTTAAGCACTCGCTTATTAGTTTTCAATTTATCCATAAATACAACTGAAAACCCACAAGTTCAAACAAAAAATCAAAACAGGGAACAGAAACAAGAGGACAGAAATAACATAAATTTTCACAAAATTATTAAATTAATTATACCAATTAAAATTAATGTACCAATTTATTTAAAAAATACGAACCCTGTTCACTCCGAACACTTCTTCACTTATTTCGAAGAAAATGCTGGGTCGCCAACCATGACCACAGCACAACGAAAATAGAAACACACTGTATTAGCCGAAATTCGTGGAATTTCACTTTAAAAAAATAAGCACGCACAACGCTGGTAAATTACCAAGCCTCCGGGTCGACTTACCAAAAACAAATGAACATTTTAGCTTATCTAACAAAACCGTCGACAATGCAGCGACCAGGAATTATTACTTTCACACACACACAAAATTAAACGTTACTACTTTTCTGGACTGTACAATTTAATTACGAACAACTAATGAAGATGCAGCACAAAGACAATTATTATTCACAAAAACTACGCCTAGATTATTCGCTCGTGGAGCGAACCACAAAGACAACCTTCCTAATCAACTGTGATAAGCACACTGACTGACCTTCGCCCCCACCCTCGCCGTCGGAGTAACTTCCGATCACGTGAACAACCGAACAAAGTTCAAACCGATTCTTGAACATGTAGAAATTATTGTACCATTCGCAATACCCTAATGTAAGTCTAAAATATAAATATAATTAGCAGGTTTAATGATTAAAAGTATAATAGAATATTTACATTGTTGTACCGCTGGATGTTGGTATCGTTAGAGAGTGATATATAGGAGAAAGAGTGATAGTAGTAAAACAGCGGGGTTGGCATATTTCAATTCTCTCCTAGGGCGGCAAAACACCTAGAAACGGCTCTGGTAATGGGGGTCGTCAGTAAAATTCCGAGAGCGATCTTAACGTTTCGATAAAATATTCTGGAAACCCGGCCTGTAACCAAACCGGGGCCCGCAGGGGCGCGACCCCAGTTGTCCCATGCGTGTGTCTCAGTTGCCCCATCGAGTTATGTATATAGAACAATCCTTGAGTGCCCTGTGCCATCATATGCCCTTTGCCCCTTCATCCTGGCTACAGGCCTGCTGGAAGCTGTTCAAATAAGTACTTAAGAATAATCAGTGGTGAAGAAGTTAGTGTTTTTGGAATCGATCAAATAAAAACTCTCAGTTCTGTGTACAAGTCTAATCTGTTCAAATCGTCTAAAGAAATGGTCAGCTGCTTACAGTAGTTCAATAATTTACCGTCCTCCCGTCTTTTTAACATCTGAATATTAAAAATAAATCCAAGCGTCATTCTAAAGCTTTGAGATACTAAATCTATTTCGATGACCATTTAGAAGCTGCATGAGCATTATGGGAAGTATGACGTCACACGCAGTCAGTTGACCACAGGGGCGGCCTCCCGGGGCCCCGTTTGGATGAGGGCGCCAAACTGAAGTCAAGTTCAAATTTTTTTTAATTGACCCAACAGTAGAAAATCTCTCTAAAAAAAGACAAATTTAGAGAAATTTTTAGAGACATCTTTAGAGAATTTCTTTCAGAGACTGTTGGCCACTTTTATCGCGTAGGCTATATGGCTCACTGTGCATCTGTGAAAATCTCCTGTTTTCGAGAGGAGGAAGAGGGAGGACACCAAAAAAGAAATGCTCGCCAGGCAGCCCGGGTTCAAAATCAACCTCGGGCCGCCTCGGGTTGACCAAATACTCTTCTGGAGGTACACAAAGGCTGCTAAAAACTGATTTCTTGGGACTTGCACGTTTGTAGGGCCCTAGGCGACAACCCAGCTCGTCCCCTCTAAGAACGGCCCTAGGGTGATAGTCCCCCACGTGCGACCATAACCATATGAGGACTTATATTTGACCGCAGATTAAAAACTCAGGAGAAGCAGCTTGAGCGTGAAGAGCAGAGCCGCTCCTAGAAAGTTTTTCACTTGAAGTAAAGATGCAGAATGACGCCTATCTCACCCCTATAAAAATAATGATTTTTAAGGGGGTTACTCACGAAAATACTTTAATTTTTTATTTATTTAAAAAAATATATAGATTCTTACCTTTCAAATCACATATAATTTTTGGCTCTAGATTAATTAGAACTATTTTTAAACAAATTTACTAATGTAATAAGTGAATTTAAATGCACTACAAACTTTTTACAAAAATGCGATTTTCTCAAAATGATATTCGCAAATGATCTGTTGCAAAAGGAATATCTTTTCAAAAACTTAAGTTTCCATCAACTTATAATTTCTTGAGTACGTACATATAGGTATTTTACATACGTTGTATGTAGCTTTTTTTATTTTGTTTTTTAATTACTGGCCCGAACGTAAAATAAAAATCGTGTTTTTTGGAGAGAAAAATTTCATTTGATATAAATATTTTTAATTTTAAAAATATCGTGTGTATCGTAAAACGCCACACATAAAAAGTGTAAATATGTTTACTAACTATACAAAAAAAATTTTGTATGCATCGAATAAATATTTTCGGAGAAAATGTTCCTTATGCCTCAAAACACCACGTTATTCTTTCCGTTGGCGACCCCCTTAAATTATTATTTATATATACACATTTTTTTTTAATTCCAACACATGAATATCTGTTATGAAACATAATACAATCCCAATAACACACTTCAAATGCACAGTATTGGGAAGAACTGTTTCAACTTCTAAAATAGGTAACACAAAGACAAAAAAAAAATTGTATACTTTTTAAGCAAAACGTAAAAATATAATTGAAATAAAACTCGCACGGAGAACCGTCGAATTACATGTATTGTAAAATTTTCATCCGCTTATGATCAGGGGCGCCGCGAGCCAGCGTCCCTCCCCCCCTCCAGGCTCACTTCTACCGGGCCCCATCACCCCTTTCCTGGGCCAGACCTCCCCCCCACAGCATAGGTTCTTGCCTGCGCGGGCCCTTAAGCTTCATCAGGGCTGCAGCCCCCTTCTCGTCGGCTCTACTTATGATCCTTGTTAATCTTTTACTATGTAAGCTTATTCCTGTAATAAACGTGACATCGTTAGTGTGAAAAAAAAAAATGGCGTCTTATTAAGCAAAAACTTCGGATTACAAAAAACTTCGTACTTCTACACTAGCAATGGCGACTTCCCAAGCTGGTAGTTGTGGCCTCAGCTGCCGTCCTTTTTCCAAGGAACGGTGCTGATATTTGTCGTAACAGGCAATTTCGGTTTAAAAATGATTGCTTTCGATTTGGCCTTTTCTTTTTCAATGGCTGCTTCTGCAGTTTACCGCTTTGCATCTAGAACCCTAATAAGCGAATACTTCCCGTCTGGGGCAAAGTGCTCTTTGAATGAGCACGTCACGAATAACGCGCCGTGCTCACTAAGGCATAATCACGTACAACCTTGGAACTGCATATTCTGGGATATCTCGGAGGACGATTGTTCTGGTATCGTACCCAATTTTCCGATTTGCAGACTCTGTTATGAATTTTAAGGACATTACATTTACTGCATAAGTCAGTATTCGATTCCTTTAGCAAAAGCGTGCGAATTCTTGTACTTGCAGAAGCAGTAAACGATTTCGCTAGCGATATATAACATAACCGAAAAAGCTATTTATAGCGACAAACTAAAACGATGAACTAACGACTCAACCTGTTTCGAGGCAAAGCTTATATTTTTTGTATGTAAATGTATACATTTATCATCGACATGCAGCCGCTCTTTTTCATAGTGACGTAGACAAATGGATAGATAATTCACACTGTGCGCAGATAAATTATTCACAAGTTTATGAATAACACCACTCATTACTCCCGATAATGAGTATGCTGAGAGACAGGAGTGGAAACAGTAATAAAAGGGTCGATGATGTCTGATTGCTCGATGGGTCGTCCTTCTTCTTCTTCCTTTCTCTTGAGGCTCCTACGTGTTTTCGCGAGTAACGCCTCCGCAGCCATTTCTCTTCTTGTTACTCGTCTCAGGTTCCACGCCTCGTAACAGAAAATAGTCTCGACCGAAAAGACGATTTCGTCCGCAGGAAATATTGGAAAATCTTTAATATTCGCTGAAGACATAGGCGCATTTGTTGAGTGTGCAGGAGGTGGAGTAAGAATGCGTCTCTGGGCGGCCTTAACCTGAGATTCCAGAAAAACCCGGTTTTGACTGACCTCGCGTAGTTGGTTTCTTTTGCCACTGCTTGAAGTGGTTTTGTTGGACATGGCTTCGAAAGCATTATACGTTTGAACAAATTTCCACAGTCTCGCCTCGAACCAAGCATTTTCTGGAAGAATAATTTGTGTTTTAAAATTTCCGTGCCATGAAAGCTGCCTTCGTCGGGATCTTCAAGCGAAGGAGGGGGAAGCATAAGGTAAGTCTCTGCTCTGGTGTACTCGTAGAGCTGAATTCTGTTTTTGTGGTTAGCGTTGTGAGCAGTGTTTGTATTGCTTCTATTAAAATCAATTCGTGGCAATTCTAGCTATTAATCAGAACTGCCACAAATGTAAATTAGCAAATCTTAGCAGCAACTATTTATGAGCAAAGGCATAGCTAAATTTTGAGGCGGGGCGATTATCTCTTAGCGAAAAACAAGTGTTTGTTGATGGTCACTGTCGCCAAGTCAGGGGTGAAATAGCGTTTTTTAACGAGCTGACATACAAAATTTGTAAAATATAGGTTTAAGCAAACCACCATCTAGCTATCAGTGGCGTAGGCAGAAAGTTCATAAGGGGAGGGTTATAGGCTTAATGGGAGGGGTTACAGAGCTACAACTCATATATTCCTATGTTAAATATACAAAATTTCATTGCGATGGGGGGTTACAACTCCCAAAACCACCCCCTAGCTACGCCTATGCTAGCTAGAAATACTAGCTTACCCCTCCTCACCAGAGGCGAATTTACAGTTTTGCCGCCTGTAAGCTCTAACATATTTTGTCGCCTGTAGGCTCTGACATATTTTGTTGGCTGTAGGCTCTGACATATTTTGCCGTCTATAGTCTCTGACATATTTTACCGCCTGTATAGCCTCTGACATATTTTGCCGTCTGTAGTCTCTAACATATTTTACTGCCTAATGTTACCAAACGTAACTAGAGGCATGACAGAGATTTTGCCGCTTTTATTAAATTCTTAATTTGATGCCCTTTACGGTTATTTCAAAATTTCGTCTTTTCACCAGTATTCACAAATTTAGAGTTTTTTGAACCTCTCACAAGGCAGCACAAATGGTAGCTCTCGCCTTGCCAATGCCTATTTTTTATGCCTCTAAACATAACAAACCAAAATTAATAATTCAGTTGGCCACTAAAAAATTTCCGCCTTTGCAAACTTCTCGGCGGCAAACTTTTCGTTAAAAATTTGCCGCCGTCAAAAATTCACCGCCATAAGCTTTAGCTCATTAAGCATAGTGGTGAATCCACCATTACCCCTCATATTCATATAAATGTTCTTTTATACAGCGCCATTTTAAAATGTAACAGTTACCCGGTGAAGCTTCCGGTTATTTTGACCCCCTTTTTTTACCCGCAACCATGCTCAAATGAAATTGCTGTAACGTTATGTTAACTCAGACCAGGGGTGTATGAATTCCAAAGTAGTGGGGGTCTCCAGTAATAAAATCTCGAGTTTTAAAAAAGGTTACACGAAATTTAGCGTTGAAAAGAAAGGTGTGCCCTGGTATCCAATGGCAAGGGCGTAAGCCCCCCCCCATTCTTACGCCACCGATAGGACCGATGCGTTTATGATATACAGTAGAACCTGCCTAAAGTGACCACCTTTGGAACTGGACTGCAATGGTCACCTTTGACGGGTGGTCGTTATACACGGTAGATTTTGGTATAGGAATGATTAAGGCCCTATCAATTTTCTTATAAAAAGTAATCACTGTATTCGGGTGGCCAGTTTACCCGTCTCTACTGTGTTAACATTTCCCGCAAAGTTTGTGATAGTACGTTATTGATAACTCTCGATATCTATTTAACTTCTGATATAAATTAATATGTTATTATAATAATAATATTTCCTCTTGCTTTCATATATGTACATTATATGCATTTGATATCTAAGAAGAAATGGATATACAGTAGAACTTGCCTAAAGTGACCACCTTTGAGACTGGACTGCTGTGGTCAACATACACGACAGATTTTGGTATAGTCATGGCTAAGTCCCTACCAGTTCTCTCTTATAAAAAGTGGTCGTCTTACTCAGGTGGTAACTTAACAGGTTTCACTGTGGTTATTATTATTGAAACATTGGCGAAGCACATATGTACTTTATGAAATTAAACTTCATTAGTGTTAACGAGCGATCATTGTCGTAGAGTCCCTAGTCTTGAAACTATTGCTAATGCCCACGCGCCATTCTGCAAGCCCCCCTAATACGCCAATTGAGGAAACATTGGAAATATAATTTTAATTTTTACGTTATAGATTTGTTTTCGTATTTCCATATATGAATTTATATGATATTAAAAAAAAAGAATTACGACGGTATCTCAATTTCATTTGTATTTTACTTAAAAATTCGTGCTGACTTTGCATTTCTTTTATTACAATTATTAAGCGCATACAATATTATTATTTATTTCGAATTTCTATGGGACAATTGCTATTTTCATAAGTGGTTCAAATTTCGTGAAAAATGTTCTTTGGTTGAGTTTAAATTATGATTGTATAAAGCAAAACTATCTGTTAAAAAAGCCTGAACTAATATATCAAAGCTACAAAAAGTGTATTCATGTATATCTCTATTCGTGTGATCCGTTGTGCCAAGCAGGTAAAGTCACAACGTGTCATACTTTGGGTCCTTGGTTCGATTCTGAGTCAGGGCGACGCCCTTTTTCTCCTATACATAAAGCTCTAGTTTGAGCTTGATTGTGGGTGGCAGAAATTGTTTTGTATAAAATTCCCTACGAAAATCACAGGAATCATGCCCGGGTAACGTGCCGCGACCCACTTTTATAGTAACCAAGTAATCCGCGACACCCCCTTTTTATAGTAACCAAAAGATCCGCGACCCCCCCTTCTGTTTGCCGCCGCCACATTTGCATAATAAAAGCATTTTTAACAGAGTAAAGAAAACACATTAAATATAAAATTATATTAATATATTTTATATATATATGTATATTATAGATATAAAATTAACAACCGTTAGTAGAATATTGCAGTTGTAGCCATGTTGAAATATAAAAGCGTTGGAAACATTTGGTATGAAATTCTTTATAAAAATAATTGCAAATAAGGTAGTTGCGGCCCCAGAAACCTATTCGCGACTCTCAGGTTGGAAACCACTGCTGTAGAGGGTAATAATGCCTTACACGCACACACAAATATTTTGAGAGTGAAGTAAAAATAGACTAATTATAGAGCGATAATTACCAAAAGTAGATTAAAACGTCTCATTAAACTCTACGCATGATCGAAAACTGGTTAATGAGTATTACGGCAAACGTTATTATGACGACGAATTCCGGTTATACCGCCTACTGAAAAACGTGATGGTCTAATGGAGATTGCACTTTATCCTTGTTATTCCTAATAATCAGGGATGGACAAGTTGCAAGTATATGGCGTCCTGCGCATGGCAAAAATTTGCTCCCCATCCCACCCACTCCAAAAAAAGTTACTTATTTTCAGAACAATCCCTTTTGATGCAGTTGTTATTTTATTTGAGGGGTTTTCTTGAGACCTCATACCGTAGTAAAACCTCAATTAACGGACATATCGCAGATATGGCCAGATAAAAGGATTTCCTTTACACAGGAGACTCCTTCACAAATCCCCCTCTTCTACAGACAATTTTTTTTTTCTGTACAGTGAGAGTGCCCGTTAATGAGAGAGTGTCCTGTATACAAAAGCGGAAAGTCACGACGGTAATTACAATTTCATTAAAAAAAATAATCAATCTCAAACCAAAAGTATTTTAATGAAGCAAAGTACTTGTAGTGCTACAAATTTAATGAGCCAAAAATGTAAATTTTTTTATATGGAAATTAAAATTTTAATTGCATTTTAATCCTCTGAAATTTAATATTAGTATTCTTTGCAGTTAACCAAGTTCACCAATTTTTTTTTATGTAATTTTTACTTATGAAATTTCTTACTATAATTTCCATATTTGGGTTTCGAGCCAAAGAGAGGCTTTTTTCACTTTCATATTCACAAACAATTGCAGCAGTACTCCTTAATACAAGTAGTAAACGAAGAGTATTCTTGGAACTTTTAAAACGCTAATTTGATTTATTATAACCTATTTAACAGTCATTAGACAGTTACTTCTAAAAAATAACTGTCTTACAGTTAATGTATTTCATTCAAAAGCAACTGTCTTACAGCTAATGTATTTCATTCAAAAGCAACTGTCTTGTCTTACAGTTAATGTATTTCATTCAAAAGCAACTGTCTTACAGTTAATGTATTCCATTCAAAAGCAACTGTCTTACGGTTAATGTATTCCATTCAAAAGCAACTGTCTTACAGTTAACGTATTTCATTCAAAAGCAACTGTCTTACAGTTAACGTATTCCATTCAAAAGCAACTGTCTTACAGTTAATGTATTTCATTCAAAAGCAACTGTCTTACAGTTAACGTATTTCATTCAAAAGCAACTGTCTTACAGTTAATGTATTTATTCAAAAGCAACTGTCTTGTCTTACAGTTAACGTATTCCATTCAAAAGCAACTGTCTCACAGTTAATGTATTTCATTCAAAAGCAACTGTGTTACAGTTACTTATAAACTTATTAATTAGTTACAATTGCCTCTACAGTAACTGTAACGGTTACTTCTACAGTTACTTTTGGCAGTTCAAGTGTAAACAATAAAATTTTGCAATTTAGTCATTTTACCTTCCTTAAAGGAAGTATAACGACTAAAGAAACGTATGCATATAAGTAAATAAAACATGACAATTACTCAACGAAGTTTTTATTGAGCTTCAAAAGTAGCTGCTGCATCTGAAGGTTTTGATCCAAAAGTCTTCCTCTATTTGAAGAACTATTCCACCTACGCTAAATACCCTCTCAATGGTGGCACTTGTTGATAATTCAGTGTTATACTCAAAGATAACCTTTTCGGGCTACTAAACTCAGGTTCTCATAATACCCAAAGATTAGTGTTTGGTGAAGGGGTTTGGGATCACCAGGGACGGATAGAAAGAAGTAGGGAGGGCAGTAAAACAGTGATTGCAACTGCTGCACGTGTGTGGGGCGTACGATTGTTGAATATGCCAGGCAAATTGATAGGGTTTGTGCAGACTCTGAGATAAGCATGTTGCTTAGACTTGAAGAGTTGCTCTAAGGGGAGGGGGGGATGCGCGTATGAAGTAACGGAGATGTAACGAAATTTTTCGTTGATCCGTTACCACTAAAGAGTAAGTAAGTTAGAGTTATTTTCTTAAAAATCTAACGATACTACTCATCGTTACCCAGAAAAAGTAACTGTTAACAAGTAACGTGTTACTCCAGTGACTGTTATTTAATAATGAGCGATTTAATGATCAAATTAAATGTGGCGTTGTTCGCACGGGTTGGCGCAGCTTGGCGTCTCCCTTGGCTTGCCGCCCTGTGCCACGCAACCACTCCCTCCGCGCTAAAAATCCGTCTCTGGGAAAATAGTAACAGCATGTAGTATAAATATAAATGATACTATAGTCGGATTTTGATCAATTTAGATAGAAGACACTTTGATATATAAACATATTGAATGAAAATGAATGCCTTGAAAAAATAAATAAAATAGTTATTGCGGTGACTTTGGAAAAATTTGACTGTTTTCGACGCCATTTAAATTTTCTCATTTAATTTTTTAATACCTAATTAAATATGTTTACGTACACGTTCTGTCGAGTGCTATCAAAATCGGGCAAGCAGTTTCTGAGCAAAATATGCAAGTGCCAGTAAATTCAAAGCTCAATAAAATTGCCCTATTATTATTATTTTTTTAAATGGGAAAGAAATACTTAATGTACAATTGCATTTAGATAAACATTGTACAAAGTTCCATCAAAATCGAGCAGAAAATAAAAGTTTAAAGATTCCGCCCAATTTTACTCTAGTCTCTACTTAAAGAGCTATAATAATGTGGTCTTGTTAAATGTTTAATTTCATTATCAAGTTTATTTTCAATTATCGAAATTATATGCATAATAGCAAGCTTTGTATCTATAATAGAGTTGACGTATTTTGCATGATATCCTGTTTATTAAAACATAGCTTTTTACTACATTAGAACATATAGGGGAGACCGGGTCTAATTGATACACTTTTCGTATTTTGATTTTAAAATATTTTGTTTTTAAAATCCCAGGCCCAAATGATATTTCTTACTGTACTATGACTATTCCTTTATAAATTAATGGCTTTATTTTAACTATTGAAGTAATACTATGAGACAAAAAAAAAGTTTTAGAAAAAAATTCAAAGCGTATCAACTTAACCCAGCTTGAGTCAAGTTGATACGCAAGAATTATGGTAATATTCATTTCTGTACAGTATCAACCAAACATGTTTTGGGTCTGATTAATCAGTCTAAACTTTGAAGACAAACATGACTGTGATTTACAATTTATACACGTGTAAGGAGGGCTGTCTTCTCCGCAATCTATGTATGCCCACATTTTACAGAAAATGCATTGAATCCAGTCTTGTCCCGGTTTGGATGTAGAGTAAGTTTTTAAACACACCAAACAAAATGAATCTCCATTTTCATCAGAATCCGATCCACATTCCTTGCTTTTTTTTTTTAGATTTCAACCTTTTCGTTTTTCTCTTTTCCCTTGCTTACTGGGTTTATTACTGCCATTTTCACAGCCGAGTAATTTAAATAATTTCATTTTTTTCCCTTTTAGTAGATTTCTTCATCTCTGTTTTTCTTGTTTCGTCTTCGATTCTTTTCTTTAGTGGAATTAAGAACCCAATTGTTGATTCTTCTCTTTTTTACTTTTATACCTTAGAAAAGTCATTTTATCTATAGAGAACGTGTCTCCCTTAAGAGACATCCTGTCGTTTTCAATTTCGGCATAAGGTCTGTCGAACATTTCAATGGGTATTTCTCCCTTGTTAGTTTTTTCTTGTAGTTCATCGGCATTTCTGGAGGAAAATAAAAACAAAATACGTATCACAACTCTTGTGAATAAAGTTGATATACCGTATCAACCTGACCCAAATGAACTTTATCAACTTGACCCAAACGACGTCATTATACTAACCTCACAACTATAACCAACTGGTTACAGTTACAACTATTTCTTTCAACAAAAGTTCTTACCTGTTAACTAAGTAACACCATGATAACTTTATTTGAAAAACAGTGCAGCTATGGGTTCCCCTGTAACACTTCAAAAAAGAAAGTACAAATTTACTTTCGATGGTTTAAAATTAGTTTTTACTCACAAAGCTAAAACCATCACGGCCACTTCCTCCTGCACGTGTGTGCTGAGTGTTGAGTCCTTTCCCCTTTACTCCGCTCTTTTGCGCCTGCGCGTTAAGACAATATTACTGCTGTATCAACCGAGACCGGGTCTCCCCCCTACTATTTATACATTACACATTTAATATGTACGTATTTTAGGTGTGAAATATTTTCAGCACATGATTCGTGTTCATCCTAAAACTTTTTCATTTATTCGCACATGTGCTAGAACATTTAATTGTGTATTAATTTCTCCTTTTGATTTGCAGTATAATATCTGCTTTTGTGGGCTTGGGTTTTACAGTCTTCTGAAATCGTTTGATGAACCGTCTGAGATGGGATGTGCGTCTTAACGTAGCTTATACAAACGAAGGTCTGAGTCAAAATGATAATAACAGTTACATATTTGCAAATTTTATTTACAAACAAAACAAAATATAGTCAACAATATAAAATAAAGCAAATATATGTATTATGCTTCAACTCACATATTAAGAACAATTCATGTTGCCATTTGGGTAAGCACAATCTTCAATAAAAAAATTTGACAACAAAATCCTGAGTCAAAATGATAGCACCAATCACATTTTTTCACGTATATACATATTAACGTCAGTTTTTTTGAGGTCATTTGTATACATTGCTAACAAATGTTTCTTCGTACAGTTCAACAATGAATTGTGGATAAAATGAGAACATTAAATTATAAGTAATTTGTCCGTAGCAACAGTTTATGTTTATAAAAGAAGAAAATGATTTCTTCTGTGTGTTTTTATTTTTTGTTTTCATTTAGTTGGCGCTGAGTGGCAACACATGGTATTTTATTATTGTTCTAAAAATAGTTCTGAAGAGATTCCGTTCACAAATAAGTGCAGACGTTTTGCAATGGAGCATGGAAGAGTATAAACTGATTTTGAGAAGGGCCAAATAAGTGAATTGCATGTCTGGACATCCCATGTGGGAAATGTCTAGAAGGTTGACTCGCTCCCACATAGGTGTAGGCAATTACCTTACATTAAAAGACAATTACGGTAAAAAGAAATCGTCATAAGTTATTACTGGCATGATATTCGGAAGTCTAATGTGATTTTCTCTAAAAGGCAACAAGGAGGATCTCTTGTAGCATGGGCAGGTCTCATCTCAGGTAATAATTCAAATTTAACCCTCCCAAGCGATCGAATGAGGCCACAGACTATCAAGCATTACTGGAAGTCCATCTCCTGTCATTTGCAGAGAAATTGGGAGGCTCGTCTTTCGTATACCAACAGGATAACGCCCCCATCCATGTTGCTGAATCTACGTTGGAATGGTTTTTGAAGAATGAAGCTTGTGTAATGGACTGGTCTGCGATTTCTCCAGATCTCGGCCCTATGGAGAAGTTTTGAGACATACTTGCACTTTCTGTGTACAAAAATGGGAGGCATTACAACTCTATTCGTGAACTAAAACGATCAATCGAAGAGATTTAGGAAGAAATTGATGCCAATACACTTCAAACATTGTGGCATCTGTGCCCACGAGGGTATTTAAAGTCATTTCACAGCAGGGACGCTTTATTGGATATTGATCGTACGGGTTTTTATTATTTTTTATTTATTTATTATTTTTTTGGTACTTTGAATCACGGTATCAGCATTTTGGCACATTCGTTTTCATTTCTATAAATATAAAGTGTTGCCACTGATAAAGTACGTATAAGTTGATGTCCTAATTTCATCCACAAATCATAGTTTAACTGTGGGAAGAAGTATTTATTAGCAATGTATGCAAATGGCCTTAAAAAAAGTTATGTTAAATACGTATATGCGTAAAAAAAATGTGACTGGTGCTTTCATTTTGACTCAGGATTTTATTGCCAAATTTCCTTTCATTAAAGATTTTGCTTATCCAAATGGCAACATGAATTGTTCTTAATTTGTGAGTAGAAGCGTAATACATACATGTTCTTTATTTTAAATTGTTGATTTCATTTGTAAATAAAATTAGCAAATATGTAACTGGTGCTATCATTTTGACTCAGACCTTACGTTACCCTCACAAACTAACAAGAGGACCGAGATTTAAATCATTTTTAGACTATAAATGATAAAATAAATTATGACGTTACTAAGGAATGGTATTATCTATCGACGGATAGCTTCAACGTTACTCTGTGGCCAGGCCTGTAGTCAAGCCAAGACCAGAAGAGGCGTGGCCCCAATTGCCCCATACTTGTGCCCCAGTTGCCTCATATTTGTGCTCCAATTGCCTCATACTCGTGCCCCAATTGCCCCATATTTGTGCCCCGGTTGCCTCATATTTGTGCTCCAATTGCCTCATACTCGTGCCCCAATTGCCCCATATTTGTGCCCCGGTTGCCTCATATTTGTGCCCCAATTACTCCATACTTGTGCCTCAATTGCTCCATACTTGTGCCCAGTTGCCCCATACTTGTGCCCCAGTTGTCCCATAATTTTGCCCCAGTTGCACTATCGAGCTATTTATATATAGAACAATCCTAGGGTTCCCTGTGCCCCATATGCCCTTTACTTTTCCTAAGTTTCCCCTTCACCCTGGCTACAGACCTGTCTCTGGCTCGGCACGACCTTTCGTGTCCTTGCGCCATAAAAATTCAGGTAATTTAACGTCGCTCGTCAAAAACTATTTCGCAATAAACTCTGTATTAGATACCGAGGTTGGAGCAGACGACCTTTCTGTAGCTTGTGGATGTCCCTTAATATTTCAAATGTAGCTAATGTACCCGTTTAAACGAAACGAGCTGGAAAATGCAATTACTTGGGATCATGGCTGACTTCAAACGACCTTATGGAACATAATGAGTCCTTTATTACGGATAATAACCATGAATTCAGTTATGAGGTCCCATTGTAGGCAATTGTTACGAGCCAAATTATATATATGGATCCTTTTGATACAAAATTATGGACAAACAAAAAAATACTCGAAAAAAAACCAGCAACAATTGTAGATGGCCTTTCTCTCTTGCAGTCATAACAACCATCCCTCGGATTTTGCAACGGCGTAGAATATGTAAACTTGTTTTACCAGACCTTTTGGAAATAATGTGTTTACATATGCATGTGCAAAGTCGTAAAGAGCTTAATGACAAAATTGGGAAGATACAATTTTGTACAATTATGTGTAGTTAACTGCTTACTAAGTTATGAACTTTTTAAAATGGGGTTATTTGGTCTTCCTTTGATGGAAAAATGGAAATTATTCTAACACAGAAAGTTTAACTGCTTTTCAAAATCTTAACGAATAGACGGTAAGATTCTGTTTGTCGTATGTTGTTAAAAGGCGTGCGGACAGCGTCTGTGAATTCATGGACAAACAGAACAACTGCGCATGGCGTCAGAAGATGAAGTACAGAGAATTGTTTTTAAAAAACCTAAGTTTGTCTAGGACATGTAAAATGGGGGGAATAATCTTTTTTTCTAAGAAGTGGCATTGGTGTAGCTATCTGTAAATAGTCTAGGGATTATCACCCCTTTTCAGGATTGACACAATTGCCAAATGGTCGACGCGCGAAGACACCGCGCCTTTTTTTTTTTACATAGAAAAAAAATCTTCAAAGTTATTGAATATTAGAACGTTGAAAATGTATTCAATAACATTGAAGACTTTTTCTTTCAGGGTTTTTTTTTCTTTTTTATAAAGATTTCTTCATTGGTGAATGAAGAATAACATTTGAATTTAAGCGGAATAGACCTTCTATGGGATTACAGGCTCGCCTGTGACGGCCACCCTTCCGAATTCCCCTCCCCAGACCAAGTCAAGTCAAGTAAGCGGAATAGAAAAACTACGTGCGTACCCGTCAAAACTTGAATGAATACTAATAAACAAAAGAAAAAAAGCGCCCTCTGGCATTTCGTGCCTTTCGGGTTACCATGATAACCAAAATTAAAAAGTAAAGAATTAAGCACAATTGACATTTCTTCATGTATCTATTATTGATTCCACCAGAATAAACTGGAAACAATCGTTTTTTATTGGTTTTAATACAATTATATTATTGATATAACTACAATAAAGTGTCAACAACAACCTCCTACCTTTATTAAAAAAATAACGCTTACGAAAAAATGTGACGCTTTTTTTCTAATTGACCTCCGTAAAAACGTTTTCAACTTTAAAAAGAGTCCGAGACGGCTCTAGTTTGAGCTAAAAGAACGGGGGTGTCAAATATATTATCCAATATTAATTATATTAGAATTCTAAGAACGGAGTTCAATAAATAAAAATTGATTGATTATAATTATTTATTCACTTTCTGTTGTCGTCTGATTCCTCCATCTTAGCAAAAATCTCTACGATGTTATAGAAATTAATGGTGTTCTTACTGTGCAGAAAACGTTGGTTTAATTCCTGATACACTGTAAATGCATTGGACTCTTTCCCTTGTTATCTTTTTTTCCCATCTGTAATCCCTGGTTCAATTCCCTTATTGGCATAGATTGCTCAATTTTTAGGTCGTTCATTAAAGCCCTGCGGTGGCGCAGTGTGGTAACGCGTTCGCCTAGTGCGCCGTTAATCCGGGTTCGACTCCCAACAGTGCAAAGAACGCTTACTCAGAGATCTCATAAAGATCGCACTGCTCACTGTAGTCCAGGGTTTGGTTCCCTAGGCCTTAAGAGGTTTGGATTCCTCAGAAATTTGTAGGTCCAGAGGTTCGGATTCTTCGGAAAACAGTAGGTCCCGGCGCAGCATGACCATTGTAGTCTTTGAGCCGTAAAACCACAAAAGAAAAAAGTTCGTTAAACTAGGGGTTCTTTGATGTGAGTAACCTCACCCAGAGAAAAATCGATATCCACTGTTACGAGAACCTGGAAAGGTAGATCAAGGTTCTTGCATAGACGATGAGTACTAGTAGATTTTATATTATCTAGTTTTCTTTCTTTTTCTTTTTGGTTTTACGGCTCAAAGACTACAGTGGTCATGCTGCGCCGGGACCTACTGTTTTCCGAGGAATCCGAACCTCTTAAGGCCTAGGGAACCAAACCCCGGACTACAGTGAGCAGTGCGATCTTTATGAGATCTCTGAGTAAGCGTTCTTTTTGCACTGCTGGGAGTCGAACCCGGATTAGCCGCGCAATAGGAGAACGCGTTACCACACTGCGCCACCGCAGGGCATTATTTAGTTCGATAGGGCAGTTTTGTAAATTATGCAGTATATTTGTGAGATCGGACATTGATATTATATTCAGTTTGATTCGATGTGACCGTTATTTTGTTCAACGTTGTGTATATAACACTAGCCATAACAGTTTTCGCATGTCCCCTTCCCACATACAGTAGAACCTGCTTAAAGTGACCACCCTTGGGACTAAGTTGCAATGGTCACAATAAACAGGTGGTCACTATACAGGACAAACTTTGGTATATGCCTAAGTCAATATCTGTTCTTTCCCATAAAAAGCGGTCACTTTACCAGGTTCCACTGTACGGTAGAACCTTAGAACCTGCCTAAAGTGACCACCTTTGGGACTGGGCTGCAATGGTCACCATAAGCAGGTGGTCACTATACAGGACAAGTATCAATATCAATGTTCTTTCCCATAAAAAGCGGTCACTTTACCAGGTTCCACTGTACGGTAGAACCTTAGAACCCGCCTAAAGTGACCACCTTTGGGACTGGACTGCAATGGTCACCATAAGCAGGTGGTCACTATACAGGACAGATTTTGGTATACACATGACGAAGTTTCTGTCAGTTCCCTATCATAAAAAGTGGTCACTTTATTCAGGTGGTCAATTTACGAAGGTGGTCACTTCACCAGGTTCCGCTGTATTTTGATAATTTCCATACTTGCATCCTGGATTTTCCATATTTGCATCTTAGGTTCCATTACCTTTGTATTAAGCTTTCGATCCATTTATCCGTTTTATGTATTGTCTTCACGCCCGTTCGTTGCTTCCATGTACTGTGTACAAGTTTAGTGTTGTTCACAAAGTTGTTTAATTCCTTTTACATTCAGCTGGCTTCCATATTATTTGTTTCTCCGTATTACAAATCTTATAATGTAAGATTTTTATTTAAATTCAATGTGCAGTGGAACCTGGTAATTTGACCACCTTGGTAAATTGACCACTTGAATAAAGCGACCACTTTTCATAAGAGAGGGTACTGATAGGGACTTAGTCATACCTGTACCAAAGTCTGCCGTGTGTAGTGACCACTTGTCTATGTCGACCACTGCAGTCCAGTCCGAAAGGTGGTCGCTTTAGGCAGGTTCTACTATATTTGGATTCTAACCACACCGCCGGACAGATGTCCGGCGGTGTGAAGTTCTGTGAGAGTTCAGATGGAGTTCTGTGACCAAGACGTGTATATTAACGATGTGTCAAAACTTTCGAAGAACGACTCTCCGATGAAGTCTGCTTGTTCATAATACGTGGGCAAACTTATTCGTTTGGTGAATTTGGCGCATTTTTAATATGTATGTGTGTGTGTGTGTGTATGGATGTATGGATGCATGCATGCAATTAGAATGTATTACTTCTGATGAAGAACTGCTGCTGACGCGTCTGAAAGCTTGGCGATCTTTTTCGTTTTCGATTTTACCAGTGTTTAACCTGTTATATGTGAATATGCGCTTATGTTGTAAGGATTTATTAATGGAGGCAGACCGAAATTTGTATTTAGAAACTAAGGTTCTTAATTTATTTTCTAAATACAAATTTGTTCAATACAGTTGTTTCTGAATTTAAAAATTAATTAATAAAAATCAATCCATTATTTCAAATCAATCACATTTGCCTTGTTTGGGAATTTAAAGACAAATTTCAAGCCTGTTTTATTGTACTTCAGTCAAAATTTTATTTTTGATTAAAAACAGATGTATTTATATAAATTGAGCACTACGCAGATAATAAATTAAACAACAGTAATAATCAACGTTTAATGGCGTAGTGATACCAGCGCCAATGTTATGGCGTGATTAGATGGTGAAACGTTCGAAGAAAAATAAATATTTCTGCGTTCGGTGGGACCTGAACCCACGACCTTCCACAGGGTTCCACCGAATGCAGAAATATTTATTTTCTTTCGAACGTTTCACCATCTAATCACGCCATAACCTCAGCACTTTTATCACTACGCCAATAAACGTTGATTGATATTGTTGTTTGATTTAATCTGCGTAGTGTTCGATTTATATAAAAGCATTTATTTGTTAACAATGATTAACCTTAATTGTCATTGATTCTACATGTATACCAGTTAATTTTACCATTACCAATAAATTAATTTTGGATATGTTTTTCGTTTGATTTTTTAAATTTCATGCAAAGTCGCATGTATATAAACACTCTTTCCCCTCTAAGTCATGGTTCTCCCCCTGGAGAGTGGGACATGATACACTCTCAGGGGAGGCGTGAAATGATTTGAGAATTTAATATTAATAACGTTTTTGTTTTTCGATTTTAAAGCATATTTGAAAAAAAAAAGATTAATTATAAAAATTTGTGACTGATAACTTAAGAATAAAATTCAGTTACATTTGAATTCTTTAGATGACAAATTCAATTATCAATTCACTGATATTTCATCTGATGACTGGTTTAGGATATTAACTAGAAATCCTTTGCCAAAGATGAGCTTAAAACAATGGGCCTGGATGGATTTTGGATACATTACTTTACATTGTATCCAAACGTCTCTAATGTTGCCATCTAGAGGTGGAGATTGATCTCCATTGTTCGTTATCCAACATCAAACATTTTTCATAATTTAATACTTAGGCCAAAAAGGGGGTGGTTCGGGGGGGGGACACTTCCCCCGTGGAGGAATGGTTATAGGAATTCTGCGATAAAGATGAACTACAATTAAAAAGTGGGAGCAGAGGTCACCTTTTAAAATTTCGTGTACCTTTATAAAAACCCGGGTTTTCTTCCTTCCCATCTCAATGCCTACGAATCCTCCTAGAACTGCAGCTAGATGCTTTTTACAGAGCGGTAGGCTTAGAATTCGTTAATGATTAGATGTATTTTGTAAATATGTTTAATAATGCTATCTAAATAGACTAAAATTTTAGCATTATTGGATGAATTTTTTTGACAAATTTTGCATTGAGTCAACTAGTGATAGTAGCGGTAAGGTGTTCGCCATTATCCAAGGTTCGACCCGCAACAATACCCCCCCTCCAAGAAAAAAGTTACTATGAAACTGCTAGCTGCAGTTACCTATGCCGTAAGAGGTTTGGAATTCCTCGAAAAATTAGATCTCGATAGAGATCTAATTTTCCGAGAATTTTTTTTTTCTCAAAATATATATACAAAAAAAAAGCTCTAGTTTGAGCTATATATACGTGGGTGGCAAAAATTATTGTATAATAAATTCCCCCACGAAAAACTCACAAAAATCTCGCCCCGGAGGCTTTTCTGTGTTGACCATTATTTGGCAATTGTGTTATCCCTGTGAAGGGTAATAATATCTTACATCCTCATATCCGGAGAAAAATGCGTTTGTTCTTGTTTTTGTTCATCTAATGGGTCAAGACAGTGCAGGGTCCTGTTTCGAATCTAGGATGAGAACGGCGCCTCTTTTTTTCAACAACAAAAAAAAACCCCTCTAGTTTGAGCTACATAAACGTGGGTGGCAAAAATGCACGCAAAATTTGAATTTTGCGCCATTTGCACGGTAAAGTGTTGCCAACGAAAAAAAAAGGCAGGGTTATTAAAAATGGAGCGTTATATAAAGAACGCGTTTTCATTGATCATTCTTCTTCGAAAATACGGCTGGCCAGGCAATAACAGTTAACGGCGCTCGCTATCGCAACACGAAAATCCAGTTTTTTTGGTGCCTAAATTGCAAGATGTGGACGACATGTACTTTCAACAAGACGGTGCCACATGCCATAAAAACTGAGAAACAATTCAATTACTGCATGAACCATTCCCTAGTCGTGTAATTTTGAATTTTGGTGATCAGAATTGGCCGCCCAGATCATGCGATTTAAGGCCGTTGGACTTTTTTTTTTTTTAAAGTCTAATATTTATGCTAACAAGCCCACGACTACCCACGCTTTGAAGGAAGAAATCAAACTCTCTATCAACGAAATTCAGCCACATTTATATAAAACGGTCATGAAAAATTTCAACGAAAGAGTGCGTATGTGCCAGCAAAGCCGTGGAGGCCATTTACCCGATATACTATTCCATACATAACCTTATATATATATTGAGGATGTGTACATTGACATGGTGAAACGTGTGTATAAAAATGCAAGTGCAAAATTTCGGTTACATAAAGATACCAAAACTATCAAACTTGGCAAAGGGGTGAGGCAGGGAGATACCATTTCTCCAAAACTTTTTACTTCAGCTTTACAGATGATTTTTCAGCTGATAAATTGGAATAACAAGGGAATAAAAATAAATGGTGAATATTTAAATCATTTGCGGTTTGCTGATGACATTGTTATTTTTTCAACGAACCCATTAGAACTCCAAGACATGGTACAGGAGCTCTCAACTAGAAGTAAAGAAGTTGGACTCAAGATGAACCTACAAAAAACTAAGATCATGTTCAATAATTTTGTAGAGGAAACAAAAATACAAGTTGACAACATTGAGCTAGAAATTGCTGATTCATATATTTACCTTGGCCAGCTGATTTCAATGGATGGCAACATTATGAAAGAACTCAACAGACGTATTAAACTTGGCTGGAGTGCATTTGGAAGAAACAGTTTTATCCTGAAGGGGAAATTGCCTTTGTGTCTAAAAAGAAAGGTCTTCAACCAGTGTGTATTGCCAGTCCTCTCTTATGGATCAGAGACATGGAGTCTAACAGTTGGAGCAATACGAAAGTTACAGACAACGCAAAGGAGCATGGAGAGGTGCATGCTTGGAATAACTAGGAGAGATCGAAAAAGAAACACTTGGGTGAGAGAGCAAACTAGAGTAGAGGACATCATTGTTAAAGTAAAAGGGCTGAAATGGCGATGGGCTGGGCATATTGCAAGAAGAACTGATCAACGATGGACAACAGAAATTCTGAACTGGATTCCAAGAGACCACCGAAGACCTAGAAAACGTCCTCAAACTAGATGGGTGGATGAAATAAGAAAACAGGTTGGGGTGACGTGGAAGCGAATTGCTCAGGATAGACTTGTGTGGAAAGCATTTGGAGAGACCTTCATCCAGCAGTGGATAGATAATGGTTGAATATGATGATAACATAACCCTATACTGTATACTTTATAAATCAATAAAAAATTTACAATTTTTGGTTATAAACCTGTGTTTACTATCAAAATTACTTCTTGCGTGAATTTTGGGACGCCCTTTATAAAACTCCCACTGTCCTAGCGCCTTTAAACTCACAAGCATGA
>QLNU02015359.1:31133023-31161828 GCA_006491805.2 Dysdera silvatica | reverse complement strand
AGTTTGCGCCATATAAACAATAAAAATAAAGTTAGGTGCCAAAAATGACGACAAGGTCTAAAATCTTGGTCGTCAAAACAAAATTTATAGGTGCAAAATATGGCTAACGATCGCCTTGGTTTACAGAATAGAGCAGCGGTCCTTTAACTTTTCTAGGTTACCGCGGACCCCCCTTCAGAAATTACTCGTCCTAGCTGACCCCCAAGAATTAACTCAAAGTTTAAAGCCCGGAATTTGCATCATATGTATTTATTTCTAGTGTTTCATCACTGATTTTCACTATTTAAGGAAGGAATTTTTCGTTCCCTCATAATTTATTCTTAGCATTAAAGAGTAAATGCTCTTGTCTTAGTACTTTTCCGAACCTTTGTGGAACACTGGGAGGGTCTCGCGGAACCCCTGATAGAGTCCCGCGGACCCCAGGGGTCCACGAACTACAGTTGAAGAACCGCTGATCTAGAGCCCCTAGATTTCTTGGCCGATGCATTAGCCGCCATTTTGTTGTACAATTCCGGTTTCATTTACCTTGGCGATAAAGGTTTTCCGCATTGGCGCAATGATCGCTATTTTGTCATGAAAGTAATATGTATGTGTATGAGCATTTTTATGTGTTAGTAGGATCAAGGAAAAAAAAAGTGTTACTACATTGAATCTTTCTATGTAATACGCAAGGGCAAAGTCAAATCACCACGTGGATCTGGCATAAGAGTGACTGAATCTTTCTATGTTATACGCAAGTGCGAAGTCAGATCACCACGTGGATCTGGCATAAGAGTGACTACAGAGGGAGGTCGAGCCAGAGTACAAAAGGCAAGATAAGGTGACAAAAGATGCCAATGTAGCGGAAGATCTATTTTTAGCTTCAGTAAAAAGGGGGCCTTCTAGCTAATAGGCAGGTTCTAGCAAATTGGAGGAGGAGATTTAAAAGAAAAAAGAAAAAAAAATGAAAGACTACTTTATTCCTTACCATCTAAGCATACAAAAAAAAAAAAGAAAAGTTTAAAGTAAATATTGCAAAAGATTTGTTCGCAATCTCTCTCTCGCTCCCCCCCCCCTCTTACCTCGTATACGTAAAAAATATGTTTAATGCGAAAAAAAATAATTCGGACAAAAAAAAAAAACTTTAAAAGGGCAGGGTGCACTTCTTCAAAATTAAAAAGTGTAGGACGCTGCGCCCTTCAGATTTCAATATAAAGTGAACACTACCAGATACTCTCATGAATATGGCCCTTTTAGATGTTCAAAATCAGACACTTTTGCTCAAACGACCTGTACTGGCTACATCGATAATAAAGGGCGCTCAATACACGTATTTTTCTCCTGTTTTGAATTATCCAGGAACACCATGTAGGCTTTTTTTTTTTGTCTAAATAATCTTATTTATAGATATTAATTTTCCGATATTCACGCTTTGGTTCAAACCAGAGCTTTCGATATATAAAAGAAAAAAACCCCCCCGACCCAGAGTCGACCTAGGCCCCCCCTGTTAAATCCGGAGTAATCCTTACCGCCGTAAGCATACGCAGAAAGTTCGTAAGTGGGTTATAGGCTCAATGGGGGTTTACAGATCTACAACTCACATATTCCTATGTTAAATATACAAAATTTCATTGCAATGGGGAGGTTACAACCCCCATCAACACCCCCCTGCGTACGCCAATGCTTACTGCTAGATTACCAAGGCAAAGAAACAACGCTCCCTTCCGCGTATATTCGCCAAATGGTCAACGCGCGAACATGCCATTGTGATTTTGTATATTGACCATTTGTTAAATGCGTTAGCCCTGAGAAGGGCAATAATTTCTTACCAAAAAAGAAATAAATAAAAGTAAAATAAATCTATTTCATCTTAATTTGATCTGTGTGCTATTAATACGACAAAATTATCAAAACAAACTAATTTTTGTTCTCATTCGATTTTTAATAGTGTTCCCACAAATTGTCATTTAATGTAATTGGCATAGTGTTACCCTAATAACGAATTTTCGACAATTTCAATAAATTTGAGGGTCGCAACACATCCGGCTTGCAAGCTGGTTATATCCAGCCCTCGAAGCTCTCACGTCTGTTGACACTGGACTAGGGATAGTTATTTTTAATTGGTTTTAAAAAATAGTGGACTAAATTTTTTTTAAAGGCAAACATAAAAATGCAAGTGAAATAAAAAAAACTAAAAAAAAAGGCATAAAAATAAATAATCTAGACTTGTTGTATTATAAGAGTTGTATTATAAGAGACACATGAAGGACATTATATGTCAGAGTAAGGTAAGTTCCTTTTTCTGAAAGGGCTAGGAACTAGAATTTCCCGAAAAATTTATTATTTAAATAAAAAGAAAAAAAGAACTGATAATTTAAATAAATAACTCCTTCTAAAAAGGGTATTATTCTTATTATTTTCTTCCTTACTCAACACCCCCCCCCCCACTTCAAATTAATAGCTGTGGCCCACGATTCAAACTTTTTCACAATCTAGCCCATAGCACTCATTTCATTAAATTGTTCATCCCTGCAATGGGGGAGAATCTCCGAGTTCCTTGGTCTCATCGATTGTCTTGTCATTGTTGTTCTAGTGTTCCTACGCATCTGGAGAACATGGAATTGTCAGGGAATTTGAAAAAGTCCCGAAAAGTTAGGGAAAGGTCAGGAAGAAAAGGAATTTTCTTGTCAAATCTGAAATGTCAGGGGAAAATTCCCTGATTTCCTTGGTCTCATCGATTGTCTTGTCATTGCTGTTTCAGGGTTCCTACGCACCTGGCGAACCTGGAATTGTCAGGGAATTTGAGAAAGTCCCGAAAAATTAGGGAAAGGTCAGAAAGAAAAGGAATTTTCTTGTCAAATCTGAAAAGTCAGGGGAAAATTCCCTGATTTCCCTGGTCTCATCGATTGTCTTGTCATTGCTGTTTCAGGGTTCCTACGCACCTGGAGAACCTAGAATTGTCAGGGAATTTGAGAAAGTCCCGAAAAATTAAGCAAAGGTCAGGAAGAAACGGGATTTTCTTGTCAAATCTGAAAAGTCAGAGGGAAATTCCCTGATTTCCTTGATCTCAACGATTGTCTCGTCATTGCTGTTTCAGGGTTCCTACACACCTGGAGAATCTGGAATTGTTAAGGAATTTAAAAAAGTCCCTAAAAGTTGGGGAAATCAGAAAAAAACGGGAATTTCTGGTCAAACCTTAAAAGTTTAAAAGTCAGGGAAAATTCCCTACCTTCTGTATCGAATAGTTAAATCTCGCGCAAATGCGAAGCCATTGAAGTGGGCTTAAATCCATAGAGAGAGAGAGGACAAAGAAATTAGTCAGGGATTTTTTAAAAAAGTCAGGAAAAACACAAAGTTAGGAAACTTTTTTGTCAATATGAATAGGAGTCTTATGTTTTAGATATAGCACACTTTACCATATTTTTTCTGTCTTTATTAAAGCAGTGGCAGAGTTCTACGACATGTTCTATAAGCATTCTGATGATTTTGCAGAACAGCATGTTTAAATTTAATTTAAAATAACTTAAATATTATTGAAACTTCGAAAATAAAATATTAATACACATATTAATAAATTATTAAATATTATATGATTTATAATATATATTTATTTAAAGGAAAAATAGAAATGCAATTTTCTATGTTCTGTATGAATTTAAACTGATTGTTTCAAAATTAATATTTTTTTTTTTTTCCGCTGAACTATCAACGTCTATAATGATTAAAGCATTCGTTGAATTAGTTCACTGACGTGATAATTTGCGCCCATCACAAGGCATGTCATATTGAATTAGTTCAATAATGACATGCCTGCTGATCGCCCGTGAGTCAGTGTACTTGTCATTACGGGGTTTCCCAGAGACTTCTAACCACGCTGGGTATACCTGCGTCATCGACTTCGAGAACAGGCCTGTTACTTCAGATAGCGCGTGTCGAACTCTGTATCTTAGACAAATTTTATCTGCATTCCCGAGTTTTGCTTGAAGTGAGCTGGCAACGCCGTGGAATATTTCTTTTGCTTATCAGCTTATGAATGGAAATTACGGTTTATGATCTTTTGTAGAGCAACTTGAAGTTCGTTTTCGTCTATTGCTGTTTGTAAGTTCATAGATTACATCTTATTTTCTGTTTTATTAACACTATTTTTATAAAAGTAAACTTTAATAAGCTTATTTGTTGTTGCCTTTCTTCAACAACTTTTCTTATTTTCCGGCATCCCACAATTTGTTTGTCGAGAACTGTGTCTTTGAGCGAAGCTTTGTTTTAGTGTTTAGAAAAGAAGCAAAACTTTGTTTTCTGAATAAATTTAACGGCTGTTTCTTTTGTTATCGATAATGGTCCTGTCTGCGTGTACAAGCTCTAAATGCACATATTATTATATTATTTATTTATTATATATCACTGCTCACCATTTAAATTACACGACCAAGGGGAACATATCAGATGAGCCGAAAATGGGAGGGACCGGCATGAGAGAACATAGGAGTAACTTAGGGATTAAATCACTGATGTATGCAGGGGGGGTTTGTAACACCTCCCCCCCATTGCAATGAAATTTTGTATATTTAATATAGAAATATATGAAATTGTAGTCTTACCCCAATTCAGCCCTAAACCCTCCCTTTATGAACTCTTGTACATTTTATGGGTTAAATATTGCGTACAGTTGGGGGGGTAAAAAATCCAAAATTGTATGGGAAAAAGTACGATTTTGACCCTTTTCTATAGAAAAAATAGGGGGGAGGTGCCTCCTTGCCCTCTCTGGATTACGCGTATGTGAGAGAACATATAAATGATTAATTTGTATTCCGTGTGTCTAATTGAATTCCATTTCTAATATTTTCATCCATGTAATATAAGCTCTGTATTTAATACACATGGCTATCTCTTGACTTCCATGAAGTTGCATTCTCAACGGCTAGAAGTTTAATTTCTGGGTGTGGCTGTAGCCCTCGATTCAGTACTTCGTACTAGCATTAATTTATAATCATTGGTTTTCTATGGGGGCTGTGGGGGCTAAGACACACTTATGCCCCCCCCAATCACTCCACTGAGTGTCTTTCACACCAGAGAGATAAAAATGACTGCTACGCACGTTGTAATATGTCACGAAGACTCCGTGTACCACTAATTAAGGACAAACGACTATATTTAGTAGATAGATGTCACCTATTAGCGAATACGATATCTTCCCTCGTAATTACCATTCATGAAAGAAGGAAAAACGAAAACTATGGTCACATATATTCTTTTTTGAAAACCAGTTTATCTTAGTGCGAGGCTGTCGATGTATTTGACCCTCCAAACGAGGATCAAGGACGAAATGCACTCCTCACAAAAAGACTCCTTCCTCCTGTCACAACCGATGCCATTTTCATTCAAGTAAAGGTCACATAATATTGTTTTCGACCTGACGTCCTAATCTCAGGATTGCAAAATCCTTACGGCGGTGGAAATTTTCTATTGATCTATAGATGTTTGAAGGTGGAAGTTCACCCATGAGCAATGGTGGAAGTCGTGTTTTCGTTGTGGTTGTTAGCCAATCGAATTCCTCGCTGTTTGTTGCTGTTGACCATTTGACCACTCTGGAAGAAAAAGTCCTCATCCATGACCTTAGCGGGAGGACATAGGAGTAGGTACATTGTTTTATGTTGGAAATATTTAATAATTTGTTTATTTCCATAAATCATGTGTTGTATATGAATATATTTCCAATGATATATGTTTATTATTATTATGGTTACTGTAATAACCGATCATTTACAATAGGTTGGAAAAAATATATTACAGTAGAACCTGTATAAAGTGACCACCTTTAGGACTGGACTGCAATTGTCATTATACACGTCAGACCTTGGTATAGATAGACATGACTAAGTCCCTGCCAGCTCTCTCTTATAGAAAAGTTGTCACTTTCTTCAGGTGGTAAATTTACCAGGTTCCACTGTAGTTAGAGTTTTATCATTTTGCTATTTTACTTTTGTTATACAATGGAACCTGCATAAATATGCATCGCATAGTTGCACAAAACGCATAAGTGCATAAAATATTAGGTTTTAACAGTTTTCTTGTCTTTTTTTTACGCTATCTAAACCGCTTAACTGAAAATCGCGCGAGCGTGTATGGTGTTTTTTTTTTTTTTTCCAAACTCGGTAGGTATACAATATCCAAGAAACGAAGCTTGTGTTTCTACAAAAGTGTCGCAGCTCACCCATGCACCAGTGGCGGATCCACGGGCAAGAAATTAGGGAAATTTCCCTCCAATCCATAAAAATGCGGTGAAAATCGGTTATAACGAGCGCCGATTATAACGACCAACCGGACGGACCATAACGTATGGGCGAACAGTCAGTCAGACAGACAGACAAAAGTAACAGAAATGTGTTGATACGAATAAAAGGATTTGTTTCGTGAAATTCGGATTTATTTAAAAGGAATGACCCCTCTGGATGGCCGATGACGTAAGAAAATAGATGTACGGAGAAATAGTTTTTTATATTCCGTTATCAAATCATAGGCCTATATTAATTGATTCAAGTTGTAAAAATTTTAAAAAAAATGGTTAGATTTACGTATTTTTTTACATAGCGTAGTTCAAACGTGGTAAGAAATTCGAACTTGCCGTGCCACATAGTGTATGCCTAATGTTGAAACGAAACGTAAGTCCTCGATAACAACGCGCCTAATGGAGAGGAAGTGCTACCTTTATTCTTTAACTAAACAAGTTAACGCATCAGCCAGATCTACTTTTTGTCAAAAAAAAAATTTTTTTTAGCGTGACTTGCGGTTTATGATACTTACGTTAGTCGTGTGAGTTAAGACAACTGCGATATTACAACTCAACATTCTTGATTCGGTGGATATCCGGTTCGCCATCAGATACAGGACAGGATATAACCAATCCCTAGACGACGCCCAATCTACTTCTAATTTGACCTCATTTTTTCTTACTTTTTCTTAGTCCCAGACACCTCATTAAGAAAAGCCATCACCCCGAGACAGCCATTATGGGGGGGGGGGTAAGGTGGAAACACTGTCGCAATGATTTTCGTGTTGCTGTTAACGAATGGATAGATTTGAAGGTACGAGTGTCCCGAGATACCAAAGATGTTTAGGTTTCTGGGATTACAGTGCCACCTCCGGCGGCCACCTTTCCCAACCCCCACTTCCCTGCTCAATTTGTCGTTGAGATACCAACGACGTGTAGGTCCAACCATAGGCATAGGCAGAAAATTCATAAGGGGGGTTATAGGCTTAATGGGGGGGGAGTTACAGAGCTACAACTCAGATATTGCCATGTTAAATATACAAAATTTCATTACGATGTGGTTACAACCCCCAAATCCGCCCCCCCCCCCGACTACGCCTATGGGTCCAACCAAACTATCACTGGACTTACTTGACATCAACGTAGCATGCGTTGTATTCCTATACGTGACGAATTAACTTCAAAGGTTAGAAACATTGAATTTGGTTGGAAAAAGTGAGTTAAAAAACAGGGGGACTTGAAAGACTTTTCTTTCTTCTGGGGGTGTGGGTGTATCACCAGTTTATTATTGACCGGTGTGAAGCTAAAAAGGTTAGGGATCACAAGTCGTATGACTAAGCTATGTGACTATTGACTTGGATTTAGAAATAGTTGCGCAATCTTGTTGCATCTTACCGCAATCAACCCAAACTTCCGTTGAATCTATAAAATGGCAACAGATGATTAAAAATAGCATTCTGGAAATTTTTGGACTTGACTAACCTAATATAAATAATAAATTTTTGTTTTGTTACAACTAATTGCTTTTCGTACTATGACGGAATTACCACGTCTTTCCGGACTGATGAAAATTCGGAGATTGTACCCATGGTGTGATAATGGCAGTAGCAAGTCGATACCATTATGAGTCAGAGCCATTTAAATTAGACTACTCTTTGTGTCTTTGAAAAAAATAAAACTAAACCATGGGTGTCTCCGACGATTCTGATGGCCCTATGGTAGCGTAATGATGATTGGTTGGTTGGGTTTTAAGGGGGCAAAGATAACGACGGCCATGTTGTGCCAATGATGTAGGGACGATTCGAGTATTACGTAAACACCTTAGGGGTGAGGGTTGCAGTGGCGTAGGCAGAAAGTTCATAAGGTGGTTATAGGCTTAATGGGAGGGGTTACAGAGCTACAACTCATATATTCCCATGTCCCAACGGAGACCGTGCCATCGACATCGGCATGGTCTCCGTTTATTGTGTTTCAATAATAACAATAAATGAGTACAGTGGAAATCGGTTATAACGACCTTCAAGGGACTGTGCAAATTCGGTCGTTATAACCGATATCTTTTTAAAATCATAGTAGCCTATAGTATAATACACTCTAGAGTTTTATAAATTATTTTGATAGTAAAAAGTATAAACTTTTTGGTTTCAAAATTAAATAAAAACATACTTAATTATAATGAATTTAATTTCAGTTTATATTATGTTATAGCCAAACTAAGTACATAGTACTTTTTTAGTTTTTTAAATTGAAAAAATTGTAGAAAATACTACTAAAGTATACAATGTAGAAAATGAATGTAGTAATAGTAAGTATAGTATATAATATAATATAGTAATAGTAAGTGTAGTAGTAGTAGTAGTAGTAAATGTGTAAAAAAATGTAATAGTATTTATTATATTATACTAATGACTTCCGAACAGTGCCGGTTTAAGAGTTTTGTGGGCTCTACACTGAAAAAATAGAATGGACTCCTTAAGAATATGACCCTCGTGATATTCAATTAATAAATCACTTTTTAAGTTCACTATCTTTAATATTCAGGTTTAGCAGTAATAAAAATTACTCTTACATTTGTAAATAAACAAGATTAAAATAACGCTTAAATTTTGATAACTAACTTTAAATTTTAATAACTAACCTACGTGGTTCTGCTTTATGACTGTCAAGTCGCGTCGTTATATCCGATACGAATTTCCCTACTTAGAATCTACGTAGACTACAAAATCGCCGTCGTTATAGCAGGTTTCGTCGTTATATACGATGTCGTTATAACCGATATATTTAGTATGGAGTAGAATAGCAAACCAAACTTCTTGTAAAAATTCCATCGTTATATGCGGTTGGTCATTATAAACGATTTTCGTTGTAATTTTTATTACATTAAGTTTACGTTGTTAGAGATGGCTTTTCCACCAAAACGGGCAGGAATTCCCTAATGTTATTTAAGTCCTAGCTCTCTGCAATGTTACACTTGGCGCAGTATAGTCCAGATGCTCTTGCGCCATAAAAAAGCCAAACAAACAAACAAGCAATGTCGCATAAATTTATAAATACTATATATTTCTTTAACTTGTTTTCCTTGCCTCAGTTCTTTTTTATAGTAGTAGTAGTTAATTAAAAGAATTCTCGATTTTGTTGGAAACGCTGAAGCTTTTCTTTCTACAGTTAATTAACCAATAAAATATTTTCACAACCTAGAAAAGTCTTGGAGTAGATGTCTTCCAGTTATTAATACTTGAATATACATCTTCCTCTCAATTTATTTCTCGATGGTATTTTTACGGTTGCCAGTTTTTCTTGTATTAAATCCAGTTGTATTTGTATGTAAGTAACTCTGCAATTGGAATAGAAAAAATTGTACTCGATTATTCAGGGACGTTAATATCATCTTACAAGGGTACCGCCCCAGATGAAAGTCAAACTGAGTAGTAGTGATTGAGCGCGACAGACAGATCTGTTGATGCCTAACAAATATCGGTTGTTATTTTTGGATATTCAAAAAACGGAATTTTTTACAGCTGTTTGAAAATTTGTAAATTATGGAATTTTACTCCTGCATTGCAGCTTCCGTACATCAGGGAAATATCAAAAATAAAACTAGAAATATACGTGAACAAACTGACAGCGTACATGAAAAATTAATATTTATAAACGGTATCATGACAACTAGTGTAAAGGAATGCTATATGTATGTGTGTGTGTTACTTACATTAAAAGGAAATAGTAAATGCGTTAATGAGGGTGCGATATGATGCAAAAGCGATCAAAGAAATAGGTGAAATGCACAATTTTGCGGAAATCGTAATTTATGAAGTCAGTTTCGCGCAAACTGTGTTCAACTAATGTAAAGCATTACGAAAATAATGAAATATATAATTAATGCAAAGTGAAAGTGCATCATATTTATAAAAATTATGAAAGTGATAATTGATATAAAAATGTTTAAAGCATAAAACTGCATCACAGTGTGTGCATGTTATAAATGCCATACTCTGACAGTCCGTAGCAGAACATGTGTCCTGTGTAAAAATGAATGAAACTTCTATAACGTTTCCAAAAGTTAAGTTTTCATGAGCGACAACGTAATTACATTTTATCCATGGATAGCGTAGTATTGGCTTATATTGTGGAGAGTTTGGTTGATTAAAAACTAAAGAGTGCAATTTTATTATTTCGTTTCTAGACGTTGTATTTACGTGTCGTTCGTCTGTAGCAATGTAGTTTAAAAAAAATTTAATAAATAACATATATTGGCGAAAAAAATAGAAGTCCAAAGGTTGAATCGTAGAGGTTGTATGTACCAGGAGGAATTTGCAATCTGGCGCAGTTATTTGGCATATTATCATAGGTTTGTGGGTCCATTGCCCCTGTCCATGAATCTAGCACCACACAGGACGGAGGTTGTAATATTGCATTTAGACATTTTGTCACCCATTCCTTCATCTCTATTTCACCATTTTTCCACTCTTGAAACCTGTGACGTGCACATCGGAAGTCTGAGACATGTTGTCTTTAACACTAGGTCCAAACTTCCCAGATCGTTTGCGTAAATATAAAAAACTTCCCTTTAACTTCTCCAGACATGGATCAAATCGCCATGATGATATAGGAGTGCGTCAAGACAAACGTTGATTCCACCAAACCTGCAGTAACTTTTACGCTTTTGTGGGATAACGTCCCCTCGTTTGCAATGAAATAAATGCAACCGCATTATTTTCAATATAGTGCTACATTATATTCACGATACGTTGTAGTATATTATATAATTTTTCGTGAAACGATATTACTATAGTTTTTTAATCCCCTGACAAAATGGGCTGATAATTTTAATGACAACATACCTAATTCCCTTGCTTTACTGTGCCCCTATCTTTTGAAATCTATATCGTGAACTGGCAGATTTTGAGCTCTCGCGTTTTTTAATTTTTTTAATACAGACATTTTCATTTCGTTCATTTTTTGGCTCCGCTTTGTGATATGTACTTTATAAAACGTGAAATTTGACTGCAGTTGATAACACATTTAAATTTCCTTCGCTTTCGTTAGAATTTGTTTTTCACGCACCGATCATAAAAATTAACAGCAGTCTTCATTTTTGAAAAACTAATATTCGTATGTGTCGACTGTTGGTGCAAAGTCAATTCGTCACTAACGTTCGAATCATCAAAATGTTGGCCATCATCTATGTCCAAAGAAACTTACTTGTTCCTCGACATTTTCGTTCAGAAGTAATTCTTCGATTTTGATAACCAACCATTCACTTTCGCGTATTTCCTTCTGTGAAATAACGGATGGTTCATTTTTATATTTTACGATGGCTAAATTCAGTGTTTCATGACTGATATTTGCTATATTTTTCATGTCTAAACCTTATACTAGATGATAGCAAAAAAATATCACATAACGATGAAGAGAGATACGAAATTTAAGTATTTTTGTTAACGAGCACAATCTTTTCTCAACCGCGAACTACGTAAAAATAAATTCCTGTATTTCCACTGCTGCTTATATAACTCTTTTGTGCTGCATTCCCCGGAAGCTGCAATGCAAAATTCCGTAATTTACAAACAGCTTTAAAAAAATTCCGTTTTGTGAATATCTAAAAAATAACAACGGATATCTATTATGCATCGGCAGATCTTTCTGCCACCCTTAGTCACTATCCTGGGTTTGACTTTCATGTGGGGTGGTTGGTTCCCTTGTCAGTAGAAAACACCTAAAACACAGGAGAATACTGCTGTCGGCACATAAAAATTCAGCAATATTTTTATTTTTTGATTGAAAACCATGTCTCAACAAAATGCTCTTAAGTTTACTTTACATAGCATAGAGAAATATAGCAAAAGGTTAAAACTTCATAAAGTGAAATATCCTTGCAAGAGGAGAGACACGTGCGTCAACTAACGATTTTTTTTAACGACAATGTGAACAATTACCTATATTATTTTCGTTGTCAAAGCTTTCGTCAAATTGCAACGGATACTCCATACTATGTTTATTCCATCCTATCCAACTTCTAACGAATAAATAGAGATATGAATTTACTAAACGTTAGGATTGCCAGTTGAGTTAATGTATACAATTACACATGACCTGTGTAATCCTTGGATTTGTTTGAAAGTTAGATTATCCAACAAGTTTCACACCCTCCAAGGGCTCTTTCCCCAAGAAGAATGAAACCTAACCTTATTTTCAGAGTATTTCTAGAAGTGCGTACAGACACGCAACAGAACATCGTCGCATAACACCCCGTGTCACACGATGATGTTACAGGGAGAACATTGCCGCGTGTCATCAGTGCGTAACAGCACTGCTTCCCATCAGTTCACGCCGATATCCAATCTACACTGACAAAACGCTGTTGTTCGTAAACCGGCCTAAATACACAAGCATTCCTTTGATGGGATGGAGAAAAACCAACAACTGGTGGGACGTGGAAATGTTACGATGTTCTGTTACGGAGTGCGGTCCAGACTTTATACGTGACGGTGTTCAGGGAGAGCATTGGGCATATCAGAGTGTGGGGGAGTGTTAGGGAGGATGTCTGCCGAAGGTGGTGCTGTAATTCCAGAATTCTGTAAGAAGGAAGGGCTGTCAACTCTTCATTAAGGTCCTGCCGTGGATTTGCGTTAACGTCATTTAGCTGTAGCCTGAATAATCCGGATTTAATTCCAGATGATACTCGGCATTATTTATTTAAATACGCATCTTCAGTTCGAGATTTGATTTCTTTGGCGAAAGAGGAGTCTAGTTACTTTGAAAATTATAGGGCCTTATAAAACACAAGCAACCCTTCGTCAAGTGAGGAACTAGTAAACGAAGAACTAAAATCACAATTTTATAGTATTCTCATTAACAGGCTATTGTGTAAGTTGATTCAAGCGTTACCCAGTGGGATTAGATAACTCTTAAACAGTTTGTGCAACACATGAACTGGTTATAAGCGTTAAATCAAATTTGTCAGGAAACGTTCAGTCCTCAAAATGGAATAATGTATTATGTAAATATATCATGTAATTAATTATGCATCATTAATTATGTCCTGCAAAAGCTGAATGTTAATTAAGTACGGGATATTATTAACTATGTGCATCGAACTACATTGGAATATTTAAACAATATATATATGTATATGAAATTTAAATTTTATCGCAGCACGAATTTATATTTTACGTGTTACTTGATAAAAAAAATACAAAAATTAGTTCCATCTATATACCTATATTATATATAACGTGATAGGATATTTTCCATCTAGAAGAAAGCTGGACAGTAGTTGTAAGAGGGTTGGAGAGGAAGAGGGGCGTGCTGTCAATGCCATATTTCCCAATAGGCTATAGACTAAGACGGCAAAATTTTATGTATTGAGTCTGATATAACAAAATCAATATGTTTATTATTAATTTAAGTATTAATTTAAGTATATTATACTATGATATAATCAGATGTTTTGCCGAGAAGAAAGCTAGACGTCATGCTTTCCATTTAAATACCAGTGTTCTATAGGCTTTTACTTTTTACTAAAATTAAAATTTATTTCAATAAAATTGAATTTGATTTATTATATACCAAGAAGAGATAATACTTCAATATAAGTTAATATTGTTTAATGTTTATGTTTCAATTTATGAGTTTGTTTTTCAACATATTTATTGTCAGCGCAAAAATTTTTGGCGTATATTGAATGTAACAATTTTTATGTTCCTACTGCTGATTGGGGAGGGGGGCGAACAGGTAGGAAGAGGGCGGCAAAAATAGCCTAGGGGTGGCAAAATGGTAAATCCGCCCATGGGTGCTGTCGTGATTGAAAAATACAATAGGCAGTTAATTTCAGACGTTTACTTCGCATTTGAATCAGTTAGTTTTAGCATATATGCATTTTTAGAACTCGCACTTCGTTTGCAAACTCCTTTTTTGTAAAAATATTTATGAAAAGAGTGGCATTTCATAAAAATCTTGGCAAGTAAAATCAAAATTATATAATTTTTGTGACAAGCATTAACTTTAAATCGCCGACTCTGAAGTTTTGACTTCCCGGTTCCCTATACTTTGGTCTTTGCAGAAAAAAACTCACCTAACTTCTGCATTACTTTTGATAATGATAGTACATATTATGCGATTTTGCAAATTCACTTATGGTTTATTTCCTTGAAAATATTTAGCACTTTAGATCCAGCGTTTTGCGTTTTTAGTTAATTATTTAATTAGCAGATGGACTACCTACCAAAGCGGGACAATTATACATTCATCCCAAAGATAATCTTGGAAACAGTGGGATACGTTCACAAAAACAAAATTTTTTCATCTAAAAACAAAACATCTGGTCATCCTAATTATGTATAACTGTTCCCCCGATATCCACGAACTTCTTTCATAAACATTAATTTATTAATTCACTTACTTGATTACTTAATTATTTCTATAATGCTTAGTTACTGAGTTATTTTATTTATTAGTTAAGTTGAATCTTTGTTAACATTATATTTAACTATTAAACTACAATATAATAGAGCTAACTTCCTTTTTCTAGTCCTTACAAATAATTAAATCTTGCTCCTCTTGAAAAAGAACGTTTAGAACAAAATTCATTAACTTCCGATTAATGCCAATACTGGAGTTTGAGTTGTAGATTACAATGCAAAACATGTTTTAAAAAGGAATCTGTGAGGTTCAATAAATTATTTTTAAATCTAAAGCACTTCAAAGAAAATATCGTCAGGAACTAGGCGAACCTCTCGATACATATTCACACGAAATTATTTTATATTAAATATATATTTTTCATAACAATCCGAGTCTCTACGAATGTACCAGTCGGTACTCCATTGTATGTAGCCTATATATATCTTTAGTACGTTCATGATGCTAGAAACGTAGAAGTAATCGGTATTCTGATTTAATTATATGAATCAGATTTTTGCCATCCATGGTGGAAATCGACGTCTCAAAGTAGCCTTTCCTTTGTTTCCAGAAATGTCTGAGTCATTGCACTTCAACTTGCTGTCAAATGCTACTGTTCCTCCATTTTTTTTCCAACTCCGTTTCCCCCGCCTACTCCCATCTATTAAGAATTTTAGTCCCGTCACCTTTCTGTTTCCATTTCGGTTGTTGCTGGTGTTATGCGTGGTCGTGTCGACTCCGCCCTGTCCCGAACCAACTAGACCAACGGCTCGCAGTGTATCCCTTGAGCACGTACTTGTGTGTGTGTGTGTGTGTGTGTCATCCCCAGTTCGCGAATGTTCGTGGTGTGCCACCAGTCTTCATTAATGCTTCCCACGAAGTTCGCGACCGAGAATTAAAAGCCTGCGCCTATTGTCGAGATCCATCCGTTTGTTATCTGGTGTTGAGCACTCCAGGCTCCATCGGAATGTCGCAGCCCGTCGTCCAAGATCCATCTGGTGTTAAAGAGATGAAAGATCATGGCAACAAGCCAGTCCAAGTAAGCCTTTTTCCGTCGCATTCGACTTCCATTTTTCATTTCAAGGTGCATTCTTTTAGCATAGTCAACATATTTTACCTCTGCTGTTAGTCAATCATCTTCTGCTCAATGTTTTTGTTAAACAGGGGCCATGTGATGTTTTAGGGCAAAAGGCCACTTCATTGAATTGCATCATTTTGCCATTAGTTATTCTACGAGTGTAATTTTCGTCGTTTTCGGTTGAATGGTTCTGTATTTTTTTGCTATGTTTATTTCTACACCTTTTGCTCAGCGCACATCCGATTTTCGATGGTTTTCCTTGGTTCTTTTTCTTCGATTCGTTTCGTAACGTTGTTTTCACATTTTGCTTAATGTAAACTTTTGTTGAATATATTTTAAATGATTTAAACGTGGTAAATAAGCATATAATCGACGTATCGCTACGCAAAATACATTAACTATTAACAGGGTGCCCATGCTACCTCCAGAATCTGGAATTGTCAGGGAATTTCAAATTATCCCCAAAAGGCAGGAAAAAAAATGGGATTTTGTAGTCAAATCTGGAAAAGTCAGGGAAAATCTTCCCTAAAACTTCTGTTCTGAATAGCCGAATTTCACGCGAATGTTAATCTATTTTCCCCTAAAATCGAAGTTCAATTTAAAGTTTTGTTAGCAATTGATCAGGGAATTTTGTCAAAGAAGGCAGGGATTTCTTCCCCTAATGTGAGTGGGAACCGCGTCACGGGCGTCTTTGTATGGGGGGGGGCAGTTCCTCCTAGAATTGAAATATAGGCAATATTTTCAATACATTAAAAGGTTAAAGTGGTTATTTGCTGCGGGTTAACATTGATAAAAGACCTCCCCACACAAAATTTGCTTTAGGACGCCCTTGAAATCCTTTAAATTATTAAAATAATTAGTAATAACTAAATTATTAGAATAAATTAGAATAATTAATAATAACTAAATTATTAGAATAATTAGTAATAACTAAATTATTAGAATAATTAGTAATAACTAAATTATTAGAATAATTAGTAATAACTAAATTATTAGAATAATTAGTAATAACTAAATTATTAGAATAATTAGTAATAACTAAATTATTAGTAAACCCTTTAAATTATTAGTAATAACGCTGTGAAGCAGGGGGAGTAGCAATTCAAAAGTTATGGGGTTGTTGAGAATTTTAAAAAAAAAAGCGCACATGCAGTTTTGATCGAGTGTTAAAGGGAAAAATATGTGTCTCGATATCAAGCGGGAAGGGGTTGAACCCCTTGATTCCTCCCCTTTTCTATGTCACTGCTATGGAGATTAGTTTCTCTGAAACATGTCGAGATACGCTTTACTTAACATTAAAAAATATGCTCAACACTACGTTGGTACTGGTATTTAATCTTGGTTCAAAATTTAAAATGCACATAAATCTACATTAAAAGTTCGTCAATGCGTGATCAGAAACATATTTTATCCTATCTCTAAAAAGATTTTCGACGTTTCTGATAGTTGGCTAACAGCCTCTTAAAATATTTAAAGTCCTAGTTTAATTTTACAATATTTAATCAACCACGGTAATTTTCTATTCGAAAATTTATTAGTCTGTGAGCACCTAGAAAATTTCATTTGAAAACTCTTGATGTAAGCCTTTCTCGTTAAGATTATACTAAAAAATAACAAAGGTTGTCACTGCTAATTAATAATTTAATTTTATATAATAAATGGTAAGTGGAACTTCGACTGGAAATACTTTGAAAGGGTTAGAAGGAGAAATAAAATATTATAATATTAACTAAATATTGCAATATTTATTTATTCAGTGCTACAATATATATATATATATATATATATATATATATATATATATATATATATATATTGATTCAGTGTTGCAGTATTCATTAAGTGCTACAATATCTATTCATCCAGTATTCATTAAGTGATACAATATTTATTAAATGTCACAATATTCATTCAGTATTACACTATATATTAAGTTTACAATATCTATTGATTGAGTGTTATAGTATGCATTAAGTGCTACAATATTCATTTAGTGTGCGGTGGTTGCAAGTCATTTATACCACATATGACTCCATATTATTCTCAGAAGGTTATGATTATTATAATTATTGCAGTCTTAAACGTAATTTAAATATTATAAAGACGAAATCCATATTCGAATACCAACGAAGTAAGAACAAAGTTTAACAGATTTTTATTAACAACAAAAAAGGAACGGAATGAATTCATATATAAATTAAACTTTTAGAAAATGTAACGAACGTGATAGTGAATACGTAATCCGCACGATTTACGATACTATTAAAATTTTATATTTTGTTTGTCTATTGATATACAGTCACAATATTACTCTCCCCCCGCGGCTAAACCACTAAGAAAAAAAGAAGCGATACTTTCATGGTATTCGAAATTTTACTGTCGTACCGCTTCTTGTTGTCACTTTTTTAGCAATTTCTCTATTATTTTCTTGATTATCAGACGTTTTGTTGTTTACTTCGTTTTTTTGAAAAACATATGTGGGCAATCTGTCAATAGATATGTTCACAGATTTTATATTATGTTCGATTGTAAAATATTTTGGAAATCTTTTAATTACCCGACATGGTCCTATATATGGTAGAGTTAAAGGTCGTCGTACCATGTCTTTACGCACGAATACATGAGTAGATACGTTTAAATCTTTGTGTATGAAGAACGTGATGTTGGAATAGGCCTATTTTTTTCCATTTGTTCCTTGAGACGTGTTAAAAACACAGAGCTCGAAGAAAAATTTGAAGTAGATCTAAATATTTCTCCAGGCATTCGTAATGACTGCCCATAAACCATTTCGGCTGGTAACGCTGATATATATTCTCATTGGCGCCGATGGCATAAAAATATTGGGGAGGGGGGATAATATGCCAGTATAAGGCATTTTGTTTGAAACTGAATGGGGATTTGGAACCCTAACACCAACATTGGGGGCACGGGTCCCCTTGTCCCCCCCCGCTAACGGCGCCCATGTATCTTCTTCTATGGAGGCTCTAATGCCGAGTAATATTGCTGGCAAAATTTCTGTCCATCTGTCGATGTTATAACATTTTATGGCTGTTTTCAGTTGTCGATGAAAACGTACTATAAGCCCGTTCGATGATGAATTGTGCGCTGTTGTTCTAGTTTTGTAAATTCCATTGAAGCGTCTTGAGGCAAGGAACAGATCACTTTCCATCTGTCTTCCTTGGTCCGTAGTCAGCTGTTCATGAATTCCATATCTTGAAATCCAATTTTGATAAATTATTTCAGTGACTATCTCTGCCGTTTGGTCCTTCATTGAATAAGCCTCAGGCCACCTGGTATATCTATCTATACAAATTAAAATATATGTATATCCTTGTCAACTAGGGAGTGGCCCAACAATGTCCAAATGGATATGGCTAAAACGACAGGAGGGTAAAGGAAACTTCCTCAATGGTGATTTCGTGTGATGTTGAATCTTTGATCTTCGGCAGGGGAAACACCTTTTTACCCATTCTGTAATGTGATTATTCATCGATTTCCATACAAAACGTTGTTTAATCAGTTTATTTGTTGTTTTAATATCGGGATGAGATAAGCTATGTAATTCGTTGAAAATTTTTTGTCGAAATGCTTCCGGAACGTACGGTTACCGCCAAAGTATCACAAAACATTTTGGCCCCAGTAGAAATTAAAACCATTGGTTTCAGTTCGAGACCTGAACCAGACATCAGCAATGATTCCATTTCGCTGTCATCAACCTGAGCGCGCGCCATTGCTTCAAAATCAATGTTACTTGTTGTTTCTATTGCATGTATACGTGATAATGCATATGCTACGCAACTTCATTTCCTACAATGTATCTAACATCAGTGGTATATTGGCCTATAAAGTCTAAGTGTCTTTGCTGCCTGGGTGAAGCTTTTTCATTATTTTGCTTGAATGCAAATGTTAAAGGCTTATGATCTGTATAAACAATAAACTCTCTCCCTTCCAACATTTGTTTGAAGTGGCGTATTTTAAGATAAATAGCAAGTATTTCACGATCGAATGTACTGTATATACACCCAGCCGGATTCAATTTCCGGGAGAAGAATGCGAGAGGCTGTACTACACCTTTATCCTTTTGTTGTGATACCGCGTCAACAGGGATATCTGATGCATCGACCATTAATGATATTTTTGCTGTGCTAAGAGGACGTACAAGAATATCAGACTTAGCAATCATTTCTTTACATTCGTTAAATGCTTTGAGACAATCATCAGACCATATTAAGACACTTTTATCTCCTCTCTTTTTACCGCCGATCATAGAATGTAAGGGGGCTTGAATTTGAGCGGCTTTATAAAAAAATCGATGATAAAAATTTAACGTTGCTAAGAAACGCCGCATTTCTGCTACAGTCTTCGGTTGAAGATAATTCATTAGAGTTTCAACTTTTACTTTAAGAGAGCATATTCTTTCAACTGTAACTTCACATCCCAAGAAAGATAATCGATCTTGACTAAAAATGCATTTTTCAATATTTAGAACAAACCAATAAGATTCCAATCGTTTAAACACTTCCTTCAAATCCTTTTGATGTTGTGGCTCGTTTTCCGATGCCAATAATACATCATCTATGTAAACATAGCAACAGGTTAAATCGCGGAATACTTCATCCACCAATCTCTGAAACGTTTGGCCACAATTACGCAAGCCGTATACCACCTGCGTATAATCAAATAATCCAATGAAAGTAATTACTGCCGTCTTAGCAACGTCATTTATATCTACAGGAACTCGGTGAAATGCTCGAACTAAATCTAGTTTAGAAAATATTTTTCTACCGGCTAAACTAGGTGCAAAATCTTGAAGGTGGGGAATGGGATATTTGTCGAGATCAGTTACTGCATTTAACCGACGATAATCTCCACACACACGCCAACTTACTGTTTTTTTTGTTTTTTTTTGTTTTGGCACCATGAGAATTGAACTGGACCATTTACTCATATATGGTCTTATCACTTCCCGTTCTAATAAAGTTTTAAACTCTTTCTTTAGAAATGCTAAATTTTCTGGCGTTAAACGTCTATAGCGAAGAAAGGAGGGCCTTTTGCAAGTATATGTTGAGTAATCTCATGTTTACTTTTAACGCCAATTAAATTAGGGTTGGTAATATTTGGAAAATTAGATTTCATACTTTGATATGGTGATACTGAAGAGACTGTTGTCACTCGTAATAATGGTATATTTGCATATTCACCTTTACTGGTAAGAGATGTAACCCTATCTTATAAACATCGATTTCGTACATCTATAAATAATCTAAATTTCTCAAGAAAACCAATACCAATAATAGGTTTAGAAATATCGGTGACTAAAAACGTCAATCCAAAGTCTCTTCTTAATCCTAAATCCAACTTCAAATATATGTTGCCAAAAGTCTCGATTCGAGTATTGTTGGCAGCATATAAATATAATTTACCTTTTTTTCGGTTGCTTTTAATCATTTTTCTAGGAAAAACTGATATTGAGGCACCGTTGTCAATGAGAAACTTATTGCCAGTCCTCGTATCTTTGACAAACGAACGGGTAACCTGCTCAAATGAACCTAACACTGTTGAATTAGGGGAGCTGTTTAGTTTTCTGGCCATTTACAGGATTGTATACATTTATTAGCTTTCTCTTTAAAATTCGAATGGTACCAACAATATCCATCATCTCGATTTTTTCCTATAGAAATAAAATACAGGGTACCAGGGAGGAAATTACATAAAAAGGTTAAACACTGGTAAAATAGCAATGAAAAAGATCACTCAAGCTTTCGGACGCATCAGCAGCAGTCCTTCATCAGGAGTAATGACGATGTTATGTTTCTGTCTCTTTTTTATACTTGAAATTTCTGGAAAACCCTTCATCAGAGTAGTCCCGCAGAATGGAAAAACCCAATGAGAACCAATGGGAGGCCTCCAATAGAATCATGGAAAAACCCAATGGGAACCAATGAGAAACCCACACTGCGGGTTACCTAATGTTGGGGATGTCTCATACATTTCAGAGTAAGAGTTGTTTATAAGTTTCTGGAAGTGGTTGTGATGTATTAATGGCTTTCCCGTGTAGTTTGTAAGTTTCCCAAGATTCTAAGAAGAGTCTACTATTCTTGTTTGTGATGTGACGGTGTAGTATTTTTGTTGAGTCCCAGTCGGGTTCGTGTCCGTGTTGTAAAGCGTGTTCTGCCAGACGTGAGGCTATGTCTCCTTTCGCGAGTGCTTGTTTGTGTTCTTTTTTTCTTGTTTTGATCATTCTTTTTGTTTGTCCTATGTAATGTTTGTTGCAGTCTTTGCATGGTATTTGGTATATGGCGCCTGTGAGATCTTCTGGTGGAACTGGGTCTTTAACTTTTGTAAGTTGTTTGCGAAGTGTTGTGACAGGGGAATAGAATGTTTGGATATTTGCCTCTTTAAGGATGCGAGAGATTGTTTCGGAAATGCCGTGAATATATGGAATAGATATGCGGGTGTGAGATGTATTGTTTAAAGATGTACTATTGGGTCTACAGTTTCTGAGAATGAATCGTTTAGGGTATCCATTATTTTTAAGTGCCGTGTGTATGTGTTTTGTTTCTGTGTTTGAAAGTGTTTCATTACTGCAGTGAGAATTCGCTCTAAGACTTAATGTTTTAACAACGGAAGCTTTGTGGCATGTTGGATGATGCGATTTAAAATCGAGATATCTGTCTGTATGTGTGGGTTTACGGTAAACTGAGGTGAAGATTGAGTTATCGTGAGATCTGTGTACAAGAACGTCTAGGAAAGGGAGTTTATTGTTCTGTTCTGTTTCGTATGTGAATTTTATATGTGAGTTTAAGTTATTAAGGTAATGGAAGAAGCTTTGGAGTGTATTAGTTTTAAGTACAACAAACGTGTCGTCGACGTATCTTTTCCAGAATTTAATGTTAAAATTCAGTGAAGACAAAGCAGTTTCCTCAAATGACTCCATAACCAAGTTAGCTACAACACTTGAGACCGGAGATCCCATGGCAGTGCCAAAAACTTGTCTATAGATAGAACCATTTGAGGAGAACACAGCAGAGTCCAGACAAAATTTCAACAATGTGCAGATGTCGTGAGGTGTTAGTGAAGTGCGTTCATGTAGTGTTGTGTCATTTTGGAGGCGTGTAAGTGCGGTGTCGATTGCAAGTGATGTGGGAATGCAAGTGAAGAGAGAAATTACATCGAATGAGACCATGAGGTCGTCGTCGTCAAGTTGTAGGTTATTTAAAGAGGTGCAGAAGGATTGGCTAGTAGAAACAGTGTAGTCGTTATTACCGATTATAGGAGAGAGTAGACGTGCAAGATATTTTGATAGGTTATATGTAGGAGAGCTGCAAAAACTAACTATAGTTTTAAGAGGAATATTTTGTTTATGAATTTTAGGTAATCCGTAGAAGGATGGTAAGCGGCCGGAAGTGCATTTTAAAGAGTCGTAGAGATTAAATGTAAGTTTTTTAGATTTATAGAGTTTTAGAAGGAGAGAGTTCATTTTGGATTGAATTGTTTGTGTAGGGTCTTTTATGATGCGGGTGTATGTATTTGTATCAGATAAGAGTGTAGTAATTTTATTTAAGTAGTCTGGACGATTTAAGACGACTGTAGTACGGCCTTTATCAGCTGGCAGTATGACAAGGTCCTTGTCGTTCCGTAGCTCCCGGAGGGCAACCCTTTGCATAGGCGTTAGGTTGTCCTCAGGAAGTTTTGGACGCCGAAGGAGTCCTGCCACTCTGCAGCGGATATCAGCTGCAACACGTTCGTCAGTGTGATTATTTTGTAGAGCATTTTCTATGGAAGCGAGAATCTGTGGTGTAGGAATTTTAAGTGGAGCAGGTGAGAAATTTAGGCCGAGTGATAGTACGAATTGCTGTTGTGGTGTGAGATTTTTATTTGAAAGATTTAGTATCCAGTTTTTTGTAAGGAGTTTTGACTGTTTTGAAATAGAAGGTCTAAGGTTGTTAAGTTTACGTGAATGAGTAAGACGAATATGTTCTTGGATTTTAGATTCTTGTGAGCGAGTAGCGGATTTAACTAGGAGCATGGTAAGAAAATCAAGTTTAGTATTTAGAAGGGAAGTAAGAAAGAATATTTCATTTTGAAGCTGAGTAAGAATGCAGTGACAGAGAGAAATTCTAGCGGAAAGAAATTTAAGACTTATGTTATGTGCGATGCAATGTCCAAGGGCTGAATTTACAAGAGGTTTAACTTTAAGTTTGAAAGGGATAAGAAATTCCTTTTTACAGGTGTGATTAAAGTGAAGATGTTCTTTAAAACGGATAACTTTAATGTGTGTTTTGATGTATTTATGGACAATTTGAAGAGTTTCCCGACCACAGTGTAAACAAATAAAATTTGACATTAAAAATTTAAAATTAAACATGGTGAAGTGCATAATGAGTGAAGTTAAGAGTGAATAAAGTTAAGAGTGAGTGAAATTAAGAATGCGTGAAGTTAAGTTTGAGTGAAATTAAGGGTGCGTGAAGTTATATGTGAGAGAAATTAAGTGTGAGAGAAGTTAAGTGTGAGCGAAATTTAAGAGTGAGTGAAATTTAAGAATGAGTGAAGTTAAGTGCACGTATAAGTGAATGCATGAAAGTAGTTTTCCAAAGTGCTTTTAGGCCAGGTGACATTTGCTTCCAACAAGTGTAATAGCAACCTTGCCTTCGAACTTTTTAGGGTTCAGCATAAAGATCGACACCGCGAATACTATGGAAGGAGTACAATGCACAGTACCGTTTGGAATAAATGATACTTGCCTGAGGATCCTCCGGCTGGATGATCCGTTACCACAGTCCAGAAACGGGAACGCAAATACCTGAAAGAGAAAGGATGAAGTGGAACTTCACCCGTGGTTAGTACAATAGAAATAAAATACAGGGTACCAGGGAGGAAATTTACATACAAAAGGTTAAACACTGGTAAAATAGCAATGAAAATTTTTTCTGAAACGATTTTTTTCTACAAATGGATTATTTCTTCGACGCTCATTGTTACGATCACGCGAAACAGAACGATTTCGGGAAACTGATCGTTCATATTTTTTTTTTTAAACTCTCTATTCTCTAAAATACGTGAGTCTCTTAACCTGCATTGGCAATTCTTTAAATTGCCCTCGTAATTCGTCAACGCTCGAACTCATTGATACTTCTTCAATGATAGGACTAATTAAAGCAACTTCATTAATTTTACGGGCCATTTGTGCTAATTGCTCTAAATCATCGCCACCTGGCGACAAAATTTGTTGTGTATGAGTAGATAGGCGGCGCAACCACAAACTACGCAAAACCGAATATCCTATTCTTCCTGCGGACAATTCCTTCATTCCTCTCAATAGTTAGGTAGGAGATTTATCGCCGCCAAGTGTGGGGTCCTGTAATAACGCTTGCAAACGTATCGCTTCTGATTGAGCGTATTGCTATTTTATACGTTTTTTTTTAAAGCGGAATATGGTTTATCTGGCGGGTCCCTACCTATATCACTGACGCACAATAATAGGTCCTAGTCTAACGCAGCAACAACGTAGTGGAACATGGTCTGCTACAGTAATTCCAGATATGTTGAACTGAGACTATAGTTAAACAAACTATAATTTTCTATATCCGTTTTCCGAAACGGAGGGGCTTTAAAAGCTACTCTAGCTATTTCGTTTTCGTCAGTCATAATTATAGGAAAATATACTAAAGATCGTTGTCCGAATAGAAACCAGAATCAAAACTCTCGCCAAATAGTCTTCGTTGATCACGCCCTGGTCACTTACGTGGTGGTTGCAAGTTATTTATACCACGTATGACTCCATATTGTTCTCAGAAGGTTATTATTATTATAGTTATTGCAGTCTTAAACATGATTTAAATATTATAAAGAAGAAATCCATATTCGAATACCAACGAAATAAGAACAAAATTTAACAGATTTTTATTAACAACAAAAAAGGAACGAAGTGAATTCATATATAAATTAAACTTTTAGAAAATACAACGAACGTGAATACGTAATCCGCACGATTCATGATATTATTAAAATTTTATATTTTGTTGATCTATTGACGTACAGTTACAATAAGTGCTGCAATATCTATTCATTCAATATTGCAGTATTCATTAAGTGCTACACTACTTATTAAGTATTGCAATTATTATTAAATATTGCAGTATTTTCGTACATTTTTCTTAGACGGGTCTTCGTGTTTTAATATCCTGATGATCAGTTTTTAATAATTTTTATACCTATTTAAAAATATCTATTCCTTTATACAGCTTAATTATTTTGTACCTGACATTACACCTCTTTCAGAAGAGTAATTTTATTGGGGCTTTTATAATTAACACAATTTGTGTATTAATTTCGAACTACTTGACCCAGTCTAGACATGGGCGGATTTACCATTTTGCCGCCCCTTCCTACCCATCCGTCCCCCAATCAGTGGTAGGAACATAAAAATTGCTACATTCAATATACGCCAAAAACTTTTGTATTAACAATAAATATGCTGAAAAACAAACTCATAAATTGAAACATACATAAACATTAAATAATATTAACTTACATTGAAGTATTCTACATTGAAGTACATTTCAATTGAAGTACTATTCATTGAAGTACATCTTCTTGGTATATAATAAATCAAATTCAATTTTAATAAAAAAATAAAAGCATATCGAACACTGGTATTTAAATGGAAAGCATGATGCCTAGCTTTCTTCTCGGCAAAACCTCTGATTATATCATATGGTATTAATTTGGTTATATCAAACTCAATACACAAAATTTTGCCGCCCTAGTCTATAGCCTAGTATAGCCTATTGGGAAATACTGCATTGAGTCTAGACAACTTAAACAATTAAACATTTAATGTGAGCTTATGCAAAAAATTTAATCGTTGCAGACACTGGTTTTTGGTATAATAAAGATGGAGAAATTTGTTCAGGGACTGTAAAAGAACCGCGAACCCAAGAAGTTTGAAAACAACTATTATAATAACACCCTATGCACTTGAAAGTACACTTGGGGGGGGTAATTCGGCTCATAACCCCCATTAATATAAGCATATTATACATAATTTTGTGTATAGGGTTTCAGCACTGTAATCCCCTCTTATAAACTTTATGCTTACGTCCTTGCCCATATATAACTATTTCCGAAGAAAGAATCTCCATCATTAACTGGATTTAAACGCATATAAATCGTATATTCAAACATGTACAATGGAACCTGTCTAAAGTGACCACCTTTGGGACTGGAGTTAAATGGCCACCATAGACAGGTGGTCGCTTTACCAGGTTCCACTACTTGAATGTTTGTAAAATATATTTACATACTTCAGTTGTGTGAAATAATGCTTAAATATTCCCGCTCTCAGTTTATACCCAATTATATGGTTTGCTTTTATTTATTTTTAAATCTTTAAGTAATATGAATAGAGAATTCTAAGCATATGTGTTTTTTTTTTCAAGGCTTTTGTTATATGTCATTATTTAGATCTTTTAAATAAGATTAACGATTTAGAGATGTTATCAAATTTTCACAAATTTAGTTCAAGGACTTTAGCCCGCTTTTGTTGGTTTAGCTATAATTACTGAAGTGGAGTCCAAGTATAATATTACACTAGAGTTTAGTTAATTACTTTGGCCTCTTTTAATATCTTGGTAAATCTTGGTAATTTTAGTTCTCCAGTAAGTATAGGAAGCAGTACAGGCTACGTATATATATACTCTCTCAGGGTCTCTTGGTTTTTTTTCCCCATTTGGCCACGTGCAACTGCTTAAGCACTTCAGACGATATCTGATACGTTGCCATTTGCCGAAACAGAAATAAAGAAGTGAGGAAAAAATACGGAGTGCGGACAACCGGATGCGCGAGAGAAATGGCCATCTAGCCATTTTTTATAGCACCGATGCTTTCTGCCTGGTGTAGACACGTTGAAAAGGGATATAAAGAGTCAAGTGAGCTAAAATTAATGGGGATGTTGCCAAAAATAAAACATTTAATCACTTTTGCTATTAATTATGGCAGATACCTAATGTTCACCCTTCAGCCCCGCTAATTTTAGAGCAAAATGCAATTATCATTCATGGAAACACTGGGTTTTATGGCGCAAGGATAACTATGGTTGTGATACTCTAGGTCTTGCGGTCTTCTGAAAAATCGAAACCTCTTTCATACAGGGAATTAAATTCCAGACTACGGAGTTGTAGAAAAAAGGTAAATTCTAGGCATAGGCGTAGCTAGGGGGGGGATTTTGGGTGTTGAAACACCCCCTCCCATTGCAATGAAATTTTGTATATTTAACATAGGAATATATGAGTTGTAGCTTTGCAACCCCCTTCATTGAGCCTATAACCCCTTAGAACTTTGTGCCTCCACGCCTTATGATTCTAAGTATTTCCATAGGCAAGTGGAATTGCTCCAAGGATCCCCTATGAAATGCCGCCAATGGCAACTTCATCGCTGGGCTTAGCGAAATTTTAGGTCGCTTCATATAATGCCAAATACGTAACCGAAATCTTAAAGACACACAAAAATTGCTCAAGTGCTCTCGTGCCTTTAATACCTACAAAACTGGGGTCCATTTGCAAGTTTTTTTTTTCCATTTCTTCTTCTGCACTTTTCAGTTTATATTTATTGTGAACATGGCAGATGAAAAGAAATCAACATATCTGCTTAAATATTGATCAAAAGTTGGCGATTTTAAATTCTTTGAAATCAAATAATAAGACAAAGATAGAAATAACAAAAGAATATGGTTGTAATTTGTCCACTGTTTTCCACAAATACAGTTTTATTAATTAGAAATAAGAATATATAATTTAATAATAAAATTTAATAAAAATTTAATGAGCAAATTATTTGCATGCTATAGTTAAGAGAATACCGCTTTTATGCAAATGATCTCGTTGCCCCTTCCATTTGCATATACGCTGTTTCGACTATACACATAGAAAAGTGATAAATCTTCAGCAGCAGGCATTTTAATTGTGATCCCTTAAGTACGAATTTTTCTTACATAAAAGGGTGGCAAAAACGACTCCGGAGATGCGAACGTAATTTTTCATTTGTACTTAAAAAAAATTCCTAATAAATAAAGTGTGCTTC
>QLNU02015359.1:31106789-31129538 GCA_006491805.2 Dysdera silvatica | reverse complement strand
TAACTGTACACATGAAGAATAAATAAACCGATATGTTTTAAAGATGCAAATTATTTACTTGTTTTAAACAAAAGCCAAATTTTAAATTTTGTTCTCATAGGTGAGTGAGTTTTCTGACGACGACTCTGGAATTGTGGAATCGAAGATGATGTCAACCAATGGGGACCTGGGGGGATCCCTGACCGACTTCGGTCAGAAGAAATCTTCTCTTCTTAGCAAAATGAATGCCACCTCTGCCAGCAGTAACTGCTTCAGTACTAGCTCCTCGGAGAAAATGCTGAAAAGCTCCTCGTCCTCCACGTCTGTGACGTCTAGCAAGAAAGCACAGATTAGGCAGTCTGTTACATCCGCATCTACTTCTGCCAGCTGCCAAGAAATGAAGCAACAGCAGCAACAAAATGAAATCTTTCAACAGGTAAGGCAACAGGAACGAAAATAAGACTGTGATGAACAGTACAGTCAACCTTTGCATGACGTAAAAGTTCGTTTTTGTGAGAGCCTTATCAAAAATCCCGAAATCGACCTTCACTATTACAATGGAAAACTTAGGTTGTGTGACAAGAGTCCTCGAATTTTTCTGTGATGTAATATCTACGACAAACAAGACACCTTTAGACAGAGCAACATTGAAGAAAATATGTCTTCTCTCTCCTAATATTTTATACGAGGAATCAGGATCTTAGCCAGGATTTGATTTCGGGGTGGGGGTTCAAAAATTTTTACAGTATGTATAGATACAATCACAACATGCAAGGCCGTAGCCAAATGCCATTAAAAATATAATTTCGGGTGACTACCGGTCTCTTAAGATACGGGCATCCTTGGGATTTAAAAAATTTGACACACAGGGACACCTTTAAAGATAAATGTATTAGTTTAGGTAGCCAACCGAGATACCCACAAGCGTTTGAGCTCTGAAAGTCTTCGACGTTAAAAATCACCGGAATTGGTGTGCGGGGGCAAGCATAATTTTGGACGTGAAGGCATATTAGAGGAATTTACCATAAGCTCGCCACACTAATCAGACGGGCTAGTGAGTTTGTTAATCTCCCCTTCAGACTTTATAGTCACAATTCCGATACAGACTTGTTTCTAAATAGAAAACGTGGGGCTGCACTACTTCGGAGGCGAAATAGTTTACTGGCCCAGCGGGTTCCACACGCATTGTTACCCACATTCAGCGTGTTAGTCTCCTTTCATTTAAATACAACTAATCCTTTACGGGCTATAGATGAGTTGGTGTTCTATGGACGGTTCTTATTCTGCTGCTAATGTAATGCTATTGGACTATTCGTTTCTCACAGACACGCGCCAACAAGGGGGGGCAGGGGGTTTCGCCCCCATCTCGGAGGAGAAGGGACTAAAGGCATATTTCGTCCCTCCCCCCACACACACTATTGAGGAATACTATTAAAATTTTAATTTCAAAAATAACATTAAGCATTTCCACTAATGTAGCAAAGCTGAAAGAAACTTAGATTTTAATTTCATTTCTTGTCAATAAATGTCAGCACCATACCGTCAATAATATTGCTTTGACCGTGCTCCGTGGCGCATCTTTTGTTTAAAAAAAAATTATCTTCTCTTTACATTTAACTTTTCTTTCAGTATTTGTGAAACTATCGATCTTAAAGCCTGGTGCTCTGCGAAATCAGTAGAAGTGTAACTCTTTCAAATGGTTGTTATGTGATGCTTTTTATTACTTTTTAATAAACTAATTAAAAATTAATTTATCTCATTAACATTTTTTAATAACCGTTGGGAATTTGTGACAATAGATGGCGCTACCAGTTTGTCGCCGTAAAAGATCTCTTCCCCCTCCCCCATTGTCCGAAACGTTGGCACGTCCCTGGTTTCTTAGATTAAGTATTTAATATACAACGATTGTTAATATTTAATTGGGAAAATATCCGCTACCTTTCAGTTTATGACGGTATAGGGAATCGTTCGGGTTAGTTGCGTAGGGTCCTACACCATGTCTAAGTTAGCATGGGCAAGAAATAGTATAATCATAAAAAATATTATATTTAAACCAAAGAGAGGAAAAAGGAGAGAGTGCAAAAGATCTCACGAACTGTTCTAGTCAATCTATAAGATACTTTCATTGATGACAAAAGGTACTTGTAGAAGTTTGATGTTTGCATATTTTACTTGGCAAGGCTGCTCTACATGTTAGTTGAAATGAGACTGACGATTTAATGCAAGGCTCCTAAAAAACGGGCTGGCGTATATCCGCCATTTTGTTGCCATTTTATCACGTGATCCTGGTTGCAAATTGTATTTATTGGCGACATTTGAAAAATTGCGTCAGTGTTTACATTCGTCGGATAACCGGGGATTGCTGATTATTTTTATGCCCAAACGACGATTATTGCGCCAATGCGGAAAACCTTTATCGCCAAAGTAAGTAGAATTGTACAACAAAACGGTTTCTGATGCATCGGCCTAAAATTCTAGGGTCTCTGGCTTAATGCGACCTTCGAATCTAACCCAGCGGTCCTGACGAAGGCGGCCATGATCAGTAGAGCGGAAACGTAGAAAAACCTCGACGTAACAGTTAGTGATTGCAGGCAATGATGATAATACAGTTATTTTTAAAACTGCTTTATGTGCATTACATTGAGTAAAAGGGTGAGGTTTTTTTGTTTTTTTTTTTCCCAGTAGAAAGGATGTTTAAATATGAAACGACACTGTGTTCAATTTGAGCTCTCACCTCACCTAATTTCCGTCGAAGGACTTCAACATCTGTCTGAAGCACATCAGTATGCCCTATGGAAAAAAAAAAGCTACAACTTTGGTACTAATATTTAATGTAGTATACGTAAGGCTCATAAAAAAGGGAGGTGGTGCATCAGGCATTTTGATGCCATCGTACCACGTGATCGCATTCACCGCCGTGTAAAGTTGAGTGATTTACAAGCGTGTTATTTACAATAAAGTGGGTGAAATGGATGGGTGTGCCGCTGTGAATTTTTCAAATCGCTTGAAGAATTAACGTAGATAGAATTTTTACATTTACAACAGGTCCTTTAAGAAGAAAATAGATTATTAATTTTCCAATGGTAAACGTTGTGTTATGAAACCGGAAGTGTACAACAAAATGGCGGCTGAGGCGTCGGCCTAGAATTCTAGGGGCTCTAAGTTTACGTACTGCTACGTCGATTTTACGCTCGTAAAAGGATTCATTACTAAAGCATATCAATATTGAAACATTTAATAGGAAACCGTAAGCTTCGTGCACGTTATACGGGGTTTCCACTCGTCTGGAGAACCTGGAGTCGTCAGGGAAAACTCTTTTATAAATCCTGTTTTGAATAACTGTTTTTCTCACGAACGTGAAGCCATTTTCTCTGCAACCGAAGTTTGGTTGAAAGTTGCGTATCGGGGGCTTGGTCAGGGAATTTTGTCGACAAAGTCAGGATAAAACCCTTCAAAAGGCTGGGTAAAACCTGGAAAGTCAGGGAACTTTGTGAACGAAGTCAGAGTAAAACCTGGAAAGTCGCGGAATTTTGTTGACAAAGTCAGGGTAAAACCTGGAAAAGTAGAGAATTTGTTCTTCAATGTCGTGGGTTGTTATACATTTGGCGCAGAAGGACTTTTGCTCTACTTATGCCATAAAAAATCAACCAACTTTCGTGCAATGATTAATTAAACATCGTGAATATAAATAAACCAAACTCGCGAGCACTTTCTAGCAGAGATCTCTCTGAAAAGATTCCCTCCTCCCAGAAAGAAGGTGCATTTGCATTATATTCCGGTGCATGGAAAGTATGTGGATCAGTCGTTACCTCGCCCTGAAATTCCATACCCAAGGGGCCTATATCATTATCTATTTACCTAAGGGCAGATCTGCTTTTATTTTATTTGTACTTACTTACCCCTAGAAGAGGTTCAGAAACACCTCTGTAGGTCCTTACCCGTGTTCTGCACGTCGCATTATGAACAGTTACGTCGTGCTAGAAATATGAATAAGATATTCTTTAAACAATTCCTCCATCATCCTCGCCAAAGTTTTCAGTTGACTGAAGTAGTGATAATTAAAATTATGTTTTTATTTATTCCTAGGAGAACCGCAACTTCAGTCGTAGTGTGAGTGTTACAAGTAATGCCAGTTCATCTTCCGATTCCCGTCTCAAATTGCTAAGCTGTTCTTCTGGATTCTCAGTGGACGATGATAGCTGTCTATCTCAAGACCAAACTTTGCAAGAGTCTGTTAAGTTTGAGAAGCAGCAACAACAGCAAAAGATGACTTCATCTAAAATGAAAATGAATAGCAGTAGCACCACTGCAGAAGGATACACAGAAGAAAAAATGGCGGCTATTAACCAGGAAAGGAAACAGGTACGATCCGGAAGTATCAGCTATGAGGAATCGTCGACCACTGCAGCTTTACAACACAAGCTAGAAGCCGACGGTTTTACTACAGAAAAGGTAAAACCTTTTTATATGTACATCTTCGATTTGTGATGTGTACAAGTCTTCAGTACATGTACAAATTTTCAAGACAATACATGTGCAGGTCTTCCAGACAATATCTGTAAAATGCTTCAAAACAATACCTTGTACAATATATACGTAAAGCAATACAATATACATGCCGGGCTCCAATGCATTGCATATGCATATAAAGGAACATAATACATATACAGGTCTGCAATACAATACATGTTATAACTAATGAATTTGAAAAGGAAACAGATACTTGCTCAGTTTTATCTAAAATCATACTTTAATTTCTGTATGTATATACGTGCAATCCAGATGGGGCTGTAAAATTGTAGCATGTTCTCTCGGCGTCCAAGCCCATCTCTAGAAAAAGTTTCAGTTCTATACAAGGATTTTGTTTACATAAATTGGGATCAAAAATATGGGATTCCAGATGTGAATCCAAATCTGGGGAGAGTAATTTTATGTTGGCAGTTATGTGAATTTAGAAGACAATTCGGGTTCAGTTCGTTGGTAATTTCGATGTGTATAGATGGAATGTTTAATCATAAATCTTGATTTTGTGGCTGAGTTTAATAGAGCATATGGTTAAGAAGAGAATGACACATGGCTTGTAGCTGTGATGGGTACAGTGTACAAGGTTTGACTACAACACATACACAGCAACGATAAAAATTCTTCGCAAGCAAATTTACGTCAATCAGTGCCGGATTTACGTATAGGCCAAGTAGTCCCAGACCCGCGATTTTGGAGCTTCCCCCAGGACCTGGATGGGACTTGATATTATTTAAGGTTAAGGGTTATATTAATCTTGTTCATTTACAAATGTCCGCATTTCATTATTGATAAACTTAAATATTATAAGTAACATGCCCGTATCCAGAGGGGGATCTTAGGGACCGGTTCCCCCCGAAATTAAATTTTTAATGGGACTTGGCTACGGCCTTGCATGCTGTGATTGTATCGATACATGCTGTAAAAATTTTTGAACCCCCCCTTGAAATTAAATCCTGGCTACGGTCTTGGTAGGTAATGAACTTCAAAGAAAAACTTGCGAGACTTACTGACTGAATGTCTCAGAGACCACATTTTTTAGGGGCTCATTTTCTCCTTCCCGCCTAGGGCCCATACGATCCTTAATCCGGCACTGATATCAATATAGACATAGAGTTACATGAGCCCGTGGGGCCCAACCCCAATAATTTAAGATAAATTACTATTTTACATGTATTGCACTACATATGTGTGCAGATAAACATGTGGTTGTCCCTTCGCCAATAAATTTGAAAACTCTACGTTTGTGGATTCAATTAAATAAATTTGCTCTAGTTATGAATCAAAGGAAAAAAATCCTTACGTGCAAATTGCTTTCTGTATTCATGGTGAAATACTTCGTTTGAATTATAGTCAGACAGACGTCTTTAATGTATTAACAAAGGCAGTCAGGATCGCTCTTACGCAGTTGTTTACCCAGACACAAAAGCAATATCGCCGCCCTTATTAACTGAATATTATTTAATTAAGAATTTAATACGCACAGTGTTTACATTTATATCTATAACTACATAGTTTTAAACAATTATCATATGAAAGGGAAAATTCTTTTAATTTTTATGTTCATAAAATGAAATAAAATTCCGTGATACTGTCTTTGGTTCTAAGATTAAAAACAATATAATAAACGATCTACAACCGCTTATGCGGGGCACCCTTTTTCACGGCCAAGTGAAGCCCTGGGGATAGTAATCCCTAGCCTTTTTTCCACTTACCTAACCTTTGGCAGTCCATTTCCCTAAATATTAGTAAAATATTTGTGAATAATATATATATTTTTTATTTTCCAATATCTACCACCTTATGTCTGACAATTTCTTTTAATCACCCAATATATGCGGAAAATTGTCAGTTATTTTGTCATAGGGGCATCATGAAAGGCGACTGGCACTACTCCCCAATACGTTTACAACTAACCGACTTAGAAGTCGAACTCAAACGTCAGTTGAGGGCGGCGCACATGATCACTGGACCACTGAGAAGCAGCCTGGGAATACAGCGCCGCCTTCGGCGGCCACCCTTCTATAAGGCTCGTCTGCAAAATTTACTACACTGATTCGCAGTTATTATTATTATTTTTATTTTTTTTTGCGCATTATAATTCGTCTCTGAGTGCAACGACAATGTATCGTTTAACCTCTTTCTTAGTAATTAGTGGGAAGAAGTAAGTTTAATATAAGGTAAAATACTCGTCGAAAATATATTGTATTTACAAAATATTGCATATATAAAAGTTATATTTGCAAGACATGGCTTTAGTCGGTAATAATGTTAAGAAAGAGTAATTTGGCTAGGGAGCCCTAGAAATAATAAATTTTTTGAGAGTGAAAAGAAGTGGTAGTTTTTTAGTCGTCTGTTGTATGTAAGGAGCAATTAAAGTGGTAATTAATCGAACAAGATTTATGCAAACTTAAACCATATGATTATAGCAGACGAACAAGGTACATGAAATTAAATTAGGGACACGAGCTGGAAAAAAATATTAAGGGGGGCTAAATGGAAGAACCAGCATGTTCAGTGAAGTGATTTAATCAGTGACAGAAAGACTTAAACAATAACAATATTGCAATTACAGTGTTGCATCTTTCACTTTCTACCATGTTCTGCTGCATTTCTTTATTGTCTATCAATTGTGCGAGTGCCCGGTCCCTCTAGATATTTTGGACGGAATCGGAGGGGGCCTCTAGTCCTCAGTTAACCCCCTTCTTGTAGGTGATTCATAACTAAATATAACTGATTCTTCTCATTTTAGGTGGCTGCCTTAAGACAAGATCAGAGACAATTAAAAACACCCGATTCACTTCAACAGCAGCAAAGAACGGCGATGGCGGCATCCATGAAGCTATCAACGGATGAGTTCACAGCAGAAAAGATTGCCATGTCCAAACAAGAAGAAATGCGATCTTTCTCTGCTCAAGGAATTGTCCAGGCTGAGAAGAATGTAACTGCTGCTTCATCTTCAAAGGTGACATTCACTTCTAAGAACAATATCGCGAAATCTGCCATTTCTTCTCAAAATCTGCACCAAGTAGACATCAGAGATATGACACACCAAGGTTTAGGAATGCTATCTCTTACCGATTCAAATATGGAACCTCTTGCTATTCAAGGTAAAGACACTTTAGAGGATATTACAGATGGAATGGGCCAAGACGTGGAACTACTGAAAAAATGTCCTGCTCCTGGAACTGATGTCGACAAGGTGATCCAAAGGTTTGGGTGTCGAATGGCTACTTGCATCGAAAAGCTGAAAACCGCTTCTGCAGAAGAAGCTCTGGCTTTGCTTAAGATTATGAGCAACATCTTGGAAAACGCATGGGCAGTACCGTGCTACGGACATGATTTGGGATCAACGATATGCAAGATCTTAATGGACAACGGAGCTGTTGACATTCTTATTAGGAATTGCGTTTCTAGTAACTCCGATCTCCAGTTTTGCAGTGCGAAAGTCCTGGAGCAGTGTTTGACTACAGAAAACCGTGCTTATGTTGTGAACAATGGGTTGGAGCAAGTAGTTAATGTAGCAGTCTCTTGCAGTGGAAAATGCTTGTCTTCACAGTGTAGAGTAGGAACTGGAATCTTGGAGCACCTCTTTAAGCACTCGGAAACTACGTGTAGTGATGTTATTCGTATGGGAGGATTGAAGGCCATCCTTTTCAACTGCCGTTCATCAGACATAGAAACACTGAGACACTGTGCTACTGCTTTAGCCAATTTATCACTCTATGGGGGACCAGAAAATCAGCAGGCGATGATCAAACATAAAGTTCATTTATGGTTGTTTCCTTTGGCGTTCCATAATGACGATAATATTAAGTATTATGCATGTTTAGCCATTTCTTCGCTTGTGGCTAACCAAGAAATAGAAGCTGCCGTTCTCAAATCAGGTACGTTGGACCTCGTAGAACCTTTCGTGACTAGCCACAGCCCAGAAGAATTTGCCAAAAGCCATATTGCTCATGTCCATGGTCAGTCCAAGAATTGGCTGCAGCGATTGGTTAACGTATTGGACAGCAAAAGAGAGGAAGCAAGAAACCTGGCTGCATTCCACTTTGCCATGGAAGCCGGGATAAAGAAAAAACAGGGAAACACGCAAGTAAGTGAATCCATAAACACAGTGTCAGTATTTGAATTTTAATCACATAATTTCTAAAGCTGATATTAAAAATTCATCCCTGTGCTCCATATTTTAAAGGTTTTTCACGAAGTTGGCGCCGTCGAAGCACTGAAGAAAGTGGCAAGCTCACCAAACGCCATTGCTTCCAAATTCGCAGCTCAAGCTCTTTATATGATAGGTGAAGAGGTACCACATAAACTGTCACAGCAAGTACCACTCTGGACAGCAGAAGATGTCCGCGAGTGGGTTAAACAAGTAAGGACTGGATTTATGATAAATATTCATATATGAATTAAATAATTTATGAAATTGTTTATTTCATATAAAATATACAACATACTTAACACGAGTGATATTCAAGAAATTTAAAACTTCGGCAACGTAATAAAATTCTGCTTATTTTTATTTTCTTCGAATATACCCAGTTATTGTTTCTTGACTTTTAGTATACATATATGATTACAAGCGAACTCCATAACGTAAATAATAAATTATATATTCTGTACATGCTTTGCATGTTTATATCGGGTTCCCACTCACATTGGAGAAAAAATTCCCTGACTTTTCCAGGTCTTTCCCTGACCTTTCCAGCAAAATTCCCTGACCAATTACAAAACTCTCAATTAAATTTCGCTTGTGGGGAAATTGACTTCACTTTTGGGGGAAATTTCGCTGTTCAAAATAGAAGTTAAGAAAGTTTAACCCTAATTTTTCCAGGTCTTTCCCCTGACCTTTCCAGCAAAATTCCCTGACCAGCCACAAAACTCACAGTTAAATTTCGCTTGTGGGGAGGATGACCATGTTTGTAGGAAATTTAGCCATTCAAAATAGAAGTTAAGGAAGATTTTCCCAGATTTTGATGAAAAATCTCGGTTTTTTTTTCCCCTGACCTTCAGGGACGATTTCAAATTCCTTGACAATTCCAAATTCTATAGGTTTCATGTGAACTATGTTTATAACTAAACAAAACAGTCGATATATATCTAATTATACCAAAATGATACATACTAATTATAATGATACATACTAATTATAATGATACATATTAACTATAATAATACATACTAATTATAATGATACATACTACTATAATGGTACATACTAATTTATAATGATACACACTAATTATATTAATGAAACATGCACTAGTAACTTTCACTGTAACATTTGAAGTGCATCAAGAGTAAATACTTTTCTATAACACCAGCTCGAAATCCCTGATAATATTTCAATCATTATAACACTCCCCCGTCCTCAATTTCCCCACGAAAGGGTAGTTCAAATTATTAAAATAAAACAATTATTTACATTGTAATTTAATTCCTTGTTGTTCATATTCTTGTGTAGATACTTTAGATATCCTTTGTCTCTGCCTTGATGCAGTAGTAACGCGTACGCTTAGCACGTTATCCCATGTTTGAACCCCAATGATGCGCCCCCAAAAAAGATTATCGACTAACTGTCCATTGTAGTTCAAGAGTTGGTTCCCTAGGCCTTAAGAGATTCGGATTCCTTAGAAAACTGTAGCAGGGTTCCCACCCATTGGGCCACTAATTGCGCCCATTGATATTTTTTATCTACTCAGTGAGACGCGTCGAATGGCGTCTGATTTGTTGTGAAACACTGAGAGACCAAATCCTAATAACATTGGAGATTCTCCTCACAGAATGACCTTTTATGACCTCTAACTCATGACTGTATGATCTGACAGCTTTGTGTCCATTGACATATTTCATCTATTCAGTGAGGCGCGTCGAATGGCATTTGATTTGTTGTGAAACACTGAGAGACCAAATCCTAATAACATTGGAGATCCTCCTCACAGGATGACTTTCTATGACCTATAACTCGTTACTTCATGATCTGACAGCTTTGCGCCCATTGCATTGACACATTTTATCTACTCAGTGAGACGCGTCGAATGGCGTCTGATTTGTTGTGGAACGCCGTAGGCAAAATCCCATAGACATCTGGCATCGTCCTTTACATACAAAAGGTTAAATACTGGTAAAATAGCAAGTGAAAAGATCGCCCAAGCCTCAGACGCGTCAGCAGCAATAGTCCTTCATCAGGAGTAATGATTACTCCTAACCATTACTCCAGAGGACTGCTGCTGCCGCGTCCGAAAGCTTGGGTGATCTTTTTCATTTGCTATTTTACCACTGTTTAACCTTTTGTATGTATAGTACAATTTAACTGTTAAATGTTCTATTTTTATTGCCGTAAATCCATTTTTTTAACCTATTTTTTTCTATAATGAAGAAATGAGCTACAAAGATACAGACATGAACATAAACATTCACATGGATCGTGCAAATGCTTAGGTTAATATATGCAGAATACAATTAAACATCTACCTCTGTAAACCAATGGAAGAGTTATATGAAATATTTCTTTATTTCAGCCTCAGTTGAGCGGAACTTTTCCACCATGAGGCGTATTAAAACATACCTATGAGCAAGCATGAGTGGGAAACGCTCTCATAACTTAGCCGTTATAATCATAAAGCGTGAACTCAGCAATGCCCTCATGATTAATCCTGACACAGTAATTGACAAATTTGCACCTCGAAAGGGATAACGACGTCAGTTTTCGTTGTAAATATTCATTAAATGAAAGAATATGTTGAAAGAAATAGCGAAAATGGAGATAAAGAGGATAATAAATAGTAGGGAATAGAAAGATAATAGGATAGTGGAGAGCAGAGATATAAGAGGATAGTAGAGATTGAAGAAAAAACAGAAATAGAGATAAAATTGCGAAGAAATATGAGAAAGTATTAATTATAAATATTCGTTTTTTCATCATTTCAGAGCCCAAATTAGCTTTGCTAAAATATTAAAACACAAGTTGATTCTGAAGCGTGTTATTTTTTTTATTAGGTATTGTATAGTAGACTTCGGAGTATAACCATGAGATATATGGTGTAATTCAAATATGTATTTAAGTATTTGTTTATGTAAAATAAATACCGAAAACTATTATGCATGTTAAAATAACATACGTTTTCTATCGGAGTGTTTCTCAATTGTCCCAGAGATAGGTTCGTTATTCTCAGCTTTTCGTTCTAAAAAGGTATCCGTTAATGGAAGTTTTATTTTATATTTGTTAAAGCTAATGTACGAAAATGCCGCCCCCCACCTCTTCCGTGGCACCCACTGCGGACAGATCCCCCTTTTGGCACGCCACTGGGAAGAACCTCCTTACCCCAATGAAGGCCCACCCATAAAAAAAATCTGAAACCGCGCCTGTTTACAGAGCTACAACTCATATATTCCTATGTTAAGTATACAAAATTTCATTGCGATGGGGGAGCTACAAGTCCCAAAGTAGCCCCCTGGCTACGCTTATATTTCCCTGAGGTTTCGCAAAACACGTTCTGGAAAATCCATGTAATCAAAATATAGAGAAATTCTTGGACATATGTATGCATTGGATGTTATAGTAATTAAATTTTAAGTAAGATTTACCGGTCAAGCCCGCCGAAATAGATAAATTGTAATTGTCAATTATATGACATTTCGTTAAAACATTCTGAATTCTCTTTCTATTTTTCAGATTGGATTCTCCGCTAACTGCACTGAGTTTGCAAGTAGTCGTGTAGATGGAGATCTCTTACTTCAGTTGACTGAAGAAATGCTGAAAGACGATATTGGAATAAAAAATGGTATTCTAAGAAGACGGTAAGCCAGTTTAAACATTTGCGTTGGTAATAAAGTTCTTTCACTAAAAGTTCTATAAAATACGTATTATCTATAGAAACTGGTTTGTTTTTTTAAACGAATTAAAAACTGTTTTATAGACAAACGTTTGAAAAGAAAAAAATATTTTAAAAAATACCAATTCTCATCAAATTGTCTAGAGCAGCGGTCGCCAACCTTTCGGACCTCATGAACCACTAAATTCATAATTTTAAATCCCGCGGACCACATTTCGTGAATTTAGTGCAATATAAAGGTGGAAATTGTCATTCAGAATATGAGAATTTCTTAGAATATTATTTTTGTTTTATTATTAATAAAACATTAAAAATGCAAATAATGTCCAGATTTTTCTGCGGACCACCGGTTGGCGACCGCTGGTCTATAGTATATGTACCGCGAAGGACGGGGGGGGGGTTGTTTCCAAGACTGGGGCGCCGCCCCCCCTCCCCCGGCCGGTGCGCCCTCATGGTCTATAGGACTCGCACTCTTCGATAATTCAAGATATACGCCCTTTGAGAGGACGCAGTCCGCCCCTTTTCCAAAATGCAACGTTTTATTATTTCATAAAAATCCATCTAAAAAAATGCAAATATTGCAGAGCTAGAAGAGAAGAGGTTCGAGCCTCCTTGGCCGTCTATTTATGAGCGCCTTTTACATCCAATTTTGTCAGTCGATCAGTTTCCCCGATCAGTTTCTCCGGAACTTAGAAATAAACGTCCTATAGAAGTCCACTTAAACCATATACCAATCTGTCTCAACGTTTTTGTCCTGGAGAGATTCTTGAACACATGTTCAGATTTCAGGGAACCCTGTATAAAATGTATACATCTACAGCTATTGTATACAACACATGTGCAATACAGACATGTATACAACACTAGCGTGATCAATAAATTGCTTTAATTCGCTGAACTATAGTTCAGAATCCCTGATTTATACAATAATTATATTTTGGATACTATTTTGCAGATGATCTCTGATATCTCACGAGTACAAAAAATATCACCTAAATGTTACTAGTATGAATCGTACAATAAATAGCACCTAAATGCTATTGTTACGAATTGTACAATAAATGGAAGCTAAGTGTTATTGTAATTGTACAGTTGGAACCCGATTATACCGAGAGGAACTGAAATGTTTGTGTGGATTCAAAATGCAGGATGGAAACCTTTATTACGAGAGAAACCCTGTTATAGCAAGCAACGGTCCAGTAGATTTTCCTCTTAATTTATATACAGGGTGTCCCAACACCAGGGTTGCAAACATCTAGGAGGGGTAGGGTACACCTAGACGAACAATATTTGTCATAGAACCTAGGGTCGCAAACCACTCACAGCGCTAGTTCTAAAACCGTCCAGCATGCACAAATATTTACAACCAGTGCGTGAAAAGCGCCAGATAAAACTCAGGTCAGCTGCTCAAGTGCATAGATGATTAGGACATCGCATTTTGCGCTTCTCATGCACTGGTTGTCACTATTTGTGCATGCTGGACGGTTTTAGAACTGGCGCTGTGAGTGGTTTGCGACCCTAGATTCTATAACCGATATCGTTCGTGTAGGTGTACCCCACCCCTCCTAAATATTCGTAACCCTGGTGCTGAGACACCGTGTAGGTCGAGTCTAAAAGTAGATTAGGTACGAAGGCGATTGTAGTTGTGACATCCGACTTTTCTGCTTCTGAAGATATTCTCACCAAGACAAAGGCTGCCAACAGTCCTGAACCATCTAATGATAGCGATATGGGTTTAATTGCCAACTCACCACCAACTTATATAATGACATTATAGTGTGCAAATATATGCAAGGTTCTGATATTTAAATATATGATATATAGGATGCACATAAATAATGAAATTATAATTTTTGCTTTTCTATATCAGGTTCTCTTTTTTATACTTATTTTAATGTTAACTCGCTTTCAACGAACAAAATTTGATGTCCTTTCCATGCTTGTTATAAACGAGTTCAAGTACATAATAGTTATATTCATTGAGTATTTTTATGCTTAATTTGTGTTTCAAATTATCAAATACGCCTCCTTTACTTTAATTTTCTTTTAAATTCTTGCTGCATATATCTGGATATATATGTTTATATGAGGTGAGTAAATACATGATGTGTATACTTCTTTGTAGAAAGGTTCATACGTCGTCGTTTAAAGTTTATATGTATATATATATATTTATTTATTTATGCGCATCCGTTTTCGATGTATTTGAGAAAACTTCTTCAGACGTTCGTTTTGGGAAAAGCAAAAACCAAGCAGACGCTTGAGGAGGGTTTCTCTAATGTCCCGAAAAATGGTTCATAAAGAAGAAAACGATGTTTGGGGATCCGTCCTCTGCATGGACAATAAATAAAGAAATGCAGAATATGATTCAGAGATGTGAAGGACATAGCACATAAAATATATTAATTGTTGTTATGTTTGTCCCGTCTCTGGTTGGTTCGCTTAACTGCACACCATTGGTATTCCATTTGGGGCCCCATATTTTCTTCAACTTGGCGCTCCTGGCGTGTTGTATAAACTTATCATACAAACCTGTATCCAAAATATATTTATATGCAGTATTACCTCCCAATAGGGAACACTCACGAGGCCGGACATTTTGTCCCTTAAATAGAGGTGACCCTTTTTCGGAGGCTTGTTGATACATGTATTTACTGAGGACCACCGGAATCGTCCTTTAAATAAAGGTGTCCCTTGCGGGAGATAACACTCTGTATTAATATTCTGAGAATTGTATACCGCTGTATTGTTTCATTTGAGTTCCCTCTTTTTTTTATTCCAGATTCCTTCGCGAGCTGAATCAGTTAAAGAAAATGGCGGACTATACGTCATGTGATTCGACTTACCTAAATCAAATATTACAGAACTTAGGACCCGAATTTTGCCAATATACTTACCAAATGCTTCACTGCGGAATACAAAGAGAAACGTTGAAATACATCTCCGAAGAACAGTTAGCGAGAGATTGCGGCGTTGAAAACAGCATCCACCGTCTAAGGATAGCCCATGCTATTCAAGGCAAGAAAAATTTTCATTTATAAAATTTCTGGAAACTTATAAGAAAGTGCTTTTTTTTACATTTATTTATTAAAATATTGATACCAAAATGAGAAAATAATGTTCTCACGCGACTTTTGAATTACTCTGTATTGATTCCTCTTGAAAGATATAGAAAGAGGGGCGTAAGAGCTTCCAAACAAAAAGAATCTGTAACGGCATCCAGTGGCACATTGCCCATCTGTATTAGATTGGCGGAATCGTTCTCTGGTTCAATTAGTGAACGAACGGATCACTGATTTGATTGGTGAACGATTTTGTACATCTGGCACATACGAGAAGCAACTGTCGTATTTTGTAATTAATCAATTAATTAATAAATTTTGTAATTAATCTACAAGAGGAAAATATAAGGGAAATTTCTGTAATGAGAAAAAACGTTAAATGAAGAAAAACGTTAGTCGGGACATGTGAATAATGTATTTTATGAAACATTTGCTTGGACAGCGAAATACAGTCATCAAATGGAAATGGTCGTTAATTGGAGCTAAGTTATTGATAGAAATTTCTGTAATAAAAATGATTTAAACAGGGTTCTCACTTACATTGGAGGGGAAAATTTTCCTGACTTTCTCAGCAACATTTCCTGACCAATCACCAGCAACTTTCAAGCAAACTTCGGTTGACGAGAAAAAGGTTACATGTTCGTGTAGATTTAGCCATTCAAAAAAGATGGTTTTCCCTTACTTTTCCAGATTTGACCAAAAAATCTCGTTTCTCCCTGTCTTTCAGGGACTATTCCAAATTCCCTGGCAATTCCAGGTTGGTGAGAACCTTGTTCCATGCTTACCACCAACCATAAAGGCGTACTCTGAGCGCAGAGCAAACGACCTTCTCTGAATTGCTGCTTATATGCCACCTTTTCAGTAGATACTCCACCCTATGTCCACAAAATGAATTCTTGTTCCACTAACATGGGATTGAGGTGGTCTTTTAGCTCATCTACGATCATAAGTTTTCCAAGCCATTTGTAAACATATGCTTGGTGTGGTTTTCCAATTCACCTGTGGATACAAGTTTAAGGTGGTTTTCCAATTCACCTGTGGATGCAAGTTTAAGGTGGTTTTCTAATTTATCGTATGGGCAGATTGTTAAGCAATGTCTTTGCTTTTTCAGATGGCTCTCTATTTACGGGAGCTTGTTTTACCAGTTTTAAAGTCCTTCTTCAAGAATGGTAGCAATGCTACTAATGTCCTTACACTTCAGCAAACAGCAGAAACAACTAGTGACCTAGTCCATGGCCTTCAATAAATAATGATGAGTTGACTGCAAAAAGAGGATGCAAGCCATCAATCGGTAGCAGACGATAGATGTTGTCCTTGTAGTTGAACAAAAGTTACTTGACCAAGTTGTCACGGACAGCGGGGAATATGCAAGGGAACAAACACACATGCACACAACACATCAGCAATATATATTATATCCCGCTGCGTAGAAGCTGATATGTAAGTTGTTATGCTGTTGCCCTTACCAACTCCACCACTTCTGGCAGACCTAAACCAGTCATGCACTTGTTCGTCTGCCATTTATTTTGACTTTTATGGCTGGGATGAGAACAGGCAAAAATTGGCCTTCGACTTCTTTTTATCGACATGAAAATCATTTTTTATTCTTGGAGCAGTAAATAACCGAAACTAGCCTTTCCTTGAATATTCTCTATTATTGAAAACCCGACCGATTAGATTATAGATTGAATTTCTCAAACAATGGCATTCACAGGACCTAACAATTATCAAAAAATTTATAAACGCATTATAAAAAATATTTATTAAACAGAAAATCGCATACACTACAATATATACTTATATACAATTTACATATATAGTAATGTATAATACATGGTAATATACAAAAAAATGCATAATACAAGGAAAATAAATAGTGATATACAAAATAATGCACAATGCACGGTATGCATAAAGTACCCAATAGGTATACGCACACAGACAAAGGAAGAAGGTAAACAAGGTAAGTAAAGAGTGGTGATATTTGTGTGTATAAAAGGACTTGTGAAATTACTGGCTAAATTTGTACTAGAGGCCGTGTACTTGTATTCGAAATCGATAATTTTTTCAAACTTGAAAAATAATATCAAAAAGTTTGTAACATTAGTTTTAGACATGTTTTTAGGAAACAGTGCATGCAAGTATGGCAACACGTCTCTTTTAAAGTTTCTCGGCGTGTACAACAATACCACAATTTTCAATTCATCCCGGCTGTGTTAACTTTAGGACGTTTGTCAAATATAATTTAACTTCCTTGTTTGAAAAGAAGAGGATGCTTGGGTCAGATATCAATTATATGTTAAAAAGACCCTTCTCTTCCACACGGGGAAATTATCTAGTAAATATTCTTCAACCGGATCCTACAAATAGTGCTGATTTAAAAAAAGAATTGCATTTATCAAAAAAAGAAAAGAAATGCCAGGGAAGTGGGAGAATATGATGCGTGCGCCTACGTCACTGTCATTTGTAGAAGATCAAAATATATAATTGTGTGTACATATATATATATAGGTATCATTTATAGGAATAGCCCAACAGAGTGAGAGTGCAGAGGAAGAAGACAAAAACCAAAAGCCGTTGGATGTTTTCGTGAGCTATCGACGATCAAATGGCTCCCAACTAGCGAGGTAATGCCATTATTCGTAAATATACGTTTTTAATGTGCTTTATTCAAAGGTCGTTTCAAATAATAGTTTCGGATTAGCTTTTTGTGTTTCGTTTGATCTGTTCTAAGAGAGCCGGTTTAACATCTTTAGTTTACAAAGCGTAAGGCGGCCTATCAAGTATCGCCACTTGGGCCCAACGTATCATTAAATCAACTCTACTGTGGTATTTGTTAATAGCTTTGATGAACTCTGAATCACGTTAGACTTTTGGTGGAGTAACTGTATAGACCTTGCTGTTTCAAAACGATTTATGTTGTAACCTACGTTGTGCAGCAAAGTTCACCACACGCTGGGTAATTACAATAATGGAGACTCCAAGTAATTAGTTATTTAAATTTGAAACTATTTAATAACTTTTTTTTATTTATATAAATCGAACACTACGCAGATTAAATTAAACAACAATATCAATCAACGTTTATTGGCGTAGTGATACCAACGCCGATGGTATGGCGTGATTAGATGGTGAAACGTTCGAAAGAAAATAAATATTTCTGCCTTCGGTGGGACCTGAACCCACGACCTTCCACTTGCCGGGCGGAGGCTCTACCCACTGAGCTACGAAGGACAATATATAATCTCTTTACGAACGTATATATATTGTTGCCAGTTATTTCGCAGAATGGTGTAGTACATAGACTACTATTTAAACCAAATTGCAAAGAGACTGGTATTAAATTGATCGAAATGCACGTTGCAGCATATGTATTTATATAAATCGAACACTACGCAGATTAAATCAAACAACAATATAAATCAACGTTTATTGGTGCCAATAAACGTTGATTTATATTGTTATTCAATAACTGTCCATATTTTCGTACCTATTTAATAGATTTTTTTTTAGGATTATTAAAATACGCCATTCAACAATTTTTACTTTTACCATGTTTGGCGCAGTATAGCCCAGATGCTCTTGCGCCATAAAAAAGCCAAACAAACAACGATTTTTGGTTAACAAGAAGCCGTTTAACCAGCTATCTAGAAAATCGTATGTACATCACACAAAGGAGTCCCCGGAAAGTCAGACAAATATAAAAATTTTGTATTCAGCCTTCATTAATCAATTATATTAAGAATATATACTTTTTAACTTTCTTGTTCCGATATTTCTTTTGGGGCCTTTCCGAGAAATTTTTAACAAAACTTTTGATAGATAGTGCCTAGATGGGCAATAGCTATAAAATTGGCTTTTCAATTAATTCACAGAGTAGAAATTCAGTATAGGAATTGGGAATGTCGGTTTTTTCCTTTAAAAAATGTAGCTATGTCATGGAAAATAGGACCATTCGTCATAAAAGGAAAGAGCAAAAAATAAGTATTAACTGAAGAAAAAATAAAGGAAAATCAAGGTAAGGGAATAAAAGGTTTAATGGGTAGCAGTTGATGGTCGTGCACGAGGAAAAAGTTGCTGTATATCACTGCATATAGTCCAGAGTTCAATACCAGATTTAGGAACGTCGTCTGATGACCACCCCTCCATCTTAAAAATGTAGTTTGTCCCTACCATGTGAAGATACACTGAAAGAAGGGAAAGAAACGTTTAATAACAGGAAGTTTAAAGGTGATTAACGACGGAAACCGGCTTTACGTTACTGTATAAGGGCTCGAGTTCGATACTAGACTTGGGAACATCGTCTTTTTTTTTTCTTACGAAAATAGTTTTGCGTTGGAAAATGAAAATATTCGCCATAAAAGGAAAAGAAAACGCATAACAACTGGGGGCTACTAAAGCAAGGGAACAGAACTTGTAATAAGTAACGGTTTGATAATCACCAACTGTGAAACCAGCTTTTCTCACTGCGTGGGGTTCTGATTTCGAAACCGAGTGTAAACTTTGCCCCCCCCCCCTTAAAAAGTGCTTTGACCCTGCCAAATGTAGCAATGCACAGAAAGAAGAGAAAAAAGCGATTAACGATTAATAGTGAGCAGTTTGATGGTCATTAACGAGGAAAATTGGCTTTTCGTTCCTGCTTATGGACGTGAGTTCGATACCGAGCTTGGGAGTATCATCTCTTCTTTCTTTCTTTCTTTTTTTTTTTTTACGGACGTTTTATATATACGTTTTATACCTCGTACATATTAACGGGGAAACACTTGAGGTACACTAAAATGTGGCAACGAAACGTTTAGTAGATTGTAGTTTTATGATCAATTAATTAGTCATTGATCAGTTAATTAATCAAAGAATTAGTCGGGGCCATACAGAGGAATTTTTGTAAATATATAAAGCCGGCGTCACCCTCTAAGTTTCTACTTATTAATTCTCTTTATTCTTATGATATTTTTTTTTTGTTTTTGCAGTTTATTGAAAGTCCATCTTCAGTTGCGAGGTTTTTCAGTTTTCATCGACGTCGAACGTCTTGAAGCTGGGAAATTCGATAACAATCTTTTGCAAAGCATTCGACAAGCGAAGCACTTCATTTTGGTCCTAACACCAAACGCACTTGAACGTTGTATTGGCGACAACGACTGTAAAGACTGGGTCCACAAGGTAATGCTAATATGATGATAAGTCAATTGTGTTCTTAATATTATCTTATTGCTGTGGTATGTATTATGAAGTACGTAAACGAGGGAAATATTATTTAAAGTTAAAAATAGTAAAATTTTCTTAAAATATGTGAAGGTGTGCAGTTTTAAGGAAATATGATTAAGTATACTTGCTTAGAAATAAAATTTGTAAATCAAATTTTATTGACTTAAATTTTATTAAATTAAAAAATAATTATCTTTCGATAAAAGCACAGTAAAACGTCTATTATTTGAATCAATTTGGGTTGGTCCTATGGTTATATCCATATTTTAATCGATATTTCCGAAAAAAGCGGAAATACCCAAAGCCATATGTATAGAGAGAGTTCGATTGCAGGAGGTGCGTGGCGCCATTTACACTCAATCCCACTCCTCTTTCAGAACAACGTTAACACCGTTGCATTTGCTATAACCGGTCTATTTTGTTTTAGTCTCACAACGGAATGAAGAGTAATATTGCATTTTTCGAGCAAATGTTGTATTTGACCTTTAAAACAAGACATAAATTAGCGTGTAAAAACTTTTATATAGGGTTGCGGAAAAAAAAACCAAAACATTTTCTCCACAAGGGCATTTATAAACATGTAAATAATCTCTCAGTATTTTTCAAATTGCGTTTAGAAGTGATAATTTTGAGGTTTCTTAAAAAGCACTTACCTTCAGGTGGATAACTGTCAATTTCCTCAAAGGCTGGTAGTTAAAAGAAAGTATTATTGTAACTTTTGTTTTAAATTGTTTAACTATTTATTATTGCTTTATAAATATTTTTAACTATTGTACTACTAATTTATTTATAGTTTACTTCACTTTAAATTTACTTATTATATTTATTATATTTTTACTTTTTTAAAACGTATCTACTTTATTTAATTACTTATTATTTACTTTATTTTCTTTAATTACTCATTATTATATTATTTACTATTATTCAACGTCATACAGAAAAGCATAACAAAATTTGAACAACAATATAGAGTATATTATAGACCCATACCTTACTATACGACCAAGACATGTTCTGAAAAGTCCAAAAGGTAAAGCACAGTGCTGTATAACGAATCATTTATTTTCATATAAAGTAATACAAATTCCATAAGATCCCTTCCAATGTTGTAAAAAGTTTAGGAAACCACTAGTTTTATGATTGAAAATACGTGGTTCGCTTTTTATTTCGTCGTAAAATATATTTTTCATTAGTTATTAAAAACAAGGATATAAAAATCACCATGTAATAAAACAGAAATAATGTATGTGACAATTGAAAACATATGGGAGGAATGGCATTTGGCTTTAATTTTCCAGGAATTTTCTTTTCAAATTGATCCAGTTCAAAGTGTGCTTGAACGAACAATATTCACAAATTAATAACCAAGAAAAAAGTATTTCATTTGTACTTAAATTATTAAATGCGTGAATAATTTTTTTCACCAAGCATAAAACATTGATGATCCAGGCAATTTCAAGTTGCAGTTATTTTAAATATATATTAATGTGCCTGAACAACATTAATATTTAAAACTTAATAACATATAAAATATTTTAAATTTGTACTTAAATTATTAAATGCATGGATAAATATTTTTTTGATTACAGATAAAACAAATTAACGATGCATTCAATTTCAAGTTTGCAGTTATTTTATGAAAAAACATTAATATTTAAAAATTAATAACTGATATAAAAGCTTTTAAATTTGTATTTAAAATTGTAAATGCGTAGATAAACATTTTTTTTTATTATTGATAAAATACGGATAATCCACGCAATTTAAAGCTGCCATTGTTTTAAAAACATAAATGTGAAACTAAAAAGTTATTTAAAACATTAATGATAGGCATTGACACTTTTATTTTACAAAAACAAAGTCATAAATTGAAACATAAACATTGAACAATATTAACTTACACTTAAGGGTTATTTATTTTTTATTTTTTTTGTATATTCATAAATAAAATTCAATTTTATTGAAATAAATTTTAATTTTAGCAAAAAATAAAAGCCTATCGAACGCTGGTATTTAAATGGAAAGCATGACGTCTAGCTTTCTTCTCGGCAAAACGTCTGATTATATCATCGTATGGTATCGATTTTAAAAAATCGATTATATGTTATATCAGACTCAAATCACAAAATTTTGCCTCCCTAGTCTAT
>QLNU02015359.1:31069433-31096662 GCA_006491805.2 Dysdera silvatica | reverse complement strand
GCATCGTCGATGAATTATCAAGTGTGATATCAATTATCTGTAAACTTTTTTCACTTTTAGTTAATACGTTTGAATTCCATTGCTGTTAAACACTGTGAAAGAAATTAAAAATTCATTACATATCACATAAATGCTTTTATTTTATTGCGGCATAAAAACCAATCTCTTTCAATATAACCATAGTAAACAAGAAAATATAGAATTTTATCACGCGGTTCCATAAAAATTGTTGTATTACAACTGACATTCTGCCTTCACTTGACAAAGGGAGCAGTTGGCTCCCGAAACGTCGTGTTTTTAAACATTACACTACTTACTACCCCATATAAATCTTCGAGAATTAAGTCCTCCATTCGATTAACATTAATAAGCGAGGATACTCCAAAATTTAACTTAGGTAAATTTGCCCAGAGTCTTGACAGTTTCTGACACAATGCTGTCATTTGCGGATATTGACGATGCCGTTATCATTGAGCGATATTGCAGCGAGAGGACAGCAAGTTCCATTCATGCAGGAATAAATGGACTAAAATTTCTGTTTAAACATAAGCGTATACATCGAATGTATGTGTGTGTGTGTGTGTGTGTATATATATATATATATATATATATGTGTGTGTGTGTAAAAGAAGAAGTAGCATTTGCAATAAAAAGTATGAAGAAAGGAAGATCCCCTGGCGATAATGGCATTACATTAGATATCTTAAAAGAAGCTGGAGAATATGTAGAAGACATACTCGCAAAATTCTTTACCAAATGCCTCAACAGTGGTAACATACCAAACCAATGGGATTCTGCAACAGTAATTCTTTTGCATAAAAAAGGTGATAAAGAGGATTTGAAAAATTACCGACCAATTAGCTTGTTACCTGCTATTTATAAAATCTTCACAAAAGTGCTAACACATCGCCTGCAGAAAAAATTAGATGCAGCTCAACCAAGAGAACAAGCTGGATTTCGAAGTGGATTCAGTACAGTGGACCATATTCAAGTATTAAGAGAATTAATTGAAAGAACACATGAATATGAACTTCCATTGTGTGTGGCATTTATTGACTATGAGAAGGCCTTTGACTCTATTAAAACATCAGCAGTCATCAACTCTTTAAGATCAGCAGACATCGAGGAAGTGTACATTGACATGGTGAAACGTGTGTATAAAAATGCAAGTGCAAAATTTCGGTTACATAAAGATACCAAAACTATCAAAATTGGTAAAGGTGTGAGGCAGGGAGATACCATTTCTCCAAAACTTTTTACTTCAGCTTTACAGATGATTTTTCAGCAAATAAATTGGAATAACAGGGGAATAAAAATAAATGGTGAATATTTAAATCATTTGCGGTTTGCTGATGACATTGTTATTTTTTCAACGAACCCATCAGAACTCCAAGACATGGTACAGGAGCTCTCAACTAGAAGTAAAGAAGTTGGACTGAAGATGAACCTACAAAAAACTAAGATCATGTTCAATAATTTCGTAGAGGAAACAAAAATACAAGTTGACAACATTGAGCTAGAAATTGCTGATTCATATATTTACCTTGGTCAACTGATTTCAATGGAAGGCAACATTATGAAAGAACTCAACAGACGTATTAAACTTGGCTGGAGTGCATTTGGAAGAAACAGTTTTATCCTGAAGGGGAAATTGCCTTTATGTCTAAAAAGAAAAGTCTTCAACCAGTGTGTATTGCCAGTCCTCTCTTATGGATCAGAGACATGGAGTCTAACAGTTGGAGCAATACGAAAGTTACAGACAACGCAAAGGAGCATGGAGAGGTGCATGCTTGGAATAACTAGGAGAGATCGAAAAAGAAACACTTGGGTGAGAGAGCAAACTAGAGTAGAGGACATCATTGTTAAAGTAAAAGGACTGAAATGGCGATGGGCTGGGCATATTGCAAGAAGAACTGATCAACGATGGACAACAGAAATTCTGAACTGGATTCCAAGAGACCACCGAAGACCTAGAAAACGTCCTCAAACTAGATGGGTGGATGAAATAAGAAAAGAGGTTGGGGTGACGTGGAAACGAATGGCCCAGGATAGACTTGTGTGGAAAGCATTTGGAGAGACCTTCATCCAGCAGTGGATAGATAATGGTTGAATATGATGATGATATATATATATATATATATATATATATATCCAAACCAAAGGAAAACAACATATCAAACTCATCATGGGGGATTTTAATGCAAGAAGTGGACAATAGAAATAAGGAGAGACATCGGTTGGTAAATACGGATACGGGGAAAGGAATGAACGTGGCGATCAACTCATCGAATTTGCAGAAGCTGAAAATCTTAGCATCATGAATTCATTTTTTAAGAAGAAACCGCAAAGAAAATGGACATGGAAACACCCAAATGGGGGAACTAGTGAAATTGACTATATCCTGGCAAACAAGAAATCAATTATTGAAGATTGCAGTGTACTGAACAGATTTAATACTGGAAGTGATCATCGAATGGTGAGATGTAAAGTGCACTTAAATACTAAATTAGAACGACAGAAGCTCATTAGGAAACAAGTAAGTAAGAGGGTGGATCTAATGAAACTGAAAGTAAATACCGAGGCATTCAAGTTGGAATTAAAAAATCGCTTTTCTGCACTGGAAGGACTTATTGATGAAAGTGATATCTCAGAAGCAAATGAAAACATTGTTAAGACAATAGTTGAAACTGCTGGGGAAATTGGTGGTGTAACCTGTAAAAAGCACAATAGCAAATTATCTGAGAAGACGAAACAGCTCATGAAAAGGCGAAGAGATATGAAGGTGGACAATCGAAATACCAGTTCCAGGATTGAGTACATAGAACTTTGTAAAACTCTGCGCAAAAGCATGAAAGAAGACATAAGAAAATTCAACTGTGAGCTAGTAAAGGAAGCCATTGAAAATAACAAGAGCCTTAGGGTTGTTAAAGGAAGTTTATCTGTTGGGAAGAAACACATCATTGCATTAAAAGGAGAGGATGGCACCGTAACAAGAAATAGGGAAGAAATACTTAGAAGAGTTGAAGAATTCTACAGAAAGCTGTATGAGGGAAACAGTGGATTAAACGAAGACTCTGAGATAGTCGAAGGAACAGCTCCTAAAATCTTAAAAGAAGAAGTTTCATTTGCAATAAAAAGTATGAAGAAAGGAAGAGCCCCTGGTGATGATGGTATTACATTAGATATCCTAAAAGAAGCTGGAGAATATGTAGAAGACATACTTGCAAAATTCTTTACCAAATGTCTTAACAGCGGTAACATACCAAACCAATGGGATTCTGCAACAGTAATTCTTTTGCATAAAAAAGGTGATAAAGAGGATTTGAAAAATTACCGACCAATTAGCTTGTTACCTGCTATTTATAAAATCTTCACAAAAGTGCTAACACATCGCCTGCAGAAAAAATTAGATGCAGCTCAACCAAGAGAACAAGCTGGATTTCGAAGTGGATTCAGTACAGTGGACCATATTCAAGTATTAAGAGAATTAATTGAAAGAACACATGAATATGAACTTCCATTGTGTGTTGCATTTATTGACTATGAGAAGGCCTTTGACTCTATTAAAACATCAGCAGTCATCAACTCTTTAAGATCAACAGACATTGAGGATGTGTACATTGACATGGTGAAACGTGTGTATAAAAATGCAAGTGCAAAATTTCGGTTACATAAAGATACCAAAACTATCAAAATTGGTAAAGGTGTGAGGCAGGGAGATACCATTTCTCCAAAACTTTTTACTTCAGCTTTACAGATGATTTTTCAGCAGATAAATTGGAATAACAAGGGAATAAAAATAAATGGTGAATATTTAAATCATTTGCGGTTTGCTGATGACATTGTTATTTTTTCAACGAACCCATCAGAACTCCAAGACATGGTACAGGAGCTCTCAACTAGAAGTAAAGAAGTTGGACTCAAGATGAACCTACAAAAAACTAAGATCATGTTCAATAATTTCGTAGAGGAAACAAAAATACAAGTTGACAACATTGAGCTAGAAATTGCTGATTCATATATTTACCTTGGCCAGCTGATTTCAATGGATGGCAACATTATGAAAGAACTCAACAGACGTATTAAACTTGGCTGGAGTGCATTTGGAAGAAACAGTTTTATCCTGAAGGGGAAATTGCCTTTGTGTCTAAAAAGAAAGGTCTTCAACCAGTGTGTATTGCCAGTCCTCTCTTATGGATCAGAGACATGGAGTCTAACAGTTGGAGCAATACGAAAGTTACAGACAACGCAAAGGAGCATGGAGAGGTGCATGCTTGGAATAACTAGGAGAGATCGAAAAAGAAACACTTGGGTGAGAGAGCAAACTAGAGTAGAGGACATCATTGTTAAAGTAAAAGGGCTGAAATGGCGATGGGCTGGGCATATTGCAAGAAGAACTGATCAACGATGGACAACAGAAATTCTGAACTGGATTCCAAGAGACCACCGAAGACCTAGAAAACGTCCTCAAACTAGATGGGTGGATGAAATAAGAAAACAGGTTGGGGTGACGTGGAAGCGAATTGCTCAGGATAGACTTGTGTGGAAAGCATTTGGAGAGACCTTCATCCAGCAGTGGATAGATAATGGTTGAATATGATGATGATGATATATATATATATATATGTGATGGCGATCTCGTTTTTCAGCAGAAATAATAATAGTTACTGATGATTATATGTGACATAACACATGGTGTGTTTATTCAAAAGAATCCAACTATGGTTTTACTTTGCGTGTAAAAATAAATTCACATAAGTAAACTTCATCTCATTAAACCGGAGGTTGAAATGCGATAGTTTGGTAATAAGAATAACGGAGGGAGTGGGAAGTGGTTCTTGCTAGATTTCACATCAGACGTACATACTTTTCCTACCAATATTTGTTGGAGAAGACTTTCGATGTATATCGTGTGTATTATCGCCCTTCATAGGGTTAGCACAATTGCCAAATGGTTAACACATTTTTTTTTATAATTTTCGTGAGGCATTTTATAGATGACAGTTTCTGCCACCCACGTTTAAGTTTAAACTAGAGTTTATGTATAAGAAAAAGAAAACGTCGCCTTGACAAGGTGTCGGTCCACACTCTGGTGGCTGAAATGTGGAGCTAATCAAACTGGAATGGAGTTAAATCAGTTCCTTTGGCGTTTGTAGATATATCTCTGTGTCATGATCGATTTAAACCACTGATTTCAGGCGATCTCCTCAATAAAAAAAGTTAGGGATTAGTGATTTTAATAAGTTTAAATAACTGCATTAAATGACAGCACGATAACCGTTATGTCGAATAGTCAGTCGAACAGTTGTGTCGAAGAGTTATGTCGATTGTCTTTTCATAAATGAGTAAAATTTTATAGTGTATAAAGTGAAAAGTATGCTACGGCATAATTTTAGCTCTATTTCTGTTGTAAGATACAAACGTGCATAAGATGTTAGAAAAACTTTTGTCATTTACTTAGTCAAAATTGTGAATTTACAATCATCTAGTTATGTGATATAAATTGTATTATAAATCTTTTGCAACTAAATATTACCCCACCACACATACACACACTTAAAACATTTTACGTACTTTATATATTTGTAAAAAATTTAACCAACAGAAGTCATTAATTTGTAAACGAGATTAACCTCAGTGTTTGAAACTTTCATGAGATTCTTTTGATCATGATATCATTTCTAGCATTTTAATCCTAGATCTGTTTTTCACTCTCGTTTGTTTTTATTGCATCCTTTGTTTTTAGTGTATTTGTTACGCTTTTTACCTTTGTGTATTATGTCTTATTTTATGTCTTACAAATGTGTAACTTCACCTTGAGTGGTGCAGGATTTTTGCTATCCTTGCACAATAAAAATTCAACCGATCAGTATGTGATAAAATGTTGTCATGTTCTCATAGTCATTCAATTTTGCTTACGCACACCCACGAATGCATGCAAATCTTGAAAAGCAACACCTTCGTCAAGCTAATTCACGTCTAAATGTTTCGTATGTATTGTAGACTGTCCATATGCAGAATTGAATCAATTATTTATGTTAAAAAATTTAATTATAAAGTTTTGTTAAATTAATGTTTATATGTTTAATGTCCATTTCAACCTGTTTTGTTATTTCCAGAATTGCAAATGTTGTGTCAAAAAATCTTTGAGATATGTTCCAGTGATCGGATGGGGTTGGGTCTTTGGCGAATATATCTTTTTAGAAAGAAAGTGGGATAAAGACAAGCAAACCTTTGGCGAAAATCTCGATAAATGGATGGAGTACACGGATCCATGTATGGTAATACATGTTTTTCTGTTGGAACCTGTTATGATATATAAAGGCAGCGGTTCCCAACAAGTGTGCCAACAGGGTACTTCAAACATATTCTCACCAAAATAACACTTAACCGATGTGACTTTAGAATCGGACAATCTATATGTTGATGCAATGATAGGAAATGCCATTTGGCGAACAGCCACATGCCTCAACGGCTATGTAGATTTATATTTTGCATTTAGGTGACATAAAAAAAGTCCTAATACACTAATTATGTCCTAGGAAAATCCTGACTAACTCGGGGCACTGTGGACTGAAGAAGATTGGAAACTATTATGTAATAAAGTTGTCTTTACATTGAAAACTACTATATATGCAGGTTCATTTGAGGGAAGCTAACAGTTAATCTCTCCTCTGGTCAGTTAGGGAGAGCCTCCCTTTCTAACAAACATAAATATGTATGGTTGATCTCAGTTGCTTTGTGGTCAAACAGTTGGAAACAAAAATTTATGGTTTGAATCCTGCCAGAGTCACTCACTTTTCTTCTCAGGCACTTGTGAGTCAAAGATGGGTTTTAGTTTAAATTAATAAATTGCAGATCCCTTTGACAGTCTCTGCGGTGGTGTGATAGTAATTTGCTTGGCTATTACACAAATAATCTGAGTTTGTTCCCAGAAGGCATCGTTTTCTTTCTATATATAGATCGAAAGTCCACGGTTTATATTACTAGGGGAAAAAAAGGTTCATATTTCTCGGAGGTAAAGTATAGGCACTAGCTAGGGTGGGGAATTCCTGATAAATCTTACCAGCCAGGAACATTTTACCATCAGCCAAAAAACGGCGCGAAAAAACTTTAAGAGCTTTGAAATTAAAGGAAATTTACTTGCCATTGGCGAGCGTAATCCCCCCACTCCTGGGTACTAGCACAGCATGTGTGGACGTGGTTGTCCTTCAGTGTGAAATGCAAGGAAATAATGCTTAAACAGGCTACAGACTGAGGTCATAACTAACGAAAGTTAGTTATGACCTGAGTCTATATTGTTTCCTTTCTTTTGGGTATTTACTCATAAGCGGTAAGTTCATATGGTTTCATTGTTGAAACTGATAATTCAATAACTCGATCGGCATTCCCATGGCTGGTTAATTTACTCAGAGGTCATGTTGGCAATCTTTCCCACCTACGTCAGTTAAAAATGCGTTGAAAAAACCCCAGTGACATAGAAGACCGAGAATGTTGATTTTATTAACTAGAAAGAAAAAGGATAGCCAACATGAAAAGAATTGTTTTCGGAAAAAAGCAGTTGGTATATAATGATCTCCATGAAATTGAAGGTTAGTCGTAGGTTTCGATAATGCAGCATTGGAAATGCCTATTCCCTTAAATCTGATTCCTTTTTTTTTTGTCAGATTTGTATTTCCAGTGCTAGTATTATATAAATATTAATAAGAAACATTTATTTCTTCTACAGCTTCTGCTTTTTGCTGAAGGCACCAGATACACACCCGGGAAACATAAGGCAAGCATGAAATTTGCGGAAGACAATGGTCTACCCAAACTGAAATACCATCTTCTTCCAAGGACGAAAGGCTTCAATTTTTCTGTGTCGCATTTAAAATACAAAAGTTAGTTTATATATCTTGTCGTAAAAAAAATCCAGGTGCTTTAGCGCATAAACCTTCGGAATAATTTTTTCGGTAAAAAAATTGGGAATATGCATATGAGCGCTGTACAGGATAGTATAGAATTAACACGATTGACTATCAACTAATTAATCAGGTTTTATTTCCAATGATATCCTACAATTTATACTTTTTTTTCGGCTCACCATAATCTAAGGCAGGGTTTGGCAACCTTTTAAAGATGCTGTGCAATAGTAATACTCAGAGATTACAGAGCTCATATTTTTCTATTTTTCCCATTATTTTACCACCCCTCCCATTCCTTTGCTTGCTCCTCCCTTTTCCTCCATGATCTGTGTGGTTCTCAACAGCAATCATTTCTTCTTCTCAAAGATTACTCCTCTGCACTTATTCTCTGAATTTTTAAGAAGATATTTTATATAATATTAACAAAAGAAAAAAAAATATGAATTTAATTGGATCATATGCTTAATCCATTTCAGTAAATGCGATATATGATGCTCAACTTGTTTTTCCCAAAGACACCCGTCCAACTTTGCTGGAAATCCTGTGCGGAAAAAAGTTTGTGGGAGATGCGTTTATCAGAAGAATTCCCATGAGCGAAATACCAACAGATTCTGATGAGGCAACTACAGAGTTTTTATATTGTTTGTATAAAGAGAAGGTAAATATTTTGATGTTGTCATTTCGTGGGTTTTGCCATTTTTTTTTATTTTGTGTGCATTTGGCAAAACGTTTGTTTCATAACACAGCTTCATTCTTCTGAGTTTTCTTTATACAGGGTGTCTCAGCACCAGGGTTACAAACTTCTATGAGGGGTAGGGTACACCTAGACGACTCGGAATCACATAGCAATGGTGATCGCAAACCACTCACAGAGCTAGTTCTAAAACCGTCCAGCATGCACAAATTGTGACAATCAGTGCGTGAAAAGCGCCAGATAAAACTCAGGTCAGCTGCTCAAGTGCATAGATGATTAGGACATCGCATTTTGCGCTTCTCATGCACTGGTTGTCACTATTTGTGCATGCTGGACGGTTTTAGAACTAACGCTGTGAGTGGTTTGCGACCAGCATTGCTATGTGATTCCGAATCACCTAGGTGTACCCTATCCCTCCTAGAAGTTTATAACCCTGGCGCTGAGATATGCTGTATTTTTTATGCATGCAATAACCTTTTCTTTCAATATAATTATGACAGGAATATGCACTGTCTATCCACGCAAAGAATTCACGGTAGCTCTCATTGTATATAGAGAGTACATTTCTGTGTCTTAAAATTATTCTAGTATCGGTATGGGTATGTAAATTATTTAAAAATAGAATAATGGGAGAGAGATATATTACTTAAAAGAGTAATTAAACGAAATACAATCAACTGTCGATTATCTCACTAATTGGTGGTATAACTAATATAGATAATCTAAAAATCAGTAAATATTAATAGAAATACTATGTAAACAGAAATATTTTGAAACACTACAAATATGTATTTGTATGTATGTATATGTATATATATACATACATACAGTACATGTTTTTAATGCATTGGGGATATTATGGAAATTCAAATTTAGTTTTACAATCTTCAACTGTTCAACATCAGAAACGTTCATGCCACACTCATGGATATAAGGAACATAAAAATTGTTACATTCAATATACGCTACAAAAGTTTATATTGACAATAAAAATGTTGAAAAACAAACTCATAAATTGAAACATAAACATTAAACAATATTAACTTATATTGAAGTATTATTTCTTTTTGGTATATAATAAATCAAATTCAATTTTATTGAAATAAATTTTAATTTTAGCAAAAAATAAAAGCCTATCGAACACTGGTATTTAAATGGAAAGCATGACGTCTAGCTTTCTTCTCGGCAAAACATCTGATTATATCATCGTATGGTATTGATTTTGTTATATCAGACTCAATACACAAAATTTTGCCGCCCTAGTCTATAGCCTAGTATAACCTATTGGGAAATATGGCACTGGCCACCCCACAAAACGGTTACTTTTCTAAAAGAACAAGTGGTGGTTGATTTAGACAAGTTTTATTGCATTATCTAGATCAGTGGTTCTCAACCTGGTCCACGATGATCTAGAGCAGTGGTTGCCAACCGGTGGTCTGCAGAAAAATCTGGACATTATTTGCATTTTTAATGTTTTATCAGTAATAAAACAAAAATAATATTCTAAGAAATTCTCATATTCTGAATGACAATTTTTGCCTTTATATTGCACTAAATTCACGAAATGTGGTCCGCGGGATTTAAAATTATGAATTTAGTGGTTCATGAGGTCCGAAAGGTTGGCGACCGCTGATCTAGAGTACTGGCATCTCTGCCTATAGATACATCTCTCCCATATCTGATTTAAAAAAAAATGGTTTTGTGTATGCTAAAGTATGTACCTGAGATAATTTAATCGTGACATCAAGCTTTATACACCCAGTCTAAAGGTTAGTTTAAAAAACTTGATAAACAAGATGTATACAGTGTCAATTAAAATTTAAGGTTATGAATTATTTAAATAATTTTGAACTAAATAGTCACATTAACTATTTAATTAAATAATTAAAATAATTATTTGATTAAATAATTAAAATACTCATTTAATTAAACAATTGAATTAATTCATCAATTAATCTAATCATGATAATTTTTAATGTATTGTTTTTTATTTCTTCTGAAGTAATCTTCGCCCACTCTTTCAAAAAATTCTGCTAACGCCCATGACTCTGTGTGTAACAGTTTAATCTCTTCATAAAATTCTTCAACCGCTTCGTCGGTATGACTCGATGTTAGTGTATATTCCTGTACTGTCTGAAGTTGGTATCACTGGGTTAATTGGGCAACGAGCCTCGCTGCTTGATCTGACGTACTTCGAACTTCAAGAAGATAGTCTTAAATGCTTTTGTCGATTACGAAACCAAAATTTTGTTCATCCAGTTTCAGTGTCTCTATAATAAAACAAATGTCCACTGTTAAGTTCCACCAACTCTTCACCTTTTCTTCTGACTTCACTGAGTCCTATAATGTCCCATTTTATCTTCTTAAGTTCTTCTTGCAATTCATGAAGTCTTGCTTCAGAAGCAAGGGATTGTCCATTATACGTTGCAAAGGTCAGTAACAAACGGAAGCTTGGGCCATTCCAATGATTCTTAGCACCCCTGCTTTCGTGTCACGTTGACCGCTGTCTTGATGAGGAGCACTTCAACACCTGGAGACTAGGCTCCATTGTTTTGGTGTGTATGCATGTTGTCAAAGTCCAGAAAACTACTTTTAGAGGGGCCAGATGAGTTTTTTGCCAAATGGCAATGTTTTAGGTTAGCCATTTCCTATTGGTACAAAAGTGCTGACCCATGCTGATGTTAATGGACTATGGCTGAGGATATGAAAGGGTCATAAAACCTAATTGTTAAGGCTCCGGTCAATCTGGAATATATTCCGGCTTTGTTCGAGTATTTCTTTGTCCATTCAAAAGTTTTAAGCAAATATTTTAATAAAAATATTCATTTAATTTATCTTAAGAATATAATATTACTAACAATATTTTCATTTGTCATACAGAATCATAATCTTACAATATGTGCCCCTTGTCATACATTGTTACACAATATATTTCATAATTAGTATACCGTTTCTTGTGTATTTTTCTGAACTGTATATTATATTCATTTTTCTGATTTGTATTATGTTACAAAAAATTAATTTTCATACTTCACATATATTTTTAAGACCACTTTATTTTTATGTTTATTTGAGCTTAAATACAAATTATCTGTATGACACATCAAGGAAAATGCAAAATTATATCCTGTCCCTGGTCTATTCCACCTGATCTTCGTTTACACTCTTTAACATCAATTATAATTGTTCACGCCCTACATTCCATTGTGAAGTATGTTTTATGATCAAAATAACATTGTAAAGGAAAACAAATTATTTTTTCCATATATCCTTTTAATACTTCATTAGCTGTTTTCTTCTCTAGCAAGAATATCCTTATTTTATTCTTAAATAATCCAAAGTTATCCATTGTGGTGAGTTCTTCTTTCAATATAATTTTAAACATGTCTATGAATAGTCGAGAATAATTTTAATGCTTCACCAATGTATACAGATAGACAACAAATTTTACTTAGCTATATTCATCTGTTGTTGTACACCGTAGGTTATGTTCATATACGTATCCAAAAATTTGCGCAATACAAATACTAAATCACGTTAAATGATGTACACTAATTTATTTTAGTTTTTATATAACGTTATATTTTAATCCTCTCTCTTTTGTGTATTATAAATTTTATAATATTGGACAATACATGATAATAGCCAACTCCCTTCATAAAATTAAAATTAATCTCTCTGTAGTTAGCGACGCGACAAATCGCGGGCTAAAGGCGCGAAAAAATGGTTACAATTATATATATGAAATAATGTCACGTGATGGTATGCTGCGCGTCGGCCAATGAATTTAATTATAACAAGTATATTTTGAAAAGTGAAATTTGATTGAAAAGTAAAAGCATCCTCATTGCAGCAGGACGACGACAAAGCAGAAGTTGAAGAGACTGTACATTGGCTATATATATATATATATATATATATATATATAAAGTTTTCCTCGCCCATTCTTGGCGGAAACAGGCTTTGGGACGGGCAGAGCGCCATGTTCCCAAGCCTCTTTTTACATCACTTCTTAATGTGCCATGTCTAGAAACTTCCTGACAATGTGACACGTGTTTAGGATTGTGGCTTTTTGTATTTCAATGTAGGTGTTTGGGTCAATGTTGAGTATCTCCAAATTCGTCGCAAGCGTTTTTGGTACTATCCCTGTTGCTGAGATGACTAACGGGATGATGAGGATCTTTTCCATACCCCATATATCTCGTACTTCATGTCTGAGATCTTATTATATATATCTTGGTATATATATAATTAATCATAATTATTTTTAGGTCGGTTACAAAATACTGAAGAATACATAATATCTTCATAATAATTAATATATATCATAATAATCAATAATCACATAATAATGTAAAAGTACGACATCGCGTTTTTCCTTACAAAAAAAATAAAAATAAAATAAAAATAAATAAATTCAATATTAGGAATTTATTTTTGTACTATATAATTCATGTTTTACTGTTTATGTCACTATACTAACTACTAAATTCGAAATATGCTATTACCATCATTACAAATATACATATATGAGTACAATATTATCTTGATCATCTTGAACAGTAAGTAGAGGATTATCAGCTTACATGTTCACCTAAAAAGAATACTAAAGAGAGAACTTATTTGTTATCAAAGAACTATTTTGTAAATTGTTTGTCAGTTTTCTTATCGGTAATGTTCATTCTGGAAAAAACAAATCAGCGTTCAACTGTTTCTTTCCCGATCTGTACTCTATTTCCCAGTCGAATCTTTGCAGGCTAATGGCCAATCTTATACGTCGTGGTGATTGCGGACAACTGTTTGTCAAGTACTTCAATGGATTGTGATCAGTGCGGATCGTCACTTTCTTATTACACAAATAATGTTCAAACTTTTGTAGTGAGTATATTATGCTGTAGAACTCACGCTCAATCATACTTCAATTCTTTTGCGCTAGTATTAACTTTTTGCTCAAGAAGGCTATTGGCATTTCCTTTCCATTTTCATTATGCTGTGAAAGAATCGAACCAATTGATTCTTTAGAAGCGTCACAGTCGATCGTGTAAGGTTTTGTATAGTCGTGTGTATAAAGTTCAATGCTAGCTGCTAATTCCTTTTTTAGTTGTTCGAAGGCTTGACCTTGTGCTGGATTCCATGGAATTTGTGCAGGGGTTCCTTTTCTAGTTAATTTCGTTAATGGTAACGCCAGTTAAGAGTAATGTGGCACGCGATCTCTATAATAGTTGAACAGTCTAAGGCATGATAAAAGCTGGCGCTTATTTAAGGGTCGTGTCACTTTCTGGATCAATTCTAGCTTCTCTGCATCAGGTTTAATTTTTTCGTTTCTCATTATATGCAACTAAACGCAGATCTTTAAATATCCCCACAGCCAAAAGTCACAAGGGTTAAGATCGGGTGACCGAGGCGGCCAAGATGTTGAAAATGACCTGCTAATCACTCTGTCATCCGAAAAGTTTTGCCGTAATAATGTTTGAACAGGCAACGCGATGTGCGGGGGTGCACCATCTTGCATGAAAATTGTAGTGTCAAGACAATTTCTCTGTTGAAGCGAAGGAATGACAAAGTTCCAGAGCATAAATGCATACCTAGAGCCAGTAACAGAACATGTCATTGGCCCCAAGGCCGTATTTTCTTCAAAGAAGTAAGGACCAATGACGAAAGATGAGGTGAAGCCACACCACACTGTCACTTTTGGAGCATGCAACGGAATTTGTTGATGAACGTGGGGATTTGTGTCAGACCAAATACGGCAGTTATGTATGTTTACAGCGCCATTCAAGTGGAAATGGGCCTCATCACTCCACAGTATCTGCCAAGGCCATTCATCATCCACTGTCATCCGAGCAATGAACATCAAAGCAAATGTTTTCCGCACGTCATTATCACCAGAAAGCAATTGCTGAGTGTGGGCTATCTTATATGGATAAAACTTCAGGACATTTCTCATAACTCTCTACACTGTCGTATATGGCATGTCCAATTCCCGTGATATCGCACGTGCACTACTGCTACCATGTGCACTTGCTGCTCCCTGCTCCACTACTGCAGTTGCAACTTCTTCAATTTGCTGCACTCGAGTTGGTTTGCGGCATCGTCCTGGTTTAATGGCGAATGTTCCGCTCTTTTCGGAATGCAAGATTATTTTTCGAAGATTTGTAATTGTTAGAGGGCCTCTGCGTAAACATTTTACCTGCCGAAATGCTTTAAATGCAGCAGAAACATTGCTATTTCGTTGATAAAAGAGCTTAACAAGTAACGCGCGATCCGATAAAGTAAATTTTAAGATTTAAATTAAACACCTCCTGTTTAATTTGGATCACCTGTTGTGTGTGTGTATATATATTTACATAACTAACTTTCCCTACAATTAATCAATCTTTAGTAAGCTAAAGGTTACAAAATATCGTGCGTAAATGTCCTCAAGGCTACTCAAAAGAATACAAGTTGGTGCTCAGACGTTTATTTAGTTCTAAATTTCATACATCAAGGTAATTGGTGAAATAATGAACTATAATTCATGAAACCTTTTTGTTAACTTTTTCCCCTAATAGATGGCACCACAGATCACACCGTATATTTATTTATTACAAATACCAGGCGTTTGACTATTTCGTCATTCAACTTCGAGCTTTCCAATATTTGCTAACAATACCTTGAGAAGTTTTTAATGAGCTGCACACTTTAAGATGATACGATGTCATTGGATGGCTGCTGTTGCACAGCTTGCAATCAGGGTTTTCAGCCAGGCCAAAGCTGAACAAATATGCTCGCAGACAGTCATGTCCAGTTAACATGCGAAATTTTGCAACGGCGGCAGTTCTGGGAGTATCCGGAATAAGTGATTTAGGATGGAGTAGCACGTCCCAAGGTTTATTTATAGCTTCGAAATCTCCAGATCGTTGCATTTATTAAAATATTTCGTATAAATAGTTTCGATGAGTGACACACCATCTATCAAATTTGTCCCATCGAGTGTACTGTATCGTTTTTCAGTTTGTTCAGCAGGCAAAGGGAAAGACGTTTGCTCTCATAGTTCCTGTCTTGTCACGTTATTTTTTCATAGTTGTCCTCCACATTTGAAGCTAGTTATAATTCTTGTAGACTTGTGTAAGGTAAACTGTTATATTAAATCGTTTTAGAAAAGTTTAACCTTGAGATAATAACAGTAATATTCCAGAACCACATCAGTAAATCATTGCTCTTGTCAGCAAGGGCAATTAGAAACCAATTTCACTGGCTGGCCTTTCAGGAGCAGGATTTTTTCAAGAAAATGCCTTAAAACATCATCATAAAATAGAGGTTTTTCTTTCAGTTTCAGCAATAATGTCTTTGCAATTGCCAGTAAACTTAAGCCGCACAGCCTTTCTTGTGTTTGTGTTTCTTGATAACATGCATGAATTCTATTCAGGGCTTAAAAAGAACGATCGACTCTAGCAGTACAGCTTGGAATCCTGATGACAAGTTCTGATAATTTATAAATTTCTTTACATGCAATTTGAAGTTGATTTTCTTTCATTAATTTTAATAAGTCATAAACTGGTTTCGCAGCAAACTCATCAGAAGTAAATAATACTTTATTTCGTTTTTAAACGAATATAATCAAAAATCTGGCCATAGAAATCCTTTAAGTTATAAAAAAATATAATATATAAATAGTTATTAAAATATTATCGGGAAACATCTTTGCGTATTGACCATATTTTTGGCTACAAAGAAGTTGAAAAAAATCAAGTTCCGAAAGCGAAGAATATCTTTCTTTCATCTCCAGACACAAGCAGTTGACCATTTCTTGTTACAATCGAAGACTCGCGCTCTTCTGCTCTTCCGACCTTTTCTTTTAGGCCTCAGTTCATCAATTGTGCGCATTTCTTTTAATGTAAAGATCCAAATTCCTTTAAACCCATGCTTCCTGTCATTTCTGAACTGCTGTATACTGCCATGAACTTTCTTATAATAATACATTATAGGATGAAAGTCGCAATATATTATTCAAGACATTTTACTTTTTAAACAGCATTTTAGCTTTTTGCTGTTGCCCATAGACATGTGCCTTGTGTGCCTCTAAAAGTAGTTTTTATATAACGCATGTTTTCATAATGCGATTTACAACTACAGGAATACTATTCATAAAATGCAAACTTTTGGTAAATGTTTGATGACTGTAGTCGGCTATAGAGCGATATTATCTCGAACATTGAAACTTTTTTTTTTTTTTTGAGATTCTTCCACAGCAAGTGAAACAGATTGGAATCTCTTTTCTTTTATTTACATTGATGTGTTTTTATTTTATTTTCCAGAGACTGAATGTCTTGATGTTTCAAACTTGTAGCTTATCACTGCATGTAGCGTTACAAAATTTTCGCGTTATCTTGATTTTTCTTTTATTCCTGGTATTATTATATACACTTAATTTATTTTATTTTTATTTGTTAATAATCACTTAATTTAATTATATTATTTCAATTTCTTATTTTATTCGAATTTATTTCTTATTTTTATTTGTTAATTATCACTTAATTCGATTATTTTATTTTAATTTCTTATTTTTATTCAATTTATTTATAATTTTTATTTGTTAATTATCACTTAATTCGATTATTTTATTTTAATTTCTTATTTTTATTCAATTTATTTATAATTTTTATTTGTTAATTATCACTTAATTCGATTATTTTATTTTAATTTCTTATTTTTATTCAATTTATTTATAATTTTTAATGTAAATAACTCACTAAAAAATGAATATTTTCGATCCTTTTTAAATAATGCAACTAAGCGGAGTTAGCTGAAATCCGATCGCTTTAACACCAATGACGCAAATTCCACTTGAAGGACGATTTAAGTATCGTTCAGAGCCAATGAAAAACCGTCATCCTTGGGTGTTGGACAACGACGGCATAGCTTGACAAACGTTGCAAAACTTTTCTCCCGTACTAAAATCGGTGACACCAAAAATCCAGCACTAAAGTGCCAATTGTGCATATGTTAAAGTATTGCAATAGTGTGCGGTAGGAAGTTTTCAGAATTATGCTATCAACGTGAATGTTATGCTATATTTTCACATAGAAAAGTATTGTTTATTTTACTCGTCGGAAAGTGGAATTTTATTAACAATTAACAATTTTATTATCAGTTTAATTTAAAATTAAATTGCGGGAGTTTTTAATAGAAATAAATTCCCAAATATAATAATATGATATCGGTGGTATTTGCTTGCTTCTGTGCGTGTGCGCCGCACACCCGGGATATTCTCCCATGCTCTAAATGCTGTTCTGCTTTTCACCTCTAAACAGCTTAGATGACTCCTCAGGATTTGGATATTTGTCCCCTATTCAGTAGTATTGTTTAGTAAGATTTTATTGTATAAAGTTACACGTAAAGTTCAGATTGTAATTGCTAGTACCATTGTAGAAAATATAGGATGAAAGAAAGTTTAGTATTTTAAAAAACGTTTTAACTGAACAAGTGTCTTCCTTTTAGGATGAGATCATGGAAAATTACTTGAAAACCTCTACTTTCCCTGGAAAACGTATAGAGTTAAAAAGAACGCCTTATTCTTTATTCAATTTCCTATTATGGTGCTTCCTCATGGGTGTTCCACTCATGACCGCAATTTACAAATTGCTATTTTGTGGTAATCCATGGGTTGCGGCAATTACTATCTTCGGGGTTCTTGTAGGTAGGTATTTGTTAAGCAGCTGCTAATCTTTGCGCTGGTGTTCTCAAAATAAAGGGGCATTCTACAAAATTGTGTATCTTGATTCACAGCACATGAAAGGAAATGCAAGTTTCGTTGGTGATTGGTGAGGGAATTTTTCTGGAAAAGTCAAGGATTTTTTTCCTTCAATGTGTGTGTGGAAACACACATTGGAGAAACCGTAACAACACATCTGCAAAAACCGTAACAAAGAAGTAAAACTGCATTTGCTCACATGCTGTTGCGTAATTTATTCAAATTTCATATTAATGGTGATATTTTGCTCGGAATATCTGGAATTATTTTATGATAACAAACTGCTTTTTAACTTGCAATATTCGTTTGTTATCATTACAACATAAACATCCAATCAACGTCTCACAATACCGTTTTTCGTCAGCAGCTCTTTGAGTTGTATCTGCCTCTGTTGATTTAAAGAATTTGCTTATGGATGGTTGCGATATGAACATATTTTGAATGATTGTGTTAAATCTGAGAAATGAAAATAAATTTTGAAAGCAAGTGCAGATAATGTAAGTGACTGTGAATGCCGCCATTATTAGGCTAACAAGCCTGAGTTCAACTTCCAGTATGTAAATTGGCTATATACAGATGTGTTATGCAGGGAAGGTCCCGTTGCAAGCGACCTATGGCACAATCTTGCAGAGTAACATATGCAAATTTAATACACCATAACACATGGTGAACCAAGGAAATTTTGTGAGTCATAGGAGGATATAGGGAGGTGGTGGAGTTGTGAGAATTGTAAGAGAGAATGCAAGCAGTTCCATTTTAGTATGTTTTATCTCGTTGGAGTTTGTAAGTCTAAGTGTGCAAGGTCTATTCCCAAAGTTCCTTTTCTAATCATCGCTCATCCAAAATAAAGGGGTAGGGTCAAATCAAGACTTAATTCATATCCAAGAAAACATACTAATCGTGGCACAATCTAATCTTTGCGCTCCTTCCATCATAAACATTAGTCAACGAAATAGATGAATTTTAGGGGCAACCGTATGTACAATCTCACCTTCACATTGGCACAGAATGATCCTTTCTGTCCTTGCCTCATAGAAAAACAACAAGTCGGGGGCAAATAGCAAAAGCAAAAAAAAAAGAAAAATCTCACAGGAATGTGTAATTCACATTTCAATTTTTAGATTAAGTTCATTGATAAGTTTAATCAAATGGTCTGTGTTGTAAATTTATTTGAATTTTACATTAATTATTCTGTAGTTGATCTAATTTGATTTGGCCACAAATTATCTCTTCGTTTTGAACGCCAGTGTAGTTTGAATAAGTTAATATTTTGCTGCAAATTTACAGAATTAAATTATTTTTTAGTGTTTTCCATGATGCACTTAATGATCGGTATGACGAAAGCTGATCATGGGTCCTCCTATGGTAAAAGCACAAGCTCCCCAATGAACAATGGTGTTGTCGAGCAACCAGCCACCAATGGTGGATTAATCAGCCATCCTCCACCGTCTACTAATTCGGAGAACCTCCATAAGCGGGATGTAGGGAAAGAAGACTTATGATAATATTTATACGGTAGAGGGGTGTCATGTTATTCGTTTCGTATAATACGAATTCTTGCCATCGTATATTCATAAGAGACTTACGCATGCTGTTAATAAAATGCTTTATTTTATTAAAAACACGTATATAAAACAAAAATTTTTGAAACAAATTGCGATGCCATTACTGGTCAAATTTAGCTGTTTAATCTTTAAGCATGTCATTTACTTCTGTAATCTTTCAGAATAAGATTATTATATCAGGATCATATGACGTGTTTATAAGCTTATGCATGTCGTATATTTGAAATGTCGTTTTGAAGTAACTGGCCATTTTTCGTATATCCACAATTTTATAAGCATATATCGTTTTTTCCTCTCTTGAATGCATAACTAGTATACATATAAAGGTTAAACTTATATATGGGGGAAGTTTTTATAATAAAACAATTGAATGTATTCCTTTATGTATACAAATGCAGAACAAAATGCGAAAGTACAAACGAAAATGTTTATTATCCTACATTGTGCATCGTAAGTGGTGCTGAAAATTTTTGTAAACTATGCTAAATGTATAGTTTCCACATCTTGATATTATTTAATATCACAAAATTTTACAATTTATACTTATAAATATCAGGGAAAGTACAAAATAGAAATATTCTACATACAAAGAAAAAAAAAATATTCTTGGTTTCCTTTTTAATTATTACAGAAAATTGTATATAAACTGCTCCAAATTTTCACGTATTTTTTTCTAAAGGAATTGCAAAAGTGAGTTGTTTTTTGCTCTATGAATATTTGTTTTTTAAAAAACATGACATTTTCTTAAATACAAATCAAAAGTTCTGTCATACCAGATGTTCATTATTTTTGAAAAAATTTACAATCTCGTTTAGTAAAATGACGATATGTAGAAAGGAACATTATATATTTCTGATTATAAACATGTGTACTTTTATATATCAGGTATATTGACGCAATATAATAATTATCAACTTTTATCGAAAATGTATATATTTGTATTGCAAGTTTAATTAGAGAAAGCTATGGATGAACAGGGCAAAAATGTTGTATCTGTCTCGTGCAAATAATCAGAAACGTCGTAAGTAAATCTGGTTTATGTGTTTTTATTTCACAATTCGACAAAAAAAAAAAAAAAGCTGATAATTTAACAAAGATTCATCTAGCAAGTTAATATGTAAACTGAAGTTGATTTTTAGACAAGTTTTCCTTATTGTTGTCAGTCCTGCTTTAGTGTAAAAATAACATGTTTGTATATCACATCGTTAATCATAGTTCATCTTTCAACAGTGCTACTAATTGCTTACTATGATCCAATATCTGTGGGGTGATTTTGTCCTTAAAAGAGCCCACTTCATGCCAAAAATATAGGTCTGTTGACCTATGGTGGTATGATGGTACGTTTACGGAATGTGTGTCCATGCGCACAACCCACCAGAGTCTAGGATTTGAGTTCCTTGACAGAGGGAAGTTGGATTTTTTTGAATAACTATGGGAGCAACATAACTTTTTCTGTTCTTGTACTATAGAAAGACACAACGCTTATTTTTGCAATTTATTTCGCTTGCTATTTGCATCCCCACCAGAATAGTAAATTAGCATCCCCAAGAGTGTTGTTAATATTTTAAACTGGTCGACATTCTTCCCACAGCGACAGGATTCCCACATGGTGTGTGTCAAAATGTGAAGTAAAATTGGCCAAGCACAACTGGGAAAGCCTGAAGGAAATACTTTATCCTCATGCATCATTTTTGATGAACATTTGTTGGTACAACTGAATATAATTTTTTGAAGCACTTTAAGTTGCATACATTGAAGCAGTATTATACTAGAGTTTCCATAGTTTGATAGTTTACACATCGTGAGAGATGGCAATTGAAGAGCTAGAAGTATTATATTTAGTTTTGTATTAACCCTTTCAGTCCGAAATGCCCAAATGGCTTGAAGGACGGAGATCGCCTGAGAATTGAAGGTTGGGTAATTTAAGAAGGGCTGAAGAACAAGTTGGATTTTCAACCCCTTCAGGAAGGCTTTATAATAAATAGAGCTCTTACAATGGTCCATAGTTCTCCTGTCAATCCTTCAGGAGTATTGTTGATTTCTTAAATCACCTTTCCCAAATGCCACCCCCATCACTGCTCTGCCGGATTTGCTCCTTTTTTAGAAGCATTATACGCGTTTATATTCTAAAAGTGCTTTTACATATAAAACACGAAAATACCTTTATAGTAATATACTTAAATTAATTAATAGCAACAAATTTATCAATCATTGAATCGAAATTAATTAATATTAATATAACATTAATATAATGTTAGTCGTGCACAAGAGAGGAGTTTTGGGTTTTAACCCCCCCGTTTGAACAAAATTATTGAAATTCCCTATGTACCGTTTTTATTTCCTTAGGCTTGAATAGAGCATGCAAGATTAAATTACTATATATTTTATTTATGCTTGCACTTGCATAACATTTATTATAAATGTTATATAATTTATATTATTAACATGTATTATTTATTATAAACATGATGTAATATTTATTATAAACATGATGTAATATTTATTATAAACATGATGTAATATTTAATATAAACATGATGTAATATTTATTATAAATATGATGTAATATTTATTATAAACATGATGTAATATTTATTATAAACATGATGTAATATTTAATATAAACATGATGTAATATTTATTATAAATATGATGTAATATTTATTATAAACATGATGTAATATTTATTATAAACATGATGTAATATTTATTATAAACATGATGTAATATTTAATATAAACATGATGTAATATTTATTATAAATATGATGTAATATTTATTATAAACATGATGTAATATTTATTATAAACATGATGTAATATTTATTAAACAGCCTATAATTTTTATTAAACATGTAATTCTTTGTGATATTTCGTGTTATATACTTATGGAAGTATTGTGCAGGGGCTGACTCTTGAAATTTAATTCTTTTGAAATGAAATTCTCATGAAATTGACTCTTTTCCTTAGGCGCCCAAAAGCCCAGCGTCACCTCTAATATTTCATAAATATTAAATCTGAAGATAACGTTAAGAGGCAAATTACCACTAGAAAGCACGCATGAAAATCTAATGAGAACAATTGAAGCATTAGTCTTTAACTCGCAGTATGAGGGCCACTTGTGACCCACCGACACGTTTTATACAGTCCGCCGGCTGATGAAAAAGTACAAATTCTTTCACACGAAAATAATGCTCCTTGATCCCTTTGAGTCCGTATTTTATTCCGTTCACATTTTCACATTTCGTAATAAATATCTTAAAAATGCTAGAGAACTAAAGAAATACGCGGTCATCCCGCAACTGCGTTTTACCAGCCGCGTAGAGTAGTTGGCGAGAGCTGGGGGCAAGTTAAATAGTGCGCCCGCGAAAACTCCTTTCCGCCAGCCCAATATCGAAACACTTCCCCCAAGCATGTATATTTTATTTTAAGAAAATACTGATATACTTAAAAAAATTAAATGTTAAATGGTTTTGAAGTAAGATGCATTTAAGGTCAGTATATTCAAATGTATTTAAAATCGCCTTGTTTTAATTTGTGCAAATTTTTCATTGGCAGTATCGAAATCTACATTGAAATCTTTTAACCAATAGCGTAGCAATTAAAATTTTAGGGGCTCAATTGGTTTTAACGAAGATTATGTGACACGGCTTTAGAATAAATTATGTGGTTTGATATCCTCAATACGGGGCTTGAAAACATTTGAGCCCCTCCCTTTTTTACACCATTGGTCTCAATTGATACTGTTGCCAGGTTACTTAGTATTTCTTGACTCATTGCACATCTTCGATAGGTTTTAATTAATTTCAGTTTTGAAAACCAAATGTAATTGTTTTCGAATATGGGCATTTTATCAATTGAGAGAACTATTTGTAAAAAATCAAAATGCTAATATATTTATTAAATTTTTTATAACTACTATAGGCAATTGGTAATCGATTAAAATGCACTAAATAAGCAAATAAATAGATTATATTCACTACGTTTATTTTAAAAAGGATGTGCTATGACCATCGCTACCAATTGGACACACATATACATCATAATTATCTAATGCTAGGCTTTGATCAACGACTCAAGTGTTTGAAACAGAATATATTAATATTTAATTTGAACACTGTGACTTAGTTTTTGTAGGCTTACTCAGGCTTCATATTTAAATTATTGCTCAAATCAGAATGTTCTCGTTCAACATAAGCTTATTCATACTTAAAATTGTTTGCAAATATTTCACACTCTTTGCTTACTTAATACATCTGTTACGTCGTAGAAAACCAATTATTCTGGTAATATGTAAAATAATCAAAAATGTTGAAAGCAATGGGCATTTGGCACGTAGAATAGTTTGCGAGCAATGTAGTGGTGTTGGCTGCGTACGAAGCTCCAGGGTGAAGATATAAACGCTGTTAGAAGAAACGCAGCATCGAGTCCAACTAAATGAGAATGTTCAATTGTCCTTTTCTCAAAATACGATGACAATTATCGATTAATAGGTGAGTTCATTTATTGTCCCCTAATGTCTCGACTCCAAAGCTAGTGATGGACGATGTTGAACTTACCATGCGTGAAACACTAAGTTCCACCAAAAACATAAACTACTATCGTAGCTTTCCGAAATAATATGATGCACAGCTTTAGAATGCTATGGAAATCTTTACGCATACAAAGTTTTACGCATTAAAAGTTGATGCATACTATTTGACTAATATAATGGAGCAAAGCTAAAAGGGTAAACTTAAGACTTTGTAATCAGAAAATAGACTTTTAATTTAAACTCAAAACTAAACATATTTTTAAAGAAAGCTACTCGCAACATGTAACAAATTCAAAATCAAATACGCAAGAAGCTAAGAATGAAATAAAGATACGAAAGCTTCGGCATTCTCATTCCAAGTGACTATTTTCACCAGTCGATTTCTAAAGTAGAAAAGTCTGTCCGCGTATCTCATTAGACATGCAACGAGAATTACAACTTCACTGAGAGACAGAGAGAGAGAGAGTGAGCTCGCGCGGGAAAACAAGATCACAGAATGATGTAACGCTACATCACTACTTCAGCGGGGGGAGCGGCTTACATGATTACCAAGCGTTGTCGCCAAATCAGAGAATTGGAATGTCACTTTGCGACCCGAACGAGTCGTCACTGTAGGTGATATTTGACTGGCGAGTTCGCAACATATAAATCTGTAGACTCATTCAACTGGTATGCTGGCTTTAAAAGATCGATAGACACGTTACTTTCTTTACCATTAACCACTAATTTGAAATATTTATCCGCATGTTGTAAGACTTCATACGGTCCTTTATAAGGTTGCTGTAAAGGCTTTCTAACCATATCCTGCCGTATAAACACGTGCGAAATATTTGGCAGGTCCTTGTGCACGAAAATCGCCCTGGCACTGGCACGATCAGTCGGAACAGGCCTCAACTTCTGCATCCGGTCTTTTAATAGTGAAAGAAACTCCGGATGTGAAGGAACTGGCGTTGTTGATCGAAAGATCTCGCCAGGTAACCGCAGCGACGTTCCATACACTAGCTCTGCTGTGGAAGCTCCCAAATCCTCGTGCAACGCAGCTCGAATACCGAGAAGTACAGTTGGCAGCACACTAAGCCATCTGTCCGTGTCGTGGCACATGATAGCTAACTTCAGGTGACGATGGAAACGTTCGATGAGGCGTTACACGCCGGATGGTACGCGGTTGTCCTGCATTTGTGGATCCCCAAGAAACGGCTTAACTCACGGAACAAATTACTTTTTAACTGACGGCCTTGGTCAGTAGTGATCTGCTCCGGAACCCCGAATCTTGCGATCCACCCTGCGTAGAATGTTTCTGCGACTGTTTCGGCGGTTTGATCTCTCATCGGGAACGCCTTCGGCCACCGGAGGTAGCGATCGCTGCACGTAAGAACGTACGAATAACCACGGAACGGAGGAAGAGGACCCACGATGTCAAGATGAACATGTGTAAATCGGCAAGAGGGTAATGGGAAACTGTCAAGTTCAGACTTGTGGCTGTGCACCTTGGTTTTCTGACAGCCAAAACAAGACCATACCCACAAAAAAACGCCAGACTTGAGAGATTTTCATAAAAATCGTCCTCTAAGCAGATCCACAGTGGCTCTGACACTGGGGTGAGATAAGCCGTGTATCGCCAAAAAAAAACTCTCTCCGACTATTCTCCGGTACATACGGCCGCACATTACTAGCTTGCGCGACGTACCACACCAAAGAATAGCGCCTGAAGATGAGAATGTCAAGGGCTTAAAATCAAAACCAGCATCGCATCACGTAAGTCCTCCAATTCGCTGTCAACAAGCTGGGCGCACGCCATAACATCAGAGCTAATTAATCCCGACACCTCCAGGGCGGCGATGCTTGATCATGCGTCAGCAACACACTTTTGCCCACCTGGAATAAATCTAATATCGGTCGTAAATTGACCAATAAAATCCAAATGACGCTGTTGACGAGGGGAACACTTGTCACTGCACTGCTTAAAGGCAAAATTTAAATGGGATTTTCTCAAAAACTTGCATTCCCTTTAAAATTTTAAACGCGGTACGTTGACGACGTTTCCATCCTTTGGAACGGACCCGCCGGAAACATCCAGTCCATGATTTCCTCAATGAATTCTATTGATCAGCACGCGGAATTTTCCCTTGAAATAGAAAAGAATAATTCACTCTCCTTTCTTGATGTTTTGACCAAGAAATCACAAAATCAATTTATTACTACAGTATTTCGTAAGCCGTCCTCAGTTTCCTTTCCTCCACATGCCAAATCTTGCCATCCTATTAAGCAAAAGATGGCGGCATTATACACCTTTGTGTTTCGGGTTGTACAACTTTGTTCAACTCCTGCATTACTAGCCCAGGAATTAAATGTTTTGAAACGCATCGTAGTCGGCAGGGGTTTTAACCACAATATTATTAATCGGGCGCTGGCAAAAATAAGTAGGCTTCGCCCCATCACAACTCTCTCCAACCACTCCATAGCTGACTTCTTCGGCTTCGTCAGTCTCCCGTTTTTTTCGAAACTTGGTTTTGCGGTGGCAAAAATGAAAAAACAAAAAAGCAAATTTTCGCGTCACATTCTCCCCGTACAATAAAATTTCTGGATTCAAAATCAAAGACTGCTTCTTCCTCACTCAACGTTGGGTAGTGTATCAAATATTTTTCCGGTGTGGCCTTTCATACATCGGCTAGTCTAAACGTGCCTTGAAACATAGGTTAAAAGAACACAAAACATACGTAAAAAAGTCTTCCATCGCGGTCCACTGTTGGGAAAATAACCACAAACTCAACTTTGACGAACCCACTTTACTTTGTCA
>QLNU02015359.1:31058322-31069333 GCA_006491805.2 Dysdera silvatica | reverse complement strand
CACCAATTTCCCCAGCAGTTTCAACTATTGTCTTAACAATGTTTTCATTTGCTTCTGAGATATCACTTTCATCAATAAGTCCTTCCAGTGCAGAAAAGCGATTTTTTAATTCCAACTTGAATGCCTCGGTATTTACTTTCAGTTTCATTAGATCCACCCTCTTACTTACTTGTTTCCTAATGAGCTTCTGTCGTTCTAATTTAGTATTTAAGTGCACTTTACATCTCACCATTCGATGATCACTTCCAGTATTAAATCTGTTCAGTACACTGCAATCTTCAATAATTGATTTCTTGTTTGCCAGGATATAGTCAATTTCACTAGTTCCCCCATTTGGGTGTTTCCATGTCCATTTTCTTTGCGGTTTCTTCTTAAAAAATGAATTCATGATGCTAAGGTTTTCAGCTTCTGCAAATTCGATGAGTTGATCGCCACGTTCATTCCTTTCCCCATATCCGTATTTACCAACCGATGTCTCTCCTTGTTCCTGTTGTCCAATTCTTGCATTGAAATCCCCCATGATGAGCTTGATATGTTGTTTCCCTTTGGTGTGTAACTCTTTGATTTCTTCATAAAATTCTTCAACCTCTTCGTCGGTATGGCTTGATGTTGGTGCATATACCTGTACTATTTGAAGTTGGTATCGCTGGGTTAGTTGAACAACGAGCCTCGCTGCTCGATCTGACGTGCTTTCGACTTCAAGAAGGTAGTCTTTAATTCTTTTGTTGATTAAGAAGCCAACACCACTTGTTCTTCCAGTTTCCGTTCCTCTATAATAAAACAAATGTCCACTTTTAAGTTCCACCAACTCTTCACCTTTTCTTCTAACTTCACTGAGTCCTACAATGTCCCATTTGATCTTGTCAAGTTCTTCTTCCAATTCCTGAAGTTTTGCTTCAGAAGCAAGGGATCGTCCATTAAACGTAGCCAAGGTCAATAACAAACGGCAGCCTGGGCCATTCCAGTGATTCTTAGCACCCCCTGCTTTCATGCCACACTGACCGCTGCCTTGATCAGGAGCACTCCAGCACCTGGAGACTAGGGGCCATGGTTTCTGGTGTGTCAACATAATGGAGGAATTAGCCATAATTTCACCACGCTGGCTAGACGGGTTGGTGAATTAGCCCTCCCCTTCCGCCTTTCTATCCGTGTAGCAAATATTAATTTGCCACATAAATAGAAAGCTCAGCCTGCACCACTTGAAGGCGGGGTAGGACACTAGGTTACTGGCCTGGCCGGTTCCACACATCGTCACATACGTTCAGCGTGTGGGTCTCCTTCCAGTTAGATACCAGCAACCCTTTTGCAGGCCATATATATATATATATATATAAAATCACTTTTACTAACTAGCTGGTGCTTAACAACTTTGCAATTGACTTTTTGCCCTTATCTTGAATAGTTTTCGAGATAGCAGCTCTAAGTTCTCAATTTTTCCGCTAGGGGCGCTGCACGCAGTCTCATCTTATAACGCATAGTCACTTTACTATACCTATACATCACGTTCATACATATAGCTCTCTCCGTTCGACAGTTATCTGCGTGTATAAGGACTTCACTAACCACCCTGTATATAATAGTCTACTACATGCAGTAGAACCGGCTTGAAGCGACCACATTTCGGACTAGAATGTAATGGTCACTATAGGCAAGTGGACTTGATAGACTTTTGTGTAGGCAGGATTAAGTCTTTACCAGTTCTTACCTACAAAAAGTGGTCAATTTACCAGGTTCCACTGTAGAGTTTTTCAATAGTTCGTGCAACCTTTAAATATACGATAAATGAAATTTAATAACGTAAAACGCGTTAGATCATTAGATCATATTCTTTCGAATAAGATTAAATTAGTTGGAGAATTAATGCACAAAGTTTCTTTCTCAGCAATGTAAAATTTAATTCTTTGATATTCAAACATTGGCGTAACTAGTCCCAAGTTCTAGAAAGGGCAATCAAGTTCTAAAGAGGGCTAAAACCCCCATGCTACTGCTTAGCATTCAGTTCTAATTTTTTATTTCTTTGTGGAGGAAGAGCTGAGTCCGTTATAGTTCCTCCGCCCCCCTCTTTCGCTAATGTATTCAGATGAATTTCTTACACTTTTCTTAGTCTGAAAGTGTCATAGATATATTTTGTTCCTGTGTCTGTAATTACCTTTAGTTACTCTTGATTTTTGTCGACTGACCTAATTCAAAATTAGAAACTAGTGTGCCGTCGAAAACATTATTTTTATGTACATGTGAAATATCTTGAACGGGTACTCAAAATAGGTAGTCTATTGGTAAAGCTAATAAATATGAGAGAAATGCCGACCGGTTTTCAAGGCTCACCTTCTTATTCTCACCTTCGTATTGCATCGCAGAGGAAAATATGAGATGTAGATGTGATAAACTGCTTATTATTCCTTTAACGTGCATTGTTTTTGTTTTTAACGTTATTGGTTTATATTTTCTGTCAAAAATAAATTCGTCACGGCTCACCAAGGTTTTGTAAAGGTACAAGAACCGAACATTTATATGAGAATTTGAATATTCTGAATGAGTGCTGTTTTCTCTTTAGAAATCCTAGAAGTTGAATAGTTGGAGTTCCTGATTCGTCTTATGTTTAGCAAAAAGTATGTGGTTCGTTTTTTATTTGGCAGCTATGAAATTTGTAATAAATGTTCGAGTAAATTAATTTAAAAGCAAGTGTTTAGTTAAACCTAATACAGTGAAATCTGCCATTGTCAGACATTTTTTCCTGGTCCTGACAAATATAGAGCGTATCATGTTCAACCTTATCTATTATTATTATTATTATACATTTTCCCGGTCTCTTTAGTGTAGTTATAGGCAGATTTCACAGTTATAAATGCAAATTTGCTTAAACTGTAAATAAATATGCAATAATTGTTTTAAACTGAAAATGTTGGCTTTAGAGTCAAATTGGTGAGTATATGTTCCTTGACCCTTTTCCTTAGGTTAGATACTCCTGTTTGTTGGATTTCGTTTTTGAATAAAGATCTAAAAAATTATGATCTTTAATGGACAAAGTCCAGCCTTACGTTCTTGGTAAGGCATAAACTATATACCTATACTGCAGTTCTGAAGTTATTGGGTAGCATCCACATCATATTGATAAACATTTTCTTCCCATTCCATCATTGACGTTAGAGAATAGGAATCATTCTGTATCTAAAAATGAATGGCCACCTAAAATTGTCACATCATATTGGTTTTCAGGTAATACCAGCTGTTGATCATAGTGCCTCTTTGTTCTTGCTGAATGATTAAAAAATTACATCACCATTTATTAATGGCAGAGCCTTGTAGTGTTTTGGGGGGGTAACATGCTCGTCTATAATGTTGGTAAAATGGATTTGATTCTAACGATAATGTAAAAAACGTGCCACTTTTCTGTCCACCGTATAGAGTTTGGTTTCCTCAAAACATGCATGTCTTGATACAGTATGATCATAACTAGTGACGGGAGCCTTGGCAAAAATCCCTAAATTTTTGAGGAGGGAAATATTTTTTTTCCCCAGGAAAGTTATTTTCCATTTATTCTATGTAATGTTCTTCCCTTTTTCTCTCATACATATCTATTTTTTTATGCAATCAAACTCGGGTTACTTTTCAGTAAATTTGGGAGATACAGTAGGAAAATGGCATGAATGTTTGTATAAGAAATAAATATTTCGAAGATCGATTAAAAATAAAAATAAGAAAAATTTACATGGAAAATTGGACATATAATAGAAATTAGTAAAAATTTTAGACATAATTTGTACATAGAAATACAACATGCAATCATTTGAAAATTTTTGTCTTTTTATATTTTTGTATGTACAATTTTGCTATAATTTTCCATATAGAAAACTGTAGCCTGAGATATATAACCGTTATTAAAGGGAGTGAAATATGCATCCCCTGCTAACAGTAATTTGCAGGTGCGAGAGTGCTTATTTTTCCTTAGTTTTTAGCATAGTTGTTATCATAAATATAGATCCTGACAAGTTGCAAACCTATAATTCTTAATGTTTAAAATTGCATGGAATTAAATTTTTCACAGAAAGTTGAGTTCAAGGGAATTACACTGCTATAGTTTTGACAACAAATAAGCAGGCACTATATTATTTCGCTCCATAAGCTTCTTAATTTCGAATTAAGGTATTTCAATAATTATATATACAAACAGTAAAACCTACTAACTTGGCCAGCTTCCTATCTAGGACCCCCATGGAAAGGAAGCAAAAAAGCCTGTGCATTAACAAGAGATGAGACCTTTCTAACCTGACCACTTGCCTATCTTGGATGTTGGCCAGAGAAATAGTTGAAATTTGGCACAAGGTATGTTAAAATATAATTAAAATCTCTTTTTAAATTCACCACCAATAATGCAGCCTGAAATTGTTGTAATCTTGCGGTACTGTAGAGAAGCATTGAAAACATTGGGAGCCCAAGCCAAACGCTCCATCGAGCAAAAATTAGTTATTTTGGAGCTAAACAGATTTTGTAAACCATGCAAGTAAAAATTAAATAATTGTAATGACAGTATGTGATTAATAAATTCGTAATGTATGCATAACATATTAACGGGCTGCACGAGCTAAGTAGAGTGTCGTTTTTAAGAAGTAGGGATGGCTCATTCCTTTATAAGTTGGCTATATATATTTTATGACCTGTCCAAATTGACCAAGGATTAAAACTGTGTGCATGGTCTTACCTTGTTTGGTGTAGAATGATCCTTGCTGTTCTTGCGCTATGAAAATATAACCAACTAAGCCATTTCCAACTTCGGACAGAACTATAAAAAGTAGTAAAATGACTTTAAAATTTTGCCTGGATAAAGAAGAAATAGCCCACTCACAGTTACTTATATTTTCTATTGTACTGGAGCAACAGAAAGGGCCAAGGGAATTTCTTTCCCATCTGTGATGATGTCACTGTGTTCGAACATAGACCGTCAAGCTTTATGTCACTGCTGATCTTATTGGGGATGGGGGAAAATTTGCAAGCCAAAATATAGTGATTTTTTCCTATATTTTGTCTGTTACGAGGTGGCCCTTTCTTTTCAGCAAATGCAAATAGATCTCGAAGGGTAATAATTTTCAAACTTTTTTAAGCTACAGTTTTATCTGTCTAATGAGTCTGAGGCTCACCCGAAGAAAATATGAAATATAGAGCCCGTTTCATCTTTAATATGGTGATATGTGTTCATCTGGTTTTGTATACAACCTACCATTGCAATATATTTAATGTAATTGATATACAGGACTTGTAGCACCAGTTTGCACCGGTTCGTAATATAATGTATTAAAAATATTCTATTTACTTAATTAATAATTTCTGCATTTAATATTATGGTGTCATCTAGTGTTGCTAATCCGCTTAAAAATATTTCATAGAACACTTACATAATTTACACATGTGAATTCCAGCTGCACTTGCACGGGTTCCAAGTTGTAATGAAATAATATAGTAAGAGACATCACGTTTCTTTGTCTCCGTTTAATAATCAGAGCATATACTTAATACGCGTACATGCCGTGTAACCTTCTCAACTCCCCTACAAAACAATAATTCTGCTTTGATTAGCAGTTTTTCCAGAGCTGTACTCATGAGAAGTACTCATGAGAGTAAGCATCTTTTAAGATCTAAAATCCTTACAAGAACTTTAATTCAAATTTCCTGAGTAAGATTTTGATTTACTTGCCTTTGCTCATAATTCATATTTGTCTTGTATTATAGAATATTGTAGTTTTGTTTGCTTTTAGCTCATAATTTTTTATTTGTTTTCAGATACTACAAAGGACAAACATGACTGACTTTAGAAAATCTGTTTTGTTTCAGGCTCTCCTTGGGTTTGTATTTCTCACGAGTGGGTTTATAATCAATTTATTACAGGGCGTCCTCTATCTACTTTTGTACTACACCAACAGAAATTTATATAGAAAGATAAATTACTACCTTACTTACACCTGTTGGTCTCGTAAGTAGCTGTTCTAATAATTTCTTTACTCCTTTTTATTTCATGATTATCCTATGTTCTTTTAGTCTTGACATGGATACATAAAAATGGGTAAATAAAATACATAAAAATGGGTAATAAATGGGTAAATAAAGTGTGAATGCTACCATAACTATTATTTTGACACTGATGTAAAGGTTTAACAACACGACGTTTTGGGAACCAACTGCTCTTTTTGTCAAATGTGGACAGATTTCTGTCTTCACTTGGCAAAAGGAACAGTTCTTTCCCAAAACGTGTTTTTAAACATTATGTCAGTGTTAAAATAATAGCTATGGAATCTGGAAAACTTTGTCTTGTTCATATACTACATTGAAGACTTAGTTTACTATAAAAATAACGATTTTAAAATTAAAAATAGTAGTGTATATGTTACGGTAAATGTGATTAATCGGTTATTATTAATAATAACCGGATTTATTACTTTAACCGTAACGTATGTCATATATGTCCGGGCAAAAAAATACAGGGGATTTTTTTTAAAAAAGCCCACATAAAATGTATGAATTTTTCATTCTGTAAGTTAATACCAATTACTTAATTGTCATGTAGAGTTTTGGCGCGATTTGTTGACCAGTTAATTTACAGCTGATAGTTATGTTAGTCGACACAGTGTGTATGTTGCGATTTTTAAATTGGGTAAAGGTATCGAACAAAGAATTTGCCTCCAGCAAAATTTCTTGTGCTAAATGGTTGCAAACGTTGGAGAAGACCTACGGTGAGTCATATTTATCAAAAATATGAGCAGATAAGTGGTATTAAGTATTCAAAGGAGGCCGAGAAATGGTTGAAGACTTACCTAATTTTAGCCAACTTTCAAAATCTTCAACTGAAAAACTGAAGGAAATATTGATGAAAGTCTAATTCATTCAAGTTTAATTAAGAGTGATAACTCAGGATCTGAACATGTCTCATAAATCTGTTTGCACCATTTTAGTTGATATTTTCGTCATGAGACACATCGTGGCACTGTTTCACCAAAGGAGCTGAATTTTCTTCAAAAAGAGCTTCGTACACAAGTTGCTGATGACATGCTTGAGTGAGCCAATTCAGGCTTTACGTCTATGAAACGCATTATAATGGGTGACGAGATTTGAGTTTATGAGTTTGACATGCAAACCAGCTAACAAATTCGGAATAGTACTTTAATAGCGAGCCAAAATTTAAAAAAAACCACTTCAAAGTATCTCAAAAATCAAAGTCATATTGACTGTTTCTTTTGACTATTGTGGTGTTGTCTACTTAGAATTCCCCCGGATGAGCAAAGAGGCAACAAACAATATTATTTAAGCATCTAAGAGAGAATATTTGCTGTAAAAGGCTACATTTGTGGAATAAAAATTCTTGGATTTCACACCACCGTAATATGCCGCCCCACTCATCAAATCCAGTGTGCGGGTTTATACTTAAATGTTCAACGAATGTCATTGACCAGGAACCATATTCACTAGATATGGACATGTGAATTTTATTGTTTCCCAAACTTAAATAACGACTTCGCGGAAGACATTTAAGCCCACTGAAACCTTAAAACAAAATTTGCGAAAGAAGCTGAACGCAGTCAAGTGGTGTATCGATGATTTGATTATTCGTTGGCATAAGTGCATCACGTCAAATTGGGCCTATTTTGAAGGTGACAAAATAAATTTGGATGGGTAAACCAACATTTTGAGCTTTATTGAACAATTCCTGGTATTTATTTGACCCAATGTACCGTGAAATCTGTCCACAGCGATAGTTTCTCCTAGTCCCTAGAGTAGTGGTTCCCAAATTTTATATCCCACGGAACCCCTTCCTTGCCACAAGCATAGCCACAGAACTCCTCTATAAATATGGAAGGGAAACCAAAAGAGCTGTTAATTTACCTCTACTTGGACTTAAAAGTAAACAATAAATACAGGATAGCATTATAAAAGGCAACTAATACGTTTCTATTGTTGCTGGATATTGGTTATGGTCAGTTAACTCTAAGTGGTTGTCATGGGAAAAGTTACAAAATGTACAGGTTGTCTCGAAATTGTTGGCGATGTTTTACAATTTAATTGCAGAACCCCCAGAGGGCCATCACGGTACACTAGGGTCCTGCTGAACACATTTTGAAAATCATTCAGGGTTCCCACGCAACTTAGAGAACCTGGAATTGTCAGAGAACTTGAAATCGTCTTCAAAAGTCAGGGAAAACAAGTTCTTTTGATCAAAACCTGGAAATGTCAGGAAAAATTTACTTAATTTCTATTTTGAATAGCTGATTCTCCCACGAACTCCCCCGCAACTGAAATTTGGTTGAAAATTTTTTGATTGGTCAGGGAATTTTGCTGAAAAGGTCAGGGCATTTTTCTCTCCAATGTTAATGCGAACTCAGTTATTGCCCTAGAGTATAATTATTGACATATTTCACCGTGTGTATATCCAAATTATAACAGGCCAGATCAGTTTTCTCGCATACAGTCACAAACCCCGGTTAAATGCCACCATCCGTTACAAAGCAATTCGGCTCTGTTGCGAGTTTGGTGGTTTATCGAATTACCTACAAATATCTAAGGTATTTATAAATCATCTAAAATTGAATTGAAACGCAAATTTACCTTAGATGATCAAGTAAAAAGTTATCAAATTGAATTAACTTTCTCTTTTAAAGTTTTTACAGATTTTCTTATAACGCAGTAAACGTACTAGGTGACCCAGAATAATTTCCTTGAAAATAAAAATTTATATCTAGAGAACCAGTTGCGTTAATAAGCCCATATTATGGATTTAACGACTTTCACTATCTGAATCTTTTTAGGTAGAATCAAATTGTTCTTTTTTGTGCATTAAAGAGCTTCTTCTACTTTCCCTGAATATATGACGCCCGTATGTGTTATTGACCCTATATACAGTTATGCATACAGGGGAAGTACCACGTAGGGGCAATTCCTGAAAAATTCCCATTTTTATATATTAGACCAGGGTTTCAAAGAATTGTGATTGACCGGCACCGGTCCCTGGAGAAAAAATAACAGTCCTCTGAAAGTTTTAGAATAATTGTTCCATAAAACCAAGAAATATCAAAAAGCAACAGTTCTTTCCCAAAACATGTTTTGGCCGTCAGTATTAAAGTAATAGTTATGGAATCTGGTAAAACTTTGTTTTGTTCATATACTACATTGAAGACTTCGATTACTATAAAAATAATAGTGTATATATGTTCTGGCAAATAAATAGAGGGATTTTTTAAAATCCGCATAAAAGGTATGACTTTTTTTCTCTGTACGTTAACACCAATTACCTAATTGTCATGCAGAGTTTTGGCCAGATTTGTTGACCATTTTATTTAAAGGTGTTGATTAGGTTAGTCGACACAGTATGTAGTTTGCGGTTTTTAAGACGGAAAAAGCTTTCGAACAAAGAATTTGCTTCCAGCAAAATTTTTTGTGCTGAATCGCTGAAAAAGTTGAAGAATGCCTACGGTGGATCAGTTTTAACGAAATATGAGCAGACAAGTTATATAATGTATTCAAAGAAGGCTGAGAAGTCGTTGAAGACTTGCCTCATTTTATCCAACGAAGAGAAATTTTTTGATACGTTAATTGACGTACGTTTCGAAACGGCCTTGGTCGTCCCTCTTCAGGAATTTGAGTGATCCAAAACTAAACAGCACTGAAGTGTTGCCGTATCAGCACTGAAGTGTTGCCGTATCGGAACTGAAGTGCTTCCGTGTTTGCCGGTGAATTTGCGCGATACTAGCTCCATCTGTTGTTGACAAAAGGAAACTAGAAGATGTTGAAAAGACGTTTGATGTTTGAAGGACAGAAATTTTTTCCACACCTAGCTGAAACTCGAAGTCGTCTTGTGATCATTAAGGATATTTTCAGAGTTAAGACTTATGAAAAAGGCTTCCAAAAAATCCAATTCGGCTGGCCATCTCGGTTGACGGCTGATCGTCGGGTCTTGGAAGTTGGATTTGTCTTTTTTATCCTAGCAGTGAACAGCAATGGAGCAATTCATCCTTTAAAACGTGACGTTGATGTTCTTTGATTCCGTGCAGTAGAACATGTTTAGCCTGACCAATGTGGAGCACATTACATTGGCAAAATATTTGATATACTTCTCAGCGTTGGAGTTTAGGGAGTTCATCTTTAAGTTAAATTTATGTTTAGTTAATTAAGTTGAGTTAAGTTGAAGCCTGGATTTTATTGAAAGGGGAGAAAAAATGATCTTAAACTTCGCATGTTTAAGAATTTTGGCAGCAGAACAGCTAATTTTTTGGGAAAAGCGGGAGTACAACAGTACCGGAGTGTTCAACGTTAACGTGGTTAGAAAGCGTGGTTTTTGGCGAGAGTTGATGAATTCAGCAACGGCCAAAATGATATTGGGGCTATAACCTCCGTCGATTGCAAAAAATTAAGTTCTTCAGAGAATGTAGAGGAGGTTGAACATATTTTTAAGGCTCGGTTAACGTAAGTATAAAATGCCGCCATTTTTTTCTTAAACGGGTGACAGGATTTGTCTTGAGGCGGGGGTAAAAACGCTAATAGTGTTCTGTAAATCGACGTAATAACATAGCACCCTGCTTTTTTAATAATCAAAAGACCAAGGAAAGATAGGGCGCTGTCCTTTTCAATATCGAGTGAAAATTCCATATTTTTGTCATTGAGTTGACATTAGGAAGTATCGACAAACGTTGATCAGGTGGACCCCCCCCCTAAAATGATGAATATATAAGTATTGTGGTGTTGTCTACTTAGAATTTCCACCGGAGGAGCAAACAGTCAACGCATAATATTATTGGCATCTGAGAGAAGAACGTTTGCTGTAAAAGGCCAAATTTTGGGAGAACAATTCTTGGATTTCACACCACGGTGGTATGCTGTCACACTCCTCGGAACTTGTGTGCTTGTGTGCGGATTTTTACCCAAAAGCTTAACGAATGCCATCGACCAAGTTTCGTATTCACTTGATATGGACAAGTGTGACCGTTATTGTTCCCCAAACTCAAATAACCACTTCGCGGAGGAAATTTAAGAT
>QLNU02015359.1:31021693-31048379 GCA_006491805.2 Dysdera silvatica | reverse complement strand
TTTGATTACCAGAAATCCAGACCTTGCAAATTTCCCAATTCATTCCTTTTATCACGTACTCCCAAAACATTTGAGTTACAATCAAAAGAGATGTCAAGGAAACAAATTTTACCATTGGAACTAGTTTTTTTTTTTTAGTTTCAAGTAAACAGGTACTATATTATTACATTTCATAAACTTCCTATTTTTGAATTAGGGTATTTCAATAATTACGCATACACACAGACAGTAAAACCTACTGAGTTGGCCAAATTCTTATCTAGGACCCTGTGACAAAGAACCAAAAAAGCCTATGCAGTAATAGGAGATGAGACTTTTCTAACTTGACCACTTGCCTATCTTGAGTGATGACCATAGAAATAGTTGGAATTTAGCACAAAGTATGTTAAAACATAACCAAAATCTCTTTATAAATTGACCATCAATAATGCAGCCCAAAATTACTGTAATTTCTTTGGTACTGTGTAGAAACATTGGGCGCCAGGCAAAATGTGCCATTATGCAAAAATTGACCATTTTAGAGTTAGATTTTGTAAAGCATTCAGGTAAAAATTAAATAATTGTAATGACTGTATATGGTTAATAAATATTTCTATTTGTAATGTGTGCATAATATATTAATGGGGTGCACAAGCCAAGCGGTGTGTCCTTTTTAAGAGGTGGGGAGGGTTTATTCCTTTATAAGTTTGCCACCTGTCTAAATTGACCAAGGAAGTGTGGCATCAGTTGGTAGTCAACTTGGTTTCACTACATATATGTGTTACCGGCCAAACTAGTTTATCCCATGTGCATTAGGACAAACTAGTTCGTCTTAAAGCATGTAGGATAAACTAGTTTGGCCTGCTATACACTGGTCTGAAATCGTCTGACCTAGGCAATTGTAATTTGGCTTAATTTTATTGATCCAAACGACCGCTCCGGTGCCAATGTGGCTAAATTTTGTGTGTGTATTGCACTTCACCCCTACCATTTCATGTACCCTTGCTGGTTTCTGTTTATGTTGTCTATACCAGTTTCATATTTTTGCTTATGCCAAGAAAAATGTAAAAGCTACTTTGGTAATTTACTCATTTGTGTGTGTGTGTGGGGGGGGAGGTCAAGACTATGTACCTCCCCATTATCTACGCCATTGATTAAATAGGATTATAATAATATAGATGCAACAGTTTTATTTTAAATAAAATTCAGAATATTAAAAATTATTATTTTTATATTTTTTTGTTAAACTTTATAAAGCATGGTGTCATTTCCGATGGAAGAGCGTTCAATAATTTTGAAAGAGTTGAATCAACGTCATTATTACACATCAAATGCGTTTGAGAGCGACAAGGCAAATGAAAATTGGTATTTCAAATATTACAAGTATGGAAAAATTTTATTAGAGTAATAATATTTGAATAGTAATTATTATTTATTCTTCGAGACATTAATTGGCCTAGGGTAAAATCATATGTATTAGGAACAAATGGAATAGAATCTTCATCGAGTAATTGCAGAGAAGAGGTGTTAGGAGATAAGAGACACAAAAAATGATTCTGCAATGAAAATAATCATCTAATAATATTCTGTATTGTATACCCCCAAATAATATAACAATAATTGAGATAATAATTAGAGTAATATAAAATCAATATAATTTTACGAGGAAGAACATATTTAAAATGAAGAAGCATCCCTATAAAAATTTTAATTTTTGAGGTAATCATATCCACATGCATATCACATTTTAGTGAAAATTGACACCAAGTAAGGGTGACACACATCCAGGATGAGGACGGCGCCTCTTTTTCTCCAAATATAAAAAGCTCTAGTTTGAGCTACTTAAACGTGGGTGGCAAAAATTATTGTATGGCACCAAGTAATTTGAAATAAACAACAATATCAATCAACGTTTATTGGCGTAGTGATACTAACACCGATGTTATGGCGTGATTAGATGGTGAAACGTTCGAAAGAAAATAAATATTTCTGCGTTCGGTGGGACCTGAACCCACAACCTTCCACTTATTGGTCTTACCGAATGCAAAAATATTTATTTTCTTTTGAACGTTTTACCATCTAATCATGCCATTAAGTGCAGATATCCTACCTACAATAGCGTTGAATTCATGACTTATTCATCAGCGTGATGTTTTGAGTTGCAATAATTTTAAATATTTAACAAGCGAGTATATGATATACAGGTACTAAAGCAGACAGTAAACGTTTTTTAATCTATGTTGTTTTATATGCATTTGAAACCATTGTATCATATAACATGTGATACTTGCCCCTTGCTATGTATGTTTTAAAACGTGTATATTTTAGATCAGAAGATGAAATATATATCATGTAGAGATTTCTTTTTTCTTTTAAAGCTTTTTAAGTCTTTTATCTTCCCCCTTAAAATGGAATTTTACATATGTGCACAGGCATTTTAGTCTGAAGTAGAAGTTATCAAAAACAATGAAATTTCTTTGAAGAGTGCTGCAATCAAACATTCAGTTGGTACGAGTCAGGGATTCGTTTGCTGCAGTTATATGAAAATGTGTACATCCAAAAAATGTCTCTGTAGGAAGAAATCATTATTTTGTAATTCAGAGTGCCGTAGCAGTTTAGTTTGCAATAATAACTAAGAATGTATTAAGATGTGAATAGCTTTATAATGTGTAATAAGTTATAAATAAAACGATGTTTGTTACTTATGCACTTTTGTCAATTTGCTTTGCTATACATTCATAAAAGGATTAAAATAATAGGTGATTATCAGATTTCACATGGTATTATCAGAGTTGAACATGGAAGGGCGACAGCAGGGAAAGGAAAGTGTCAGCATGGAAATGAGTCGTTCCGATGTTGACTCGTGAAACTGTGATGTTTAGAAACGAGTCGCCTCCAAGAAATCTGAGTGATACCAACATTCAAAATTATTTCCTGTAGCTATTTGTCTGGAGTTCGACAAAAGAACATAGAAGGAACAATGACAGATTTCAAAGTAGGCACACAAGGTGTAGGTCTAGGGGCGGCACTTGTCGTGGGGCAGCATCAACGAGCTTAAAAATAAATTTTTCCAAACTCAACGAAGTTTAAAATAATGTTTCTTTTTGATTATTGTCTTGTCTCCCCAATAGCTGTGATATATAGGTGATTAATTGCCTACAAATGCAAACTACAGAATCGAAAGACAAAGAGATATGACCATATGATCATATTGTTTACATTACAATATCCGATACTTCCCACCAAAGAAGCGAATGATACCGACATTCCAAATTATTTCGTGGAGACGTGCTGTCTGGAGTCTCATATATTATAATTCATACAGGGTGTCTACTCACCTAGAAAACATGAAAAGCCGGGGAAGTTTTTTCTGACTAGAAAAGCCATGGAAATTGGAAATACAAAGGCCCAAGTCAGGAAAATTTGAAAGTCATTGTTATAATAAATAACTTATTAAAATAATTTTCCTGAACTGTGCTTTTCATACCACATTGCCTACTGAAAATTTTGAGAAACTTATACTCTTGACTAAACCTCTTCCAAAAATTACCCTTTTGCACCAAAACTAATATAATTTATATAAAATTATTAAGCCCATATTTCTCAGGAGAAAATGTTTGCCAAATATGTAACTAAAACTTGGAAAAAAAAAGTTTTTAGCTAAATTATCGTTTTAGGAAATTTTGATCATGCAAATTTCCTTTCAAGTTATATATGGTCCTCGCTTTAAATGAAATAGAAGATGAAGCATCAGCTTTGCGATTATATAGTTAAACTCTTTTATAATGAACTTGAAAAGGGCCAAATGGAAATGTTGCTGTAAATATTTAATTAGTGCCAGTTTTTATTGCGAAGAAATGCATTTTTTAATACAGTTTTTTGTATTTGGGAAGTAACTGTAATTGAATTATAAATGGCATTGGGGTTTGTGTTATTGGGCAGAGATTTTATGGTCTTAGAAACTTATTTTTATTACGCAAATTTTAATGCGTTGTGTGTTGTTTACTGTAATTAGCAACTGGAAATCGATTAAGATTTGGTCTGGAAAACCTGGAAAAGTCAGGGAAGTTTGAAACAGAATTTGAGTAGACACCCTGTTCATATTTGTCTTGTGTTATAGAATATTGTAGTTCTGGTTGCTTTTAGCTGATAATTTTTTACTTTATGTTCAGATACTACAAAGGATATGATTGACTTCAGAAAATCGGTCTTGCTACAGGCTTTTCTGGGATTTATGTTTCTCATGAGTGGGTTGGTGATCAATTTATTACAGGGCATCCTGTATCTGCTTTTGTACTACACCAACAGAAATTTATATAGAAAGATAAATTACTATCTTATTTACACCTGTTGGTCTCGTGAGTATCTTTTCTAATAATTTATTTACTCCTTTTTATTTCACGTTTTTCGTACGCTCCTTTTATTCTTAACATGGGTACATAACTAAATAAAATGTGAATGCTACGATAATTATTATTTTGGCACTGATGTAAGGGTTTAGTGACAACGTTTTGGGAACCAACTGCACTCTTTGTCAAATGCGGACAAAATTCTGACTTCATTTGGTAAAAGGAACAGTTGATCTCCCAAAACATGTTTTTAAACATTCCGTCAGTGTTAAAACAATAGTTATAGAATCTGGCAAACCTTTGTCTTGTTCATGTACTGCATTGGAGACTCAGTTTACCATAAAAATAACCATTTTAAAATTAAAAATAACAGTGTATATGTGTTTTGGCAAATAAATACATGGAATTTTTTTTTCTGTAAGTTAATACCAATTACCTAATTGTCATGTTCAGTTTTGGTACGATTTGTTGACCAGTTTATTTACAGCTGTTGGTTAGGTTAGTCGACAGAGAGTTTAGTTGTGATTTTTAAAATGGATAAAATTATCGAACAAAAAGTTCGTCTCAAATTTTTTGCTTCCAGCAAAATTTCTTGTGCTGAATCCTTGAAAACGTTGGAGAAGGCATATGGTGAGTCAGCGTTATCGAAAATATAAGAAGACGAGAGATACAAAGTATTCAAAGAAGGCCAAGAAGTCGTTGAAGACTTGCCTTATTTTAGCCAACCTTCAATGTTTTCAACTGACAAAAACATCGACAAAGTGAAGGAAATGGTGATGCAAGTTTAATTCATTTCAAGTTTAATTAAGAATGATAACTCAGGATATGAACATGTCTCATGAATCCGTTTGCACCATTTTAGTTGATATTTTCGTCATGAGACACATCGTTCCATGGTTTTTTCCAAAGGGGCTGAATTTTCTTTAAAAAGAGCTCTTGAAACAGGTATCTGAAGGTATGCTTGAATGAGCTAGTTCGGGCTCTACACTTATAAAATGCACCATGATGGGTGAGGAGATTTGAGTTTATGAGTTAGACATGCAAACCAGCTAACAAATTCAGAATAGTACCTTGATAGTATGCCAAAATTGGAAAAAAAAAAAGTCAAAGTAGCTCAAAAACCAAAGTCATACTCACTGTTTTCTTTGACTGTTGTGGTGGTGTCAACTGAGAATTCCCTCCGGAGGGGCGAACACTCGACAAGCAATATTATTTGGGCATTTAAGAGAGAATGTTCACCAGAAAAGGCCAAATTTGTGGAAGAACATTACGGTAATACACCATCTCACCCATCTAATCTTGTGTGCGGATTTTTATTCAGAATCTTGACGAATGTTATCAACCAAGCACCATATCCACTAGGCCCCATGTGACTTTTACATGTTCCCAAACTCACACTACTTCACAGAAGACATTGAAGCCATATGACAAAATTTGTAGAAGAAGCTGAACTCAGTCAAGTGGCGTTTTGATGACTTGATTATTCGTTGGCAAAAGTTTATCGTGTCCAATTCGGCCTATTTTGAAGGTGACAAAATAAATATGGATGGGTTAACCAATATTTTGTGTTTTATTAAAAAATTCCTGGTATTTATTTGACCAAATGACTGTGAAATCTATATTGTTAGTTTCTCCTAGTCTCTAGAGTAGTAGTACCCAAACTTTGTATCTCATAGAACCCCTTTCTTGCCACAAGTACAGCCACAGCACTCCTCTATAAATATTGAAGGAAAACCGAAAGAGCTATTATTTTTCTCTGCTTGGACATAAACAATAAACACAGTATAGCATTATAAAAGGCTAGTAATATTTTTCTATTGTTGCTGGTTATTGGTTATTATTCAGTTAATTCCAAGTTGTTGTCATGGGAAAAGTTACAAAATTTACAGGTTGTTTCAGAATTGTTTACACTGTTTTACAATTTACTTGCAGAACCCCTGGAGGGCCATCGTGGCACACTGGAGTTCAGTTGAACACACTTTGAAAATTGTTCAGGGTTCTCATGCAATTTGGAGAACCTGGGAAACCTGGAATTGTCAGGGAATTGTCAGGGAATTTGAAATCGTTCTTAAAAGTCAGTAAAAAATGAGATTTTTTTTATCTAAACCTGGAAATAGCTGAATCTTCCATGAACGTTCCCTGCAACTGAAATTTATTCGAAAGTTTTGTGATTGGTCAGGAGATTTTGCTGGAAAAGTCAGGAAATTTTATCCTCCAATGTTAGTGGGGACTTTGTTATTGCCGTAGGGTATAATTACTGACATATTTCACCGTGTGTCTATATCCAAATTATAACAGGCCGGATCAGTTTCCTCATATACAGTCAAATCTCGGTTTAATGCCACCACCCATTACAAGGAAATTCGGCGCTGTTGCAAGTTCGGTGGTTTATGGAATTATCTACTAACATCTAAGGCATTTATCCTAAAATTGAGTTGAAACACAAATTTACCTTAGATGATCAAGTAAAAAATCGTCAAAATAAATGGACTTTCTTTTTAAATTTTTTACAGAATTTTTTTATAACACAGTAAATGTAAGTGCTGACCCACAATAATCTCCCTGAAAGTAAAAATTAATATTTTTATATATTTATATATTTTGGGGTTAACCACGTTCACTATAGGAATTTTTTTTATGTATAATCACATCGTTCGTTTTTTGTCCATTAAGGAGATTCTCCTACTTTCCCTGAATATATGCCCAAGTCACTGCTATGCGCTACTGCCCCTGTATAGAGGAGCTATACAGGTGAAGTATTGCATCTGTGTGCTGCCGCCCCTGTGTACAGTTATGCATACAGGGGAAGTATCATGTAGGGGCAATTTCTGAAAAATTCCTAATTTTATATATTAGACCAGGGCTTTCGAACTGTGGTCTGCAGACCAGTCCCTGAGGAAAAAATACCGGTCCTTAGAAAATTATAGAATAATTGATCCATAAAACCCCAAAGGATATAAAAAATATTATTGAATTATCCATTTCGAAAAGGGAAGATGTACATTTTTTTTTAAAAATTACTTTTTTTCTGGCAGTAACACTGCCAACAGGGCCGTTGTGAGCCCAACATCTCATTGTGAGTGAATTTTTGAACACTTTTTGGTAACAGTGCAGAACACATCCCCTAGTGTTTCTCTCCTCTTGAAATGAATGGGAAAGTTGCACATTTCGTCATTCTTTTGGCTGTGTTTTATATTGCAGTGAATTTTATATTGTCCGTTGACATATTTTTTTGTGGAATTGCCATTGAAAGGGAATAGATATATGCTGGAATAGGTTATAAAAGAAATTAATTTAATTTAGCAATTAATTTAGTCTGGATATGAGTGCGAGACGACGTCGTGGGCTAGGCCTTGTTTGAATGATGTTTTTCAGTGCCGTTTCGAGAAAGTCAAAATGGGAGCAGAAAAAGAAAAGAAAGGGATGAAGTGGCATAGGAAGGAGGATTGAGGAGGCAAAGAAGGGGGGGGGGATGGAAATGGGAAAAGCCGTAGTCATGAACGAGAAATTGTTTAATATAGCGGCGTCGGTCCAGAAATAGATCAGAAAATTTGTTTTCCGTATTTTTAAATGTCACAAAAACCAAACACACACACATCCGACAAAGAAGAGCAATAAAGGTTAATACTTGTTTTTTTTAACTCTACTGAATCGAGAATGCCATGTTGTTAACATGATGTAAACAACATGGCGGCAAGTCAGTGGCACAATTGCCACTAAAAATTTCTAGGGAATGTGTTGTGCACTAGAGCCCACTTTTTTTTGTAAATTATCTTTGGCAAAAGGTGGGTCCAAAAACTGGCATATATTCTTCAGTAAATAACCTTAATTTGTGACCAGTTTGTGATTTAGAGTTAAAATTTTATTGTTACATCGAAATGTTTTTCTAATTTGTTTATTAAGAAGTACCCTTTCACTTTCAATACGGATAAATGGTTAAAGAAAATTAAGAGTGATCCAATTAACTTTCAGCCAACTACAAGCAAAAATATCATTGATGAAAGTTTAAGTCTAAACGATGTGGGCAATTGCAACAAGAAAATCGAAACTAGTTGGACCCGCAAATATTGTGATTAATAATCAAAGTTTGATTTTTTTGCAATCACTTACCGTTGTGTATTAGCCATGTATGTTTTTGCCATACTGAATTATCGAACAAGTGCATGAAACCATCAAAATTGAAACATTTGGTTAGTCAACATACTGAATACTCGAATAAGCTGATAGACTTTTTTTATAAATAAGAAGAATGAATTGCATTTTGCTAACAAAAATATGAAACTCGCCTTTTCTACGAATCCATGTAATCAAAATTTGGTTTTGGTATCTTAATGAATTTGCAAAACTGATAGCCAAGACAGGGTGTTCATATAGTATTGGGGAAAAGGGAAAGAAATTCGTTTACAGCCATATTTTTTCATCAATACAATTAAATGAAAAATTGAGGATATGGCGAAAAATATAAAGAAACTCTCATTTCTAGGATACAGGATAGTCAGTTTTTTTTTTCATTACAAGTGGATCATAGTACCAACATCGCAGATAATTTTAATTTGATGTGCTTTGTAATATACGTTACCAAAGGTTCCGTTCATGAGAATTTTATGTTTTGTAAACTTCCAAATATAACAATAGCTGAAGAAACATTTAAGCTTATAGATGATTTAATCATTAAATAATACATAGACTGGAAAAACTGTGTTCGACTTAGTAGCGATGGATCATGAGTAATGTCAGGTTGTGACGCTGGATTGTTCCAGAGAATATGAGCAGTAGCACCAGACTGCATATGGGTGCATCCATGCGTGTAGTATCCACGGAGAAGTTCTAGCTGTCAAACGCATGCTCATAATTTTGAACTCAACTAAGAGTATGTCAAGCTGAGGGGTATGTAAATTTTATAAAATCTCTACCATTAAATAACAGGGTATTTACTGAGTTGTGTAAAGAAGTAGAAAGTGAATACAAACATCTCCTTTTACATTGTGAATGATGGATATCAAAATAAATACTTCAAACAATTATTTCAATTAAACGATGAAGTCGTATTGTTTTTAGATGAACGTCCTCCATTGGTAAGATATGTGATATCTGATTTTAAGGATAGATTTCATGAATTTGATTGGTTAGCACGGCTGGCCTACTAAAGCAACAACTTGTGTGTGTTAAATGAATTAAATTTAAATTTGCAACACCCAAATATAAATATTTTTAAAGTTCATGATAAAGTGGAAGCAACTATTAAAAAACTGACCTTATGAAAGCAGTGAATTTTAAAAGGAAATTTTAGGCCCTTTGCAGTGTTTGTCTAAATTTTTAGAAAATTACTTCGAAATAAACTTGCAAATAGATGCACTTTTCATCAATTCAAGAACATCTGTTGGGGTTAATAAAAAATTTTAATGAATATATTTCACCCATCCATGCCAACAAAATGTGGATTAAAGATCTATTCAGTGTTAAAACAGAAAATGATGAAATATTATAATTAAATGAACCAGAAATGGATCCCTTTATTGAAATCTCATGTGACGCTGCTCTGAAACGAAAATTTGCCAGCATTCCCCTAATTATGTTTAGGTTAGGTTGTCAAGAAGAGTATCCAGTTTAAGTGAGAAAGCAGTTTAATTTTTAGTTCCCTTTGTTACGGCATGTAAATTCAAAACAGGATTTTTCATTATACTATAATTTTTGCCACCCATATATATATATATATATATAGCTATCTAGAGTTTTTTGTTTTTTGGAGAAAAGATAGTCTCTTTTTCTCCAAAAAACAAAAGGCTCTAAATTAAGTTATATATATATACGTGGGTGGCAAAAATTATTGTATAATAAATTCCCCCACGAAAAACTCACAAAAATCTCGCCCCCGAGGCTTTTCTGTGTTGACCATTATTTGGCAATTGTGTTATCCCTGTGAAGGGTAATAATATCTTACAGGAGTCTTTATTTTGATTTTCTTAAAAACTAAGTATCGAAACAGATTGGATGTGAAGCCAGATTTAAGAGTAAAATTACCTTGTTTTCCTCCTGATACACAGTCGTTATGCAATAGCAAACAACTTCACATTGACATGTGAAAAACTATCTTGTTTTATTATTATTATGCATTATTATCCATAGTCAAACAGCAAGAAGGAACTAAATAAAAATTAAAAACAAACCAAATATAACATTTTCAATATTTTAAACCAGTTTTATTGTTTCTTTTATATGATATCTAATTTTTTTACTCGGATGGTTATTGTAATTACTTGCAAACCCTACTTTGTCTGTACTTATTGGGGTGGGCCGCGAAAAAATGTTACAGAAAACCGGTCCCCAGTCTTAGAAGTTTGGGAAACCCTAGATTAAACTGAAAGTTTCCTTATACGATACTTCCCCCATATATAGGTATGCATAAAGTTGAAGTATGTAGGGCAACTAGTTTGGCTGTTTGTGTTTGGCTCTGGTATGTAGTGTTAAATTAAGTTGGTGCTATAGCAGGGGTACCTTGTGCATATAGCTACATTGTGCTTCCTTTATGGAAGATCTGTTCACTGCCAATTTATGGTGCTATAACGGGTTTGGCTATGTGTCTAAAAATTCACCAAGTATTTTTTAAAGGCAGTTTACTTCATTATTATAATTTTTTTAATGGGGTGTAGCTGTTACTTGTTAAATTAAGACTTGTCTCCATTGTAAAGTATTAAATACGAATTTGCATTTGTTTCAGAAATCGTTGCAATAACGGAGTGGTGGTCTGGTTCGTCATGCAATTTGCATGGCTCAGAAGAAGATCTGAAACAATTTGGAAAAGAGCACTGCATTGTTGTTATGAATCACAGATATGATGTTGATTGGTTGATGTGTTGGTTGGTTTGTGATAAACTCGGAATGCTGGGAGTGAGTTATCTGTTTTATAAAATAGAAACATAAAAGCACGTAATTAACATTACTTATCTGAAAGTCTTAATAGTGACATGCATAATAATGTCTACCTCATTTAATGTTTGAATATTGTATACCATTAGGCAAAGCATAAATAATAGATTAGAAAATTGTGAAAAAATTTCATGTAATAAAAAGAGACTATATCCTTTGAGGGACTAACAAAAAGTTCTAGTATAGTATTAATTATACTATACTATAGTATAGTATTAATTAATTAGTGTCCATAAGAAGTAGATAGGTGCACTGCTAAGGAGTGCTCTATTGGCCTGGTGAGTCAGTGTGCCAAATGGTGTTATGCTGTATGCATCTGAATCTACATTGCATTTTTCAGTGGTCATGCGTTAGCACTTTTCTGCAATCTGCTCCATTGCTGACTAGATAGAGTGAAACATGTTTCATAAAATTTTGTGTAAAGCTCGGGAAATAAGAAGCTTGTGCACTTGGACTGTGTATTATTAACTTGTTAAGGACTAGGAATTATTAACCAATATAGTTAATTCTAGAGTACGAAAAGAAAATCAAGAAGAAAGTGAATGAGAAATATAGGAAAGAGAGGATAGAAAATGGAGGGGAAAAAGAGGAACGAGAATTAGAGAAAATCTGAATTGTAAAAACTAAGAATTGAAAATGAACGAAGACTAATTAATGTTAATGAAGTTGGGAATTCTCTGGTCTCGAAACCGAAAATTGATATAAAGTAGCTCATGTGTAAATTTGACCCTAAAGAAGAAGACATTAGATTATATTTAGTATTGCACAAAAGGCAAGTGGAGAAGGCTGAATTGGAAGAAACAGTCTGAGTATCACATTTATTAGGATTATTGCCGGAAGATGTTTTTCAATCAATAGGTAGGGAACCAGCGGAGAATGCTGAATATTACAATCATGTAAAAAGCTCGCTATTAAAAAAAATTAAGTTTGGCCCTAAAAAATTCAGACAATTTGTTTATGAGAACCCAAAAAAATATAGAGACATCATGAAGTGATTTTGTATCTGAACGAAATTATTTTCGTGTGTGGGTCATTGAGTTAGGTATTACCACACATGACCAATTATTCGATCTAATGATCACAGATCAACTGAAACGATGCATACTGACGGAATTGAAGGATCATTTTACTGACAAGTGAACAAAGATATGTTCATCAAATGAATTTTCAAATAGACTGGATGACTATGGAAGTGTCCAAGAGGACTTTAAGAAGAGGACATAATCCAAGGTTCAGATTGAAAAGAGTACATCGAAATGGCATTTAAGGCCATGTTGCCCAATTTCAAATCAAAGGGAAAGGATCTCGGAGCTGAGGGGGACAATACCGAAAAGGATTCATGAACAACAGAAACAACTTCAATGCTACGAATGTTACTCATATGATCACCTCAGACCACAATGCCCCAGATTTAGAAAGAAATAAGAACCAGCGATAGCAGAAATAAATCTCATTCATATGATCACCGAACTGTTGACGCCATATATGACCAATGGAGAAGTAAATGGTTTTACGATGCCTATTCTTGGAGATTTTGGAGCCACAATTGATGTCATATGTAAGAAATATATAACTCCTAAAAAGTTAACAGGTGAGAATGTAGGAGTTAGCAACCCCTTGAGATTAGTCACTAACATGCTTACCCTTAGCAGAGGTAGAAATAATTGGTGAATTTAGTTGCCTTCTCACTAAAGCAGAAGTTGTAAGAAGTAAGTTAGATCAGGGACAATATTTATTGGGAAATAGAAGAGCTCAGTTGATTACAGAGAAAAGGGGAAACAGTAACTTGAAGTTTGAATGCAGTTCAAATACGAGAACAAACAAAACGATAAGGATGAATCGTAAATGCCAACCGTCAAAAGGAGTTGAATAAAGAAGTCTGAAGTTATGTTGAGAGTGAAATTGACAGTTCATGTGATGATGATAAAGAAATTTTGCTACATGGATCAGATGAAGGTGAAGAAGCGATACTGAAAGCGAAACCTGAAAGTTTAGAGTCTCAAAGACAAAGTCTGAAATTAAAACCTTATTGGAAAATGGTGGATAAGCCCTTGACAACAAATTCATTCGCAAACGTGATGTCACGATGCCTTCCCAGGCAAACTAGCTACATAGAGTGTCCATGTTAGTTCTATCTCTGACAGTAACATAATTAATGACACTATAATCTGTTACATTATAATATATATGTAACATGGTATGTCTTACAAAAAGAATACAGCTATTGTTTTACTTTGCATGTAAAAACGAATTCACATAAAGTAAACTTCATTTCATTAAATCAAAGGTTGTAATGCCGCAGTCTAGTAATAGGAATAGCACGGGGGAGTGGTCTTCACTAGATTTCACATCAGACATACACACTTCTTCCACCAACATCTGTTGAAGGGAGAAGACTTTTCGTTGCATATCGCATGTAGTCAACACTTAAAACATTTTACATACTTTATATATTTGTAAAAATTTTAATTAACAGTGTTCGTTAACTTTTAACCGGGATAAAGCTTAGTGTTTGAACCTCTCATGCGATTCTTTTGATCATGACCTTAATATTTTAATCCTTTATCTGTTTTTACACTATCATCTGTTTTTATTGCATTTTTGTTTTTAGTGTATTTATTATGCTTTTTACCTTTGTGTATTATATCTTATTTTATTTCTTACAAAACCTCATGTGTGACTTCACCCTGAATGTTGCAAAATGTTTTTTTGCTGTCCTTGCACAGTAAAAATTCAAACAATCAGCATGTGATATGATGTTGTCGTGTTTTCATAATCATTCGATTTTAATTACACCAACAGCCACACCCATGAGTGCATGCAAATCTTGAAAAGCAACACCTCTGTTAAGCTAATTCATATCTAAATTTTTCATATGTATTGTAGACTGCCCATATGTAGAACTAAATCAATTATTAATGTTAAAAAAATTTTATTATAAAGTTTTGTTAAATTAATGTTTATATGTTTAATGTCCATTTCAACCTGTTTTGTTATTTCCAGAATTGCAAATGTTGTGTCAAAAAGTCTTTGAGATATGTTCCAGTGATAGGATGGGGTTGGGTGTTTGGTGAATTTATCTTTTTAGAAAGAAACTGGGATAAAGACAAGCAAACCTTTGGTGCAAAGCTCGATAGATGGATGGAGTATACGGATCCATGTATGGTAATACATGTTTTTCTATTGGAGCCTGTTATGATATGTTAAGCCTGTGGTTCCCAATCTGTGTGCCAATAGGGTATTTCAAAAATATTTTCACCAAAATAACACTTAACCAATGTGATTTTAGAATTGGACCATTGATGTGGTGATACAATGATAGGAAAGTCATCTAACGAACAGCCGCGCGCTGCAACGGTTATGTAGATTTATATTCCGACTTTAGGTGCCATAAAAAAGTCCTGTTACGCTAATCATGCCCTGCGGTGCTGCGGACTGAAGAAAGTTGGAAACCACTATGTGTTAAAGTTGTCTTTTATATTAAAAACTACTATATATATGCAGTTTCATCTGAGAGAAGTTTGCAATTAATCTCTCCTCTGTTCAATTAGAGAGAGTCTCTCTTTTTAGCAAACATAAATATGCGTGGTTGATCTTAGTTGCTTAGGGGTCAAAGTGTGGAACAGCAACCCAAAAGTTTGTGGTTTGAATCTTGCCTGAGTCATAGTCAGTCACTTTTTTTCTCAGGTACTGATGAGTCAAAGGTGGGTTTTAGTTTAAAACAATAAATTGCAGACACGCCGGCACTATCTGCAGTGGTGTAATAGTAATTTGCTTGGTGTAATGCTAATTTGCTTGGCTATTGCACAAATAACCTGTGTTTGGTTCCAGAAGGTATCTTTTTTTTTTTCTATGTATCTACAGTTCCGGGTTTATTTTACTAGGCGAAAAAGGTTCATGTTTCTATGGGGGAAACTATAGGTATTAACAAGGTGGGGAATTCCTTAAAAATCTTACCAGCCAAGAATATTTTTCCCATCAGCCAAAAAAAGGTGCGACAAAGCTTTAAGAGGTTTGAAATTCCAGGAATTGACTCGCCACTGCTGGGCTTAATTCCTCCACCCCTGGGTACTAACACAGCATGTGTGGACATGGTTGCCTTCAGTGTGAAGTGAAAGCAAATAATGCTTATACAGGCTACAGACCGAAGTTATAAATAGTAAAGGTTAGTTAGAACCTCAGTCTATATTGTGTCCTTTCTTTTAGGTATTTACTCATAAGCAGTAACTTCATATGGTTTCGTTGTTGTAACTGATGGTTCAGTAACTCGATGGGCATTGCCATGGCTGGTTAACTTACTCAGAGGTCAAGTTAGTAGTCTTTCCCATGTATGTTAGATAAAACTACATTGTCATGGAATATAGCTTAGACAGAAATGACAGAATTAAGCTCCATTCATCGATAAGTTTGTTTGTTTGTTTTATGGTGCAAGAGCGTCTGGGCTATACTGCACCAGACGAGAAGACCGAGAATGTTGATTTTTATTATATAGAAGAAAAAAAGGATAGCTAACATGAGAAGGATTGTTTTCAGAAAAAAAGCAATCGGTGAATAATTATCTCCATGAAATTGAAGGCTAATCGTTGGTTTCGTTAATGTGGCATTAGAAATGCCTATTCTCTTAAATCTGATTCTTTCTTTTTTTATTAATAAGGAACATTTCTTTCTTCTGCAGTTTCTGTTTTTTGCTGAAGGCACCAGATACACACCCGAGAAACATAAGGCAAGCTTGAAATTTGCAGAAGACAGTGGTCTGCCCAAGCTGAAATACCATCTTCTTCCAAGGACGAAAGGATTCAACTTTTCTGTGCCACGCTTAAAATCCAAAAGTTAGTTTATGTATCTTGTTGTTAAAAAAATTCTAGGTGCTTTTGCACATAAACTTTTGGAAGAAGTTTGTGGGTGAACAAAAATTGGAAATATGTATATGAGTGCCCTATAGGATAGTATTGAAGTAACACAATTGCCTATCATCTCATTAACTGGGTTTTATTTCCAGTGACATCGTACAATTCACGCCTTTTTTTTTCTGCTCACCATAGTTTAAAGTAGTGTTGGCAACCTTTTAAAGGTTTTGTGCCAAAATAATACTGCATTTTGCTTCCCCGTGCCAGGCTACACTCACCCAAATTTGCTAAATTTTAATTTACTACCTAACTATTAAAAAAAATTAGCAGATTAGTTAATTAAGAGAATTAAAATTAATGATTAGTAATTTAATAAGATATAAATTAATAATTAGTAATTTAATAAGATATAAATTAATAATTAGTAAGTTAAGAAGATACATTTAATAATTAGTGATTTGAGAAGATGCAAATTAATAATTATTAATTTAAGAAGCTACAATTTAATAATTAGTAATTTAAGAAACTACAGTATAATAATTAGTAATGTAAGAAGGTATAAATTAATAATTATTAATTTAAGAAGATACACATTAATCAAGTTAGAGAATAAAAAAACCCTACTCAGAGGGTTGATTTTTATATATACAATGAGTTTTATTTAAAATCACTTTGTGTGTCATGCAAGAGTGCCCGCGTGCCATGGGTTTGCTGTTCACTGGCCCAAGGTTTGGTTATCATATAGACAACAGATGTCTAGATGCGTTATAAAACTGTATATCCCTAGCATGCACCTAGCTGTCATTGCGCTGTAATACACAAAACGAGGAATGGGATCAAAGTTGTATTATGTAAGAATGTTTCATATTTACATAAATGTTGATGTAAGAGAAATTCCAAATTAAGTACAATTTGGAAGAGGGGAAAACAACTTGGGATCTACTGTAAGCATAATGGTATTGTGCAGAATCAGACACTTACCGACTAACTGCTTGTGGTAGTCTAGGTGTTGGTCCCCCTTTTACCGATCTGGAGGAGAGCCTTGTAACAAACTGTAGCTTTCGACCCTCCTCCTCCATTTCTAACCTAATCAACAGTTTACATCTGTAACTTCAGAGTCCAGGATATCTACATAACATCAAGATTTTCATACAGCAGATTATGTATCAGCAAAATTGTAATTAGGTTGAAAAAAATTTATTCTTATTCTATTCTATACCTGTTTCCTTAGGTATTAAGAGGTTTCGATTCCTTGGAGGTGGGAGGTGGGGATGCAAAACCTTTGTTCTACATTCAGTCGTGTAGAAGTAAGCATCCATTAACTTAGGTTCGTCTTCTAAGAGTATTGTGGAGCATATATCAGTTTTCTGCCCATCGTAGTCTGGGCTTTGGTTCCCCTCATAAAACTGTAGGTCCCTACACAGCATGACGTTTACTGACCTTATGCAAAAGACAACCAGCTAAAATTAATATCAAGATATGCAAATCAAAGTTTTATCCCTTAATAACTATTTATTTATGGTACGGATGTAACTTGTTTTACCGTACTTTGTAGATATTGTGTTTCTTGTAAATTTAAGATCTAGGACAACCTTGGATGGAGAAAGTGTATTAGCAATAAGAAAACAAGTATGAAGGGGTATAAGTAGTGGAAAATTTACCAGTAGGCTAAGTCGTCTGATGCTTATGATGCAATTTTTTTGCAACAGAAAATTTTACTAAGGCGAGTAAACATGAGACTAAATTTTTTTGCCAATTATTAATTTCTCAAAAATGTTTTTACTTCTTTTTGGAAATACAGTTATTGTCATAACTGGAAGGGGCCTTAGGGCTGTCTTGGTGCTTCCCCCCCCCCTCCATTAAAGCTTAACCATCCCTATTTAATCGAAAATTACAATTGAATGTCATGCGCTGAGCATTGGGTTTGGAGGGTGTTATAACCCCCCTCCCCCCTATAGAACTTGGGGCAATAAGCATTGTACATTTTCTCCATTCATCATGCACTCGTTTTCTTTAGTGTTATGTTTAGATTACATTAAAATGTAGTGAGTGATATTTCGTTATAAAGTCTTATTTATTGTCAAGGATTACTATGCTGTTTTTATTTTTTTTATGTAAAGATTAGATCTTTTTCTGTTTGCCTACCCTTTATATCAAATTTTAGATGTTATATTCAGATGTTTTACAAGGCATTAGTAAAGGGAGGAGCTCAAAAGGGGCCAAATTCGTGAACACTTCCGAAAAGACAAATTTCAAATAATCAGGGGTGTAAAATTAAGAATTTGATAAGGGTAATTAAGATAATTTGATAATAAACTAAAATCTTAGTTACGCCTCTGTGAGTATGTTTAGCGAGACTGTGTTGCCAAATCATAAATCCATATCTGGGTATAAGAGCCATGGAACCGAGAATGTCAGATTTAATCATAACCATTATATTCCCTGACTTCTTATTGTTATATTTATTGTTGCAAGATACTAAACTGAGCTGTTTGAAATAGGTGATATGTAAAATGTTATTTTATTCACATTTTAGTTTCCTCTGAATTTTTAAGAAGACATTTTATATAATATAAAAAAAAAGTAAATTTAATTGGATCATATGCTTAATTCATTTCAGCGAACGCTATATATAATGTTCAACTCGCTTTTCCGAAAGATACCCGTCCAACTTTCTCAGAAATTCTGCATGGAAAAAAGTTTGTGGGTGATATATTTATCAGGAGAATTCCTATGAGCGAAATACCAACAGATTCTGATGAGGCAACTACAGAGTTTTTATATCATTTGTATAAAGAGAAGGTAAGGATTTTAATGCTGTCATTTTTGGATTTATGCTTTTTTTTTTTTTTCATTTTGTGTGCACTTGGCAAAACATACGTTTCGTAAAACGGTTTCATGCTTCTAAGCTTTCTTTATATTTTTTGTTATGTATGTAATAACTTTTTTTAATATAATTATGGCGGGAATAAGTATTGTCTGTCCATACCCCAAGACTTCACAGTAGCTCGTATGGTATATAGACAGTACATTTCTTTGTCTTGAAATTATTCTGGTATGAGTATTTGTACTATTTAAAAATAGAATACTGAAAGAGATATATATTACTTAAAAAAGTAATTAAACAAAATATAGCCAACTCTCAATTATCTGTCTAATTGGTGATATAACTACTGTGTATATCTAAAAATCAGAAAATATTGAATAGAAATACTGTGCAAACAGTGTGTTTGGAAAAACTACTCTTTGTTACTACAAATAAGTATATATAGAGCAAATACTGAAGAGAAACAAAAGAACAAAGAAAAATTACTTTTTGTTTTTTAATATCTGTTGTCTTGATGATGTCTCACTGAAACGTCCACCCACCCAGCAATAAGGAGAACTTTCTCCATAGTGGTTTCGGATCTTGAAAGACCCACAGACTATTATGTATTATGTGAAGTTGCAGTTGTCGACGTGTTGAATACCATTCAGCTCACTTTTGGGTTTTGCAGTTCTTTTCAAATCAAATAATTGAACTGCATTTTGTAAGTTATACCCTTCTCAGGGTTAAAGTAATTGTCAAATGGTCAATACATGAAACCACCAGGGCATTGTGGGTGTTTTTTTTGTTTTTTTTTCTGGAATTTGTGGATAACATTTTTGATAGCCACTTTTTGGGGGTGTTAAAAATATTATCCTAAATGAACTGTAATTTCAAATAACATTAATGATTCAAACAGAGATATATTTTTATATAGAGTATTTCTAACTGGAATGTCAACATCAAGAAAAACCAGTAATCTCTCGTAGTGTGCAATCATTTAATTTTCAACCATCAATCATGCGCCTTTTTTTTCTGTGGATAATCAAGATTTTACTATATGTACAAAAGGGAAGCAGCTCTGTGAATTATTCTAACTGCTCACCGTAGTCCGGAGGTTGGTTCTCTAGGCCTAAAGAGGTTCGTGTTCCTTGGGAATCTGTAGGTGCCTGTCAGGACCTAACAGAGGGGATGGCAGGAAGGGGCTACTGCACCAGGCCTCTTATTTTTTCTGAAAGACCGTGGTCCCAGTGCCGCATGACCCTTGCATTCAAACAAATGAATATGTAAATTATTAATTTGGCAAAAAAAGCGAGTCTTTGTCAGAACACATATGCGGATTGCAGTTTTTTTTTCTCCGTTTGCATATTTTGATGAAGACCTCATTTCTGCTGGAGCATTTGCAAATGGATTAATGATTCATGTAACTGCATCTGTTTAGTATATATTTTTGTTTAGTGAAGGGTTTAAGCTGCAGTCGCATTTTTCGCAAAATGCGACGAGTTGCTCGAAAATGCGAAGAAAAAATTATTGCCCATCGCGAAAATGCGACAGGCATTTTTAACCACAGTTTATTCTCTGAAAACAGGATTCCTCGATTCCAGAATATCCGTTTTGCACTTCAGCGATCTTTTCTTGTTCCTTTTTGTTTCCTCTTCAAAATTCTTAACAGCACCTGTTTGAACACCCCATCCCAGAGGTGGACTGGGCCGGTGTGCCCTCATGAGCGATAGGACTCGCACCTCCGAATGGGGAAGGATTCACACCCTCGGATCAAGGTATGTACCCTTTGAGAGAACCACAGTCGTCTGGCCATCCCCTCACTTATTGTTGCAATTGGGGAAGAGGAGAGGGCAAGTTGACCATGCAGGGTACACAGAGATGCCCCCTTCCCACAGTTGTCTTCTTTCAATGAGCCCCCCATTCCTTCTGAATGGGGAGGTTGCCCCTTTCTTGGCTAATGCAGGACTATGGATGTCACCCTACCCCCTTCTTCCCCCTGTGAGCTGAAAATACACTCAAAATAATAGCCTAGGTGGGAAACAAACAATTCTTTGAAAGAGGGGTCAAAATATTTTAAGATATTCTTCTGTGGAGGGTCATTTCAAGATTTCACAGACAGCCCATGATACTTGTGGTTACTTCATTACTGGTTTAAGCTAAGGTTGCTTTTCTCGCAAAATGCTGTGAATTAATCTAAAGTGCGACAAAAAAATTTTGCCCATTGCAAAATAGGGACAGTTGTTTAATATCCTATCAAGAAACTTTGCATTTTTTTGAATAACTTTGATTTGTGTTTCGTTGTTTTTTTTTAAACCCTAAAGTATGTTTCTTACAGTAATCCCCTCCCCCCCCCCTTCTTCTTTCTGCATACGAAATGACAAATACTCACTTGCATATACGCATTCAATCTCCGTTCGTCGGTCACCTCTTTGTCGCAGAAATGAATGCTGATTGGCTGTGGAATTGCACTTGATCTAGAATAATACTGATAACGTCCCAACTCATACTGCATATTCCTTTTTTCATAAATATGTTAATATTTTCTAGAATAACTAGTCCTTTATATTTCAAAGCATTGTTGATGTAATTAATTTTATTGATACGATTTTTCGAGCAACGAAAGCTACTAATTTTTTTAGCATTTTGCTACAACTTTTTTCCCATTTTTACATTTTTCAGCTAGCTTAAACCCTTGTTTAGTGGATAGTATGGTTCTACTATATTCCTCTAAATGCTGTTCTACTTTTGACCTCTAAATAGCTGATTCCTCAGGACGAATATCTGTTCCCTATTCAGCAGTATTGTTTAGTAAGATTTCATTATATAATGTTACACGTGATAACATTTTAAGATTGTAATTGCTAGCACCATTGTAGAAAATGTAGTATGAAAGAAAGTTTAGTGTTTGAAAAAACGTACTAACTGAACAGGTGTAATGTTTTTTTAGGATGAGATCATGGAAAATTACTTGAAAACCTCTACTTTCCCAGGAAAACGCATAGAGTTGAAAAGGACTCCTTATTCTTTATTCAATTTACTATTATGGTGCTTCTTCGTGGGTGTTCCACTCATGACCACAATTTACAGATTGCTATTTTGTGGGAATCCATGGGTTGCGGCAATGACCATCATTGTGGTTTTTGTAGGTAGGTATTTGTTTAGCAGCTGCTAATCTTTGTGCTGGTGTTCTCAAAATTAAAGGGCATTCTACAGAGTCGTACATTTTGATTCACAGCACATGAAAGGAAATGCAATTCAATTTAGTCATTATGAAATTTATTGACATATAAAAATAAAGCGAGGTTAGTCTCGTAAAGTACTTGAGTTGCTGAGAGAGTGGTATAGCAGGCCAATGGTGGTTTTTTGCCGTATTAATATTTCAAACACTCTACACAATACATATTCATTTATCATACCAGTCACTCGTGTTTGATTCATGTGAAATCGTAGAATACAGGCCATTTTTCCTGCTCACTTCAGTCCAAGGTTTGGTTTTCTGGAAAAACTGTGTGTCCCAGTGCAGCACTACCTGGGCTACCCTTGCACCATAAAGCATGAACAAAATAAGGTTCTACACAACCTGAAATTGTCAGGGAAATTGAAATCACACCCCAAAGGTCAGGAAAAAACGAGTTCCATTGTTCAAACTTTGAAAAGAAAGGGAAAACTTTCTTAACTTCTATTTTGAATAGCTAAATCTCTCATGAATTGCAGAAACTTTCCTGAAGCTGCAGTTCAATTGAAAGTTTTGTTTGTGACTGGTCAGGGAATTTTGCTGGGAAAGTCGATTTTTTTTTCTTCAATGTGAGTTGAAGCCCTTCAAAAACCATAACAAAGAATACTTTCCATTGTACTCCGCCTTCTCCTATTTGCACAATTTATTCAAATTTCATAATAATGGTGATATTTCACTCAAAATTTCTGAAATTATTTTATTATAATGAACTGCCTTTTAACTTGCAATACTCGTTTGTTGTCCTTGCAACATAAACATCCAACCACCATCTCACAATACCATGCTTTGTCAGCAGCTCCTTGAGTTGTATTTGCTTCTGTCGATTTAAAGAAGTTGCTTGTGTGTGTGGATGGTGCGATATGAACATATTTTGAATGATTGTTTTGAATTTGAGAAATGAAAATGAATTTTGGAAGCAAGTGAAGGTAATGAAAGTGACTATGAATGCCGCCATTATTAGGCCAACTAGCCTGAGTTCAAATTCCAGTAAGCAAATCGGCTATATGCAGATGTGTAATGCAGTGAAGGTCCCTTCTAAAGTGACCCTGGTACAACCTTGCAGAGTAAAACATGCAAATTTAATACACGGTAACACCTGGTGATCAAAGGTAATTTTGTGAGACATAGGAGGATATGAGAAGGTGGTAGAGTTGTGAGCGTTGTAAGAGAGAGAATGCAAGATAGTTCGATTTTAGTATGTCTTAACTCGCTGAAGTTTGTAAGTCAAAGTGTGCAAGATCTATTCCCGAAGTTCCTTCTCTAGTCATCGATCATCCGAAATGAAAGGGCAGAACATGCCTTAATTCTTATCCCGAAAAACATACTGACCTTGGCATAGTCTGACCTTTACTCTCCTTCCATCCTAAAAACTAGTCAATGAAATAGATGACTTTTAGGGACAATCGTATGTATGATCTCACCTTGATTGGCACAGAATGACCATTGCTGTCCATGCCCCATAAAAAGAAAAAGAAGAAAATTTGGCGGCAATTAGCAAAAAACTTTCTCACAGGAATGTATAATTCACATTTCAATTTTTGAATCAAATAATAGTTCATTGATAAGTTTAATCAATTGATTTGTGTTCTAATTTTATTTGAATTTTACATCAACCACTCTGTAGCTGATTTAATTTGATGAAGCTACAAATTATCCCTTAATTTTTAGCACCACTGTTGTTTGAATAAGTTAATATTTTGCTTTACGCTCACAGAATTACAATATTTTTTAGTGTTTTCCATGATGTCCTTAATGATTGGTGTTACTAAAGCTGATCATGGCTCCTCCTATGGTAAAAGCACAAGTCCTCCTAATCAAAATGGTGTTGTGGAGCAACCAGTCACCAATGGTGGATTAATCAGCCATCTTCCATAGTCCAATAATTCGAAGCACCTTCATAAGTGGGATGTAGGGAAAGAAGATGTATCCTAATATTGATACCCTAGCGGAGTATCATATTATTCGTTTTGAATAATACGAATTCTTGCCATCATATTATATTCATAAAAGATTTACACATGCTATTAATAAAATGCTTTATTTTATAAAAAAGATGTATATAAAACAAAAATTTTTGAGACAGCTTGTGACGTCCTTAGTGGTCAAATTTAGCTGCTGAATCTTTAAGCATGACATTTATCTTTGTAATCGTTCAAAAGGACATTATTGCGTCAGGCCCTTTATGATGTATAATATTATATGTGTATTTTGTTAAGTTTATGCACATCGTATTTTTGAAATGTCGTTTTTCCTATATCCATCAGTTTTATAAACATATGTCATTTTTCCTCTTGAATGCATAACTAGTGTACATATAAAGGTCAAACTTATTGTATATTAAGGGGGAAGTTTTTGTAATAAAATAATTGAATATCTTCCTTTATGTATACTAATTCAGAACAGAAGGCGAAAATACAAACGAAAATGTTTATTTTCCTACATGGTGCATTCGTAACAGGTGCTGAAAAATTTTGTAAACTAAAAAATATTAGGACAAGTGCAAAAAAAGAAATATTCTACATGCAAAGAAAAAATATACATTCTCGGTTTCCTTTTTAATTATTACAAGTTATTGTACATAATCTACTTCAAATCTTAACATATTTTTTTATGATAATATGATTTTTATTATAATAAAGGAATTATAAAAATGAACTTGTTTTATGTTTCTCCTGTTGTGGGCACCAAAAAAAAATGCCCTAATGGCCTGGTAAGTTAAGACAGTGCAGTTCACAGGGCAGATACCAGTTTCAACTCCGCAGCCGGATTGTAGAGGTTTTTTGCCCTGCGGTGGCGCAGTGTGGTAACGCCTTCTCCAAGTGCGCCGCTAATCCGGGTTCCCCCAGTGCAAAGAACGCTTACTCAGCAGAGATCTCGTAAAGATCGCACTGCTCACTGTAGTCCGGGGTTTGGTTTCCTAGGCCTTAAGAGGTTCGGATTCCTCGGAAAACAGTAGGTCCCGGCGCAGCATGACCATTGTAGTCCTTGAGCCGTAAAACCACAAAACAAACGAACAAATTTGTTTGTTTTTTTACTCTATGAATATTTGTTTTTTAAAAAACATCAACACTTTTTAAATACAAATCAAAGATTTTGTTATACTAGATATTCATAGTTTTTGAAGAAATTTCCAATCTTGTTTAGTAAAATGACGGTATGTGGAATGAAGTATTATATATTTCTGCTTATAAATGTGTGTACTTTTGCATATCAGGTATGCTGATGCGATGTAATAATTATAAACTTTCATTAAACACGTATATATTTATATTTCAAGTTTAAATGGAGAAAGTTGAGAGTAAAAAAGTTGTACCTGTCACATGCAAAGAATCAGGGACGCCGTTAATAAATCTGGTCTGTGGGTGTTTATTTCACAATTCGACAAAGAAATGAAAAGAAAAGCTAATAATTTAACAAAGATTCACCTAGTACGTTAATGTGTAAATTGAAGTTTGTTTTCAGACAAGTTTTCCTATTGTCATTGGTCCTGCCATGGGAAATGGAAACATGTTTGGAGTATCATACGGTTAATCCTAGTTCGACTTTCAACAGTGTGTTCGTCCCGATTTTAACCGACATCGTTCACACATTTTTAACCAAAATAATTTTACCTTATGTGATATTTTATCAGATTCTTTTGATCATGAACTAATTTTTTAACTTTTTATCCAATATTGCCCCTTTTCCAATATCATCTAAGTTCGTTTCATTTGTGACATTTGATACATTGCTTTCAATACATTTTTACCATTTTAGTTTTAATTTATTCTCATTGTAAAATTGTATGTATTGTCTAACTTTGTTTAGCACAGAATGACCCTCGCTGTCCTTGCGTTACCACACTGCGCCACCGCAGGGCCCCTGTTTAGAAATGTCAGTGCAAATATTGAAGTATTGCTGGAGGCCCTAGCCGGTTGTCTGTCTTGCCTTATCCTAAAGCCGCCTCTACATACGAATTGCTATTTGTATTTTTTTGTTGGTCACTTCAACTCTTCCCTTTCGTAATTGGTCAGTTGGGCTCTATGGAAACGCCCTCATCAATCTGTCGATCAAACATTTAACTGCAAATAATACATCTTGAGATATTCGAGTTCGCTTTCGTGAGAAATCCATATCCCGATCTTTAGCAGAAAAGTTGTTGGAGCTGGTAACATTCGTCTATGACGCCTTTCTACTTAATTGCATTTTCCAGTCGAACCGAAATTTACACAAGTATCTGGTTGGCTTTTTGACCTAACAACCTCTGAGCGCCTCACTGAATAGTTTTCAATCGTTGCAAAGTCTTGTTAATCCAGGTTAGTTGAGTACCACCTGTTTAGCCAAATGGCTATACTGAATTGAAAATTAAAATTTAAAAACGCAATATATTTCAAACTTAAATGTATTTTGAAAATACAAAATGCTTAGAAATTTGTATTTTTGATACAAAGTACGAATGCGTTGAAAATACGTTCCCCAAATGCATGTATTTTCGATACCGCCCAGCTCTAGTTACACTCAGTGCCGCATTTTTCAATAGGCTATTCTAGGATATATACTA
>QLNU02015359.1:30962576-31021593 GCA_006491805.2 Dysdera silvatica | reverse complement strand
GAAGCTCATTAGGAAACAAGTAAGTAAGAGGGTGGATTTAAAGAAATTAAAAGAAAATACCGAGGCATTCAAGTTGGAATTAAAAAATCGCTTTTCTGCACTGGAAGGACTTATTGAAGAAGTTGACATCTCAGAAGCAAATGAAAACATTGTTAAGACAATAATTGAAACTGCTGGGGAAATTGGTGGTGTAATATGTAAAAAGCAGAATAGCAAATTATCTGAGAAGACGAAACAACTCATGAAAAGGCGAAGACTTATGAAGGTGGACAATCGAAATACCAGTTGCAAGATTGAGTATGTAGAACTTTGCAAAACTTTGCGCAAAAACATGAAAGAAGATATAAGAAAATTCAATTGTGAGTTAGTAAGGAAGGCCATTGAAAGCAACAAGAGCCTTAGGGTTGTTAAAGGGAGTTTGTCTATTGGGAAGAAACACATCATTGCATTAAAAGGAGAGGATGGCACCGTAACAAGAAATAGGGAAGAAATACTTAGAAGAGTTGAAGAATTCTACAAAAATCTATACGAAAGTAACAGTGAATTAAACGAAGACATTGAAATAGTCGAAGGAATAGCTCCTAAAATCTTAAAAGAAGAAGTTTCATTTGCAATAAAAAGCATGAAGAAAGGAAGAGCCCCTGGTGATGATGGTATTACATTAGACATCCTAAAAGTAGCTGGAGAATATGTAGAAGATATACTTGCAAAATTCTTTACCAAATGTCTTAATAGCGGTAACATACCAAACCAATAAGGATTCTGCAACAATAATTCTTTTTGCATAAAAAAAGGTGATAAAGAGGATTTAAAAGTTACCGACCAATTGAAAAAACTTGTTACCTGCTATTTATAAAATCTTCACAAAAGTGGTAACACATCGCCTGCAGAAAAAAATTAGATGCGGCTCAACCAAGAACAAGCTGGATTTCAGTGGATTCAGTACGAGCGTTATATTCAAGTAGTAAGAGAATAAATTGAAGAACATATTAATATGAACTTCCATTGTGTGTTGCATTTATTGACTATAGAGAAAGCCTTTGACTCTATAAAAACATCAGCAGTCATCAACTCTTTAGATCACCAGACATTGAGGATGTGTACATTGACATATTGAAACGTGTGTATAAAATGCAAGCGCAAATTTCCGGGCCCTGCGGTGGCGCAGTGTGGTAACGCGTTCTCCTAGTGCGCCGCTAATCCGGGTTCGACTCCCAGCAGTGCAAAAAGAACGCTTACTCAGAGATCTCATAAAGATCGCACTGCTCACTGTAGTCCGGGGTTTGGTTCCCTAGGCCTTAAGAGGTTCGGATTCCTCGGAAAACAGTAGGTCCCGGCGCAGCATGACCACTGTAGTCTTTGAGCCGTAAAACCAAAAAAAAAAAAAAAAAAGTTCAAGTTACATAAAGATATCAAAACTATGCTCCAAACTTGGCAAGGTGCCGGGGCCAGGAGATACCATTTCTCCAAAACTTTTACTTCAGCTTTACAGATGTTTTCAACAGATAGTGGAATAGCAAGGGAATAAAAATAAATGGTGAATATTTAAATCATTTGCGGTTTGCTGATGACATTGTTATTTTTTCAACGAACCCATCAGAACTCCAAGACATGGTACAGGAGCTCTCAACTAGAAGTAAAGAAGTTGGACTCAAGATGAACCTACAAAAAACTAAAATCATGTTCAATAATTTCGTAGAGGAAACAAAAGTACAAGTTGACAACATTGAGCTAGAAATTGCTGATTCATATATTTACCTTGGCCAGCTGATTGCAATGGATGGTAACATTATGAAAGAACTCAACAGACGTATTAAACTTGGCTGGAGTGCATTTGGAAGAAACAGTTTTATCCTGAAGGGGAAATTGCCTTTGTGTCTAAAAAGAAAGGTCTTCAACCAGTGTGTATTGCCAGTCCTCTCTTATGGATCAGAGACATGGAGTCTAACAGTTGGAGCAATACGAAAGTTACAGACAACGCAAAGGAGCATGGAGAGGTGCATGCTTGGAATAACTAGGAGAGATCGAAAAAGGAACACTTGGGTGAGAGAGCAAACTAGAGTGGAGGACATCATTGTTAAAGTAAAAGGGCTGAAATGGCGATGGGCTGGGCATATTGCAAGAAGAACTGATCAACGATGGACAACAGAAATTCTGAACTGGATTCCAAGAGACCACCGAAGACCTAGAAAACGTCCTCAAACTAGATGGGTGGATGAAATAAGAAAACAGGTTGGGGTGACGTGGAAGCGAATTGCTCAGGATAGACTTGTGTGGAAAGCATTTGGAGAGACCTTCATCCAGCAGTGGATAGATAATGGTTGAATATGATGATGATGATATATATATATATAAAGAGAGTGAGTGAGTGTGTGTGTATGTCTTATATAACAAAATATCATACGATGATATTGTTGAGGTCTTTGCAATTATAGAGGTTCTGACTGGGGTGCCATTTGTGGAAGGCTCCGATTGTAATGGTGTTACCATGCGGAAACAGGGCCCTCGCCACCAATGTAGATGTCTGTTATGGGACCGATAATATGCGGGACCTCTACAAATATGATTGGTTATCGTTCTTTGATAGATTGAAGAACGATGGGGTGGCGATAGACTCCATAATATCGCCGATAGCTTACAAGTCAAATCAGAAGGGTTTTAGCTCCTGCGACAACTCACGTGGAATGTTACCCTGGAACCTTATCTCAGTTAAGTCAGGGATACCAAGAATCGAATGAACTATGTAGACAGCATTGTCACTCTGGGTTAAACAATTTATTCACAATCAAGTAGAAATACAAGTTAAATTGTTACGATTAAGAAATAACATTATCATTATGCGATATTACGAATGCCACTCATGGGTAGCATGACCATCTCGTTGGGAGTCGAAACGAACGAGTACCATTGCCTGTTGTTCGCCTCATCGTCTCTACACTCGCAATGATCTTATTGGCTGTTCACCCTTTTCATACGCAAATGTTCATTGGTTACCCCTTTAACACTAATTGGCGATTTATTGTTATAGTCGTGACGTCACACTTGGTGGGTCGTAAGCATCATGTCCAGCAGGGGTACTTAAAAGCAGGAAATGCCGGTTAAGGAGTTTGAAGAAATACAATTAAGTTATCCTTGCGTCGTACCGTGTTGTACACTAAACTCAATCGTCGCCTGCAGCTAATATCTTTTCCGTCGCCGGGAACAGAGCGAACCGCTGATGAGTCGGTCCATCTGGATTCTGGATGGGAAAAGCGTATGTGCGGGGAAACAAAATGGTGAACATTAAATCATGATTAAACCTTTTGGAAATGTGGGTTGGTGTATCAATGACCGTTGATTCGTGAGTCCCTATAATATAATCGGACGTTTTGAACAAGAAGAAAGTTAGACATGTTTTTCATTTAAATACCAGTATTCGATGTGCTTTTATTTTTTTGCTAAAATTAAAATTTATTTCGATAAAATTGAATTTGATTTATTATATATCAAAAAGGAATAATATTGCAATGTAAGTTAATATTGTTTGACGTTTATGTTTTAATTTATGAGTTTGTTTCACAACATATTTACTGACAATTCAGAAGTTTTTGGCTTATATTGAATGCAATTTTTTTTTATGTTCCTACCGCTAGTTGTCGGGGGGCGGACGGGTAGGAAGGGGCGGCAAAAAACTAATCTAGGGGACAAAAAGAATAACCTGGGGCGTCAAATCCGCCCATGGTTATACTGGCGCCTTACATTTACTATGTCTTTACATCAAGATTTCTAAAGTATCATCCAGTACTAGAATAATTTTATAGACTTTTTACGTCGATCTCTCGACTATGCATCCTATCAAAACCATCAATTTCTTTTTCCTTTCCTTTTTCTTTTTTTTTTTTCATTTCTTCGTATTCTACTCTTCATGCATTTCAAAAATTGCACCTTTTCTATAACAAAGATATAATTGTTTTTACATAAATTTGTTGCTTTACACGAATTTCTTTTTTTTTTATACGAATTGTTCTTTATCATGAACAACCACCGTCTACCGTGCCATCCGTTTACCTAGGTTTGACTCCTAATGGTGTCATGCAATGAGTACCGTTTTTCTTCCCTCTATAGTGTTTAATTCATTTGGCAGTAGCGGCTTGGATTCCCTGGAAAACTGAAGCTCTTGTCACATTATCTTTGCTGTTTTTCTGCTGTGAAAATTCAAAACTTCTCGTGTTGTACATTAAAAAGTCTTATAGTAGTATAATTGCAAGCAGTTCGTTTATCATGCTGTTGCTCTGGATTCAGTTACTATGGTATCCTATAGTAATATTGCCCACTGTAGTCTGGGATTCTGATTTCTCTGAAAACTGTAGGTCCGGCTATAGCATGACCGCAATGGTCCTTACATTGTGTAACACAAACACACATTTAGGATCGACCAGTCATGATGAAACACCATTCCAAACTTTCTTTTCAAATAGATAATATTAACGAAGGGATGTACAGTAGGGAAGAGTGTAAAAGAACTTCCTTTCGAAATTCTTTTCTTGCTACATTAACGCGAAAAATTGTGAAATGCTTTCAGAAACATATTTACAAAATTTCAACTTAATAAATATCTTCCGGTTCCACTTTGGGGTCTAAATATACAAAATTAGCCGAAAACGATATAAATTTTCATATTTTAGTGATTTTTGTAATTTCTGATTTTCTATTCCCGCTAGCATTGAGAAGTTGGGAAACATATAAGAAATATAAGTGCAAAAATTTAGAGTAATCAGTAAGTACCTTTCGGTTCCACTTTGGGGTCTAAATATGCCAAAAGAGCCAAAACTGATGTAACTTTTCACATTTCAGTTAATTTTTTATTTTCAAATAATTTTGACTATTCTTTCTATAGAAACTGCTGGAATTGAAACGGCCTGCCAAATTGTTTCAACCTTCTTAGCCACATAAACGCTATCGCCCCAATTGCTGGGTCCGATTTTATATAATTTTTCAATTCATTTCTCACCAACAAAAAGTACTATAAATTTTTACATATTTTTACATTTTTTTATACTTTCTTCCAACATTTCCGCGCTAGCGCGAAAAGAAAAGCGGAAATTAAAAGAATCACTGAAATGTGAAAATTTGCATCATTTTCGGCAATTTTGGCACATTTAGACCCCAAAGTTAAACCGGAAGATATTTATTGATTACTCTAAATTTTGGCACTTACGTTTTTTATATGTTATTCCAACTTTTCGGCACTATGAGGAATAGAAAATTGGAAATTAAAAACAAATCACTGAAGTATGGAACTTTACATCATTTTCGTTTAATTTTGCATATTTAGACCCTAAAGTGGAACCAGAAGATATTTATTGATTAATCTGAAATTTTGTGCATATGTTTCTGGAAGCATTCCACAACTTTTTCGCGTTAGCGGGAAAAAAACAACAAAAAAAAACCGTTTTTCTCGCTCCACCCTAGTGTACAACAGTCTTACGTAATCAGCTGAAACGAAGAAGTAGAAAATTGAAATACAAGAGGGTGACAGTTTTATTTATTCTAACTATACTTTATGGAAATTGAAGGAGTAAAAATGGTTAGGTTTTGTAATTCAGCTTTAAAATCGTACATGAAGAATTTATTAGTTGTAAAAAGTACGTAGATAGGAAATATCTCGATAGTGAAAAATATGCAAGTAGGAAATAACTTGGTAGTTAAACTTGCCACATCTAACTTCTTTCAAACTCAGACGTTGAAGTTCTCAACTGTGGGTTTTCAATGCATTTCACACACTAAGCAAAAAAAGAACAGTGTGTGTTAAATTCAGTTTTTGATTTGCAGATAATATACATTTTTTATACAAAAGCTATATAATTTAAGAAGTGTGCGTGATTTTCTATAATTGTACTAATTTTGCATACTATCGTTCTGATTTTGCTCTATCAGTTTGGTAATTTTATGATTTTTAGTATGGCAGGCATGATATTTAAATTATTAGGTAGTAGAGTGGTATCCCTATATCGGCGGATTTGGTTTTTCTTACTTGTGTAGTTTACCATTGCTCGAAATCTTTCAATGAAAAATTCCAAAAATAAACAATTCACAGCTTCCATATTGCGTATTATTTTGAATAACATGATAAAACCCCTGCTACATCATGTTCTTCATGTGCCTAATCTTTTTTCCTTCTGTACCCATGCTGGCCTGTTTCTCTTACATCTAATTTATCCTCATTCGTTCTCTCTATGTTCGTCGACATATTTTGCGATGTTGTGGAAACATATTCATTGACAAGTTATTGCAATTTTGCTTAATGACTTAATACATCATGCACGATATTTTTTATTGCTGCATTGTCTCGTTAGGTTAAGATATCAGAACCCTGTTCAAGTTAGAAAGGAAAAGCATAGGAATAACAATGCACCCCGAATTTTATTTTTTGTTATTTAATGTCAACTGGTAGAAAATGTCTTATTGTGTGTAATTTATAAATTAAACTTTATGATACCTATATAAATGAAAAACGACTGCTTTCTAAAGGTACGAGATAGCTACTATATACGGTAGACCCTGCTTAAAGTGACCACCTTTGTGATTGGACTGTAATGGTGGCAATAGACAGGTGGCTTTGACAGACTTCTGCATAGGCATGTCTAAGTCTCTACTAGTTCTTTCTTGCAAAATGTGGTCACTTTACCAGGTCACACTGTATATTTTTACAATAGTTCATGCAACGTTTAAATATACGATATAAATGAAATTTAATAACCTAAAATGTGTAAATCATATTCTCTCGAATAAGATTAAATTAGTTGGAGAAGTAATGCACAAAGCCCCTCTCTCAGCAACATAAAATTTAATTTTTTGATATTCAAACATTGACATAACTGGTCCCAAGTTATAGAAAGGTCTATAAAGTCATGAAGAGGGCTATAACCCCCCATGCCAAAGCTTGACACATAGTATTCAATTCTAAATTTTTATTTCCTTGTGGAGAGAGAGCTAAGTTCCTTCTAGTTCCTCCTCCTCCCCTTGGTTTCGCCAATGTATTCAGATGAGTTTCTTACACTTTTCTTAGTCTGAAAGCATCATGGTTATATTTTGTTTCCTTATCTAGAATTAACTTTAATTACTCATGATTTTTTTGACTGACTTAATTCAAAATTAGAAACTAGCGTGCGGTCGAAAAAAATTATTTTTATGTACACGTGAAATATCTTAAACAAATACTCAAAATAGGAAATCTGTTGATGAAGCTAATAAATAAGAGAGAAATTATGCCCTGTTTGCAAAATTTACCTTTTTATTCTCATCTCCGTATTGAACAACATAGGAAAAGATGGGATGTAGATGTGGTAAACTGTTTATTATTCTTTTAACATGCTGCGTTTCGGTTAATATTTGCCAGCAAAATAAACTCAAGTCACTGTTCAGCGAGGTCTTGTAAAGGTACAAGAACTGAATTTTATATGAGAATCTGGAAATTCTGTATAAGAGCTGTTTTTTCTTTAGAAGTCCTAGAAGTTCCATACTTAGAGTTTTGGATTTGTCCGGCGTTTAAGGAAAAGTATGTGGTTCGTTTTATATTTGACAGCTATGAAATTTGTTATAGATGTTCGAATAAATTAATTTAAAAGAAAGTGGTTAGTTAAATCTAATACAGTGAAATCTGTCTATAAAGACATTTCCTCCTGGTCCTGACAAATATAGATTGTATCATGTTAAACCTTGTCTATAATTATGCCTTTTTCTGGTCCCTTTAGTAGAGTTATAGGCAGATTTCACAGTATAAATGAAAATTTGCTTAAACTGTAAACAAATATTCAATAGTTATTTTTAAATTGAAAAATTTCGCTTTGGAGTTAGATGATGAGCATCGGTTCCTTGCTCCTTTTCTCAGCTTAGACACTCTTATTTGTTAGATTTCGTTTCTGAATAAAAGCTAAAATATTATGATGGACGAAGTCCAGCATAACGTTCTTGGTAAGGCACCAACTACATACCTACATGCAGTTCTGAAGTTACTAGGTAGCAGTCACATCATATTGATAAACATTTCGTTCCCATCCCATTATTGATGTTAAAGAATAGGAATCAGTCTGTGCCTAAAGGTGAATGGCTACCTAAAATTATCACATGATATTGGCTTTCAGTTAATGCCAGCTGTTCAGCACAGTGCTTCTTTGTTCTCGCTGAATGATTAAAAAACTATAGCCATTTATTAATGGAGAAGCCTTGCCGTGACCTGGAGGTAACATGCTCGTCCTTCAAATCGGTAACCTGAATTTGATTCCAATGATAATGTAAAAAAATGTGCAATTTTTCTCTCCATTTTTATAGAGTTTGGTTTCCTTAAAAAATGTAGGTCTTGACAGAACAGGATCATAACGAGTGGAGGGAAGCTTCGGTAAAAACCCGAAATTTTCAGAAAAAGACTGTTTTTCCCCGAAGTTTTTTTTTCCAAAGGAAAAATTGGAAATTTATAAAAAACGCAAAATATTTTAAATTTTATGAGAATTTCGTTTTATCTAATATTCTCCCCTTTTCTTACATGCATATCTATTCTTTTATATAATTAAATTTGGGTTGTTTTTCAATAAATTAGTGACATACAGCAGGAAAATGGCACGAATAATTGTGCAAGAAAGAAATATTTCCAAGAGCGATTAAAAATGAAAATAAGAAAAACTCACATGGAAAATTGTACATGTAATATAAATTAGCAACAATTTTAGACATAAAAGTATAACATACTATCATTTGAAAAATTCTGTCTTTTTATATTTTTGTATGTACAATTTTACTATAATTTTCAATACAGATAACAGTAATCTGAGGTATATAAATTTTATTAAAGGTAGTGAAATATACAACCCTTGCTAATGGTGATTTTCAACTGTGAGAGTGCTTACCTATCTTTAGTTTCTAACATAGTTGTTATCATAAATATAGATCCTTAAACTTGGCAAGTTGTGCAAACCTTCGATTTTTAATGTTTAAAATTGTATGAAATTAAACTTTGCACAAAAAATTGTGTTTAGTGAAATTTTAATATAATAATAAAGTAAAATATAATAATAAATAAGAATATGACCCTCGTGATATTCAATTAATAAATCACGTGGCTTTTTTTAACGGTTCGTTATCTTTAATATTCAGGTTTAGCAGTAATAAAAATTTCTCAGACATTTGTAAATAAACAGGATTAGAATAACACTTAAATTTTAATAACTAACACATGTGGTTCTGCTTTATGACTGTTAAGTCGCGTCGTAGACTACAAAATCGCCGTCGTTATAGCAGGTTTCGTCGTTATATACGATGTCGTTATAACCGATATATTTAGTATGGAGTAGAATAGCAAACCAAACTTCTTGTAAAAATTCCGTCGTTATATGCGGTTGGTCGTTATAACCGGCGTCGTTATAAACGATTTTCACTGTATATATATATCAGTGGCGACTCGTGGCGAGATTTTAGGGTATGTGCATGAAGCCAATTCACCAAAACCTAAAGTTACCATAAATTTCTTTCTTATTTACTGAATGAGGTAAAAACCAGTTTCTTGACAAGTATAGGCAGTAAATTCATGTGTTTTGATGAATTAGCCTTCATGCGCACACCCTAAAATCTTGCCAATAGCCGCCACTTATATATATATATATATAATCATCATAAAGAGTGACCATAAAAATATCGAAAAAAAGAAATATTGAAATATTTGAAAATAAAATATTCCTGACTCCTTGCTTCAAAAATTCTTTTCAAATTCATAAACTAACTAGGAAAGGAATAAATACTAAATTTTATATATATATATATATATATTTTAAGTTGCCCTATACTATTGACTACAAAATTATGAAAGAAATTCATATCTTTCGCGCATGCGCAGTAAAAAATTATTTTCTTCAAATGCTCATATCTCATCGTGTATTCAATATATTAATTTCTAATTTAAGTATAATATTTTTCTTGTACGTTGACAAATGTTCTGTAAGTTTCGTGAAATTTGACTGAAAATTGTGGATATTATAAGCAAAAAAATTGTGACAAAATTTGGGTTTTCTTAAAGAAACGTTTCTATCTTCATGAATATACATGTTTATTTTACAAAAATGCACACAGGCATTAAGCATAGCTGGTTAAATATTTTCTGAAAGTTACAAATAATTTCCAGCTTTTTATGATACAGGGTGATCAAATATATTTTTTCACTTTGTCAATATGTGGGTGGTCCCCTAAATGCACAAGTCACCGAAACTTTATTGGAAAGTGTGCATTCAAGCATGTTCTATATATCTTCAAAGTTAGAGAACAATTGGCAGAGTAGTTTTTTAGAAATTCGAAAAAAATTAAAAAATCCAAAGTGTCCGGATACTTTTGGCATATAGTGTATGTTGTATGTTGTTTTCGCATAGCGGCACCATACACATCAGCGTAGAGTTTTCAAAATTATTCGTGTGGCTCAAGTACATATCTTGTACATTCATTTCTACATTACAGTATATGTAAAATTGCAATTTATTTCAAATTATTGAGGGGAGTGGGGTTCGGGCCGCATGGGCCCATATAACTCTACGCCTATGACCATACAAGTGATTGACATCACCCCACAGTACATACAACCAAACTTACTTGGTGGGGGGTCTAACCTAAACCCACCCAGCCATGAGGTAGCGATTATACTCATTGGAGCCCTGTCTTCATTCTGAATCTTCTGATTCGTTATTGCTTGAAGAATATTCCACAGGCGCACTGTGGCCTTTATTACATATATTCACATTTGAGATAATAGCAAGCAGTGTTTTAACATTTGCTGCAGTTAATTTATTGCAAAATTTTTGTCAATTTCCAAAAGTAGACCACTTTCTTTCACATGCCGCTGATGTTAGGGGCCGTTCAAGTATTACGTAAGCATCTTTGGGGGAGGGGGAGAGATTTGCTTATTTTTGCTGACAACAGAGAGGGGAGGGCGGAGTCCGAACCATGCTTATGTAAGATACAGAATAATAAAACCGGCACATAGTCAGGAAGTAATAGCCGCCCTGACAGAATTACAGTACTAGGATGTAACGCACACTACTAGTAAAAGATACAAAATACACGTAATCACGGTTAAATATTTAATCCAGTGGCTGGCCATTAACCCTTATTCGCTAGGAGGCTACCTTCTATACTCCCCGTGGCCCCTCTAATATTTTTAAATTAAAACGAACGTATTATTTTTAATAAATGCATTTTATCAGATCAACTTCTTATTCACTATTTATCTACAACATAAGAAATTTTAAAACGTAATGAAAATGTGACATAATGATTTATATAATAAAATATTATATTATTATCCTCTTTATAGTTTAATATTATGTATACTATATATAATTTAATAATATGTATACTATATGTAACTTAACAACATGTATACTATATGTAATTTAATAATATGTATACTATATGTAATTTAATAATATGTATACTATATACAGTTTAATATTATGTATACTATATTTAATAATGTATACTATATATAATTTAATAATTAATATATATGGGTTAATAATATATATAGTTTTATAATAATAGTAACTAAAAAATTAGAGAACAAAAATCTTGCGTTAGCATAAAGGGGGTCAGGCATTTACTTTTAAAAAAGTACTGTATAAAAGGGGCAGAAATGTTCTTGCGTAGTACTTGAACGGCCCCAAATTCCAGAGGAATTTATAATAACCGGGAAGTGTAAATTTCAGTAGTTTTAAATACAAATCCCGGACCACTAAGCAATAAGTTTCGTATATTTTGCAGATTCCCGTATTGGCGTTCTACTCCAAAACAACAACAAAAAAAAAAGCAGCAGCAGCAGCATTCAGCCATATTTGTTTGACACAATTTTGCCAATATAAAGTTCAAACTGACGCATTTTTAGTTATGTAAGCAAAAGCACTGCAGATATATATTCTAACCAGTGACGGACTTCTAAATAGGTACACAAAGCACAGGCATAAGAGCGTCACCCATTGTAGGGCGGCAGCAAAGTGTTTGAACATAAAGTTGTTCAAACTGATATTGATGAAATGTTGAAAAAGAGTTATGCTTCTTTTAATTATTGCCCTTTTTCCTCAATAGCTATGACATACAAGCGACTACTTTAACTTGCCTGCAAATACAAACTACAGAATCGAAAGACAAAGGGCCCTAAAAATTTTGCGCCCTGGGCATTTGCCCAGCCTGCCCATTTATAAATCCAGGCTTAACACGTTTGTTATATATGTATACTAATACTTAGCGAATGAATAATGAAAAATTTGAACTGATAATGAAAAAATTCATGCAAGGATGCGTACGTGTTTTTTTCCCCAAATATACGAAATACACGTAAAAACATCAGAGATTCCAGGAATCCATACTAAAATTATTGTGGATTCAAAAAATGTCTCGAATCCACGAAGTTGGCGATTATGGTAGCAATAATTTCGAGTTGTATCTTATTAGTTTGAATAATTATATGAAATATCTCCTTTACATATCAAATGTTAAGAGTATGATATGCGTTTTTTTTAAACAAATATTCCTTTCTTAGTAAAGGAGGGAGGGGGCGGCAGGGCCGGCTGTGATTAAGCGCGGAAATTTTATAAAAATCCCACTGATTCTGACCATGTCTTTTTTAGAGCGGGTGTAACAAATTTGATGCCAAATGTATTATCTAACAACGAATTTTTTTTTTGCTAAAATTTCTTTTACTTTTTTTTCCTCCTGAGATTGGTATCAAATCTTTAACATTAACCTAAAGCTGAGGGACATCAGAAAGCAGAGCAACATTCAATTTTGATTTTGTTATGGCTAAGGCGATGGGTTTTAAGAACTTCAAAGAGTTCTGCAACTTCAGAAAACATCACCCATCACAAATATGTGATGATATTAAATTTGTTATTTTTAATTCGCTGCGAAAACACAAAAATAAGGAAAACTGATGCAAAACCAAATTTTCCCAAAATTTCCAATTTTTCCATACAAACATTTTTTTTTTAACACCATGTCAAAATTTTCGGAAATTTTACATCACTAATCACAACTGACTGATTTTGTGCCATAGAACACAAACTAATATCAGCTTGTCTACATTATCAGTAAATCAAGACCAATGGTGGCCTTTAGAAGAAAAAAGTTGGGGCAGGGTCCTCGTTAAGTTATCCTACATGAATACCTTTTCAATGAACATGATACTGTTCAACACCCAGGAGTTTAATTGTAGAAGTTGGAGCAGTTAATTAAAATAAGGGTACGGGTGGTAGCAGGTCTGCAGCCAGAATGAAGGGCCAACTAGGGCAAGGCAAAGAGCATATGGTGCACAGGGCACCCTGGGATTGTTCTATATATGTATATATCTCGATGGGGCAACTGGTGCCATGTACTGATGGCCCTCTTGGCTACAGGCATGAGTGGTAGAATGGGGGCAGAGATGACTTTGGGCTCATTCTCCGAGGTCCGAGTCCGAAGTCTTCCAATTTGAAACCCGCCAAGCCTGAAATACTTTGTGGGAATTAGAGTTCGAACCCAGACTGCAAATATGACATAACCTTCTGATGCACAATTTAAAGTTTTAAAAAATGCCCAAAATATATCCATACCGAAGATTTGTCATTTTCATTTTGGAAACATCCGTATTCACCAGAATCGACTTTACTAATAATAAATTTTGCTTGAGAATCGTTCATAGCGCTAAAGCAATAGCAACACTAAAGACTGGCTCATGATTGATTGATTGATTGATTGTTTGGCTTTTTTATGGCGCAAGAGCATCTGGGCTATACTGCGCCAAAGCTCATGATTGAACTACCGACAGATGTTGTGTTTCAAACAGCAATCTCAGCAATAACTTGACTACTGATGAGCAATATTTGTGTGAGGTTACTTCCCACAATCTAACAACAATCCCCTCTTGACCCTTTTATTTCAAAAGTAAATTCATCTAGAAACTATTTTTGTTCTTCATTGTTAGCTTTTCGTTTTGTAACATCCTTACATAGAAGCGTATGTACCTACATGCGCATATTCTTCCTTTCTTTTCTTTTTGGTTTTACGGCTCAAAGACTACAGTGGTCATGCTGCGCCGGGACCTACTGTTTTCCGAGGAATCCGAACCTCTTAAGGCCTGGGGAACCAAACCCCGGACTACAGTGAGCAGTGCGATCTTTATGAGATCTCTACATGCGCATATTCAAGAAATGCTAGGTTTCCCATTTCTAATTAAAATTTCGTGTACGGTCCCACTTTGTTTGTTGCAGAATGCTCCTTGTTGTTCTTGCGCCATGAAAATAAACCAACTAAGCCATTTCCAACTTCGAACAGAGCTATAAAAGGCAGTGAAACGTCAATGACTGTACAATTTTGCCTAAATAAGCAGGGAATAGCCTGCTCGCAGTTCCTTACTTTGTTTTCTATTGTACTGGAGCAACAGAAAGGGCCAAGTCTCTTTTTCTCCAAAATCAATAAGCTCTAGTTTGAGCTGTAATTAATACGTGGGTGGCAAAAATTATAGTATAATAAATTCCCCCACGAAAACTCACAAAAATCTCGCCCCGGAGGCTTTCTTGTGTTGACCATATTTGGCAATTGTGTTATCCCTGCGGAGGGTAATAATACCTTAACACCTTTACATACGGAGAAAGAGAGCGTTGTTTCCTGTCCTCATTCGTCTAGCGGTCCAAGACACTCCGGGCTAAACGGAGGGACCCTGGTTCGAATCCAGGATGGGGAAAGCGTCTCTTTTTCTCCAAAACGAATAAAGCTCTAGTTTGAGCTGTAATTAATACGTGGGTGGCAGAAATTATTGTATAATGGATATATGCTGTGTGACCTTCTCAACTCAACCACAAAGTAATAATTCTGCTTCGAATAGCAGTTTTGTCAGAGCTAAACTCATGAGAAAGGACAATATGCAGGCCTTTATGTTGTAAAATTCTTACAGGAACTTTAATTCAAATTTCTTGAGTAAGATTTTGATTTACTTGCCTTTGCTCATAATTCATACTTGTTTTATAGGATATCGTTGCTTTTAGCTGATAATCTTTTACTTTGTATTCAGATATTACAAAAAACATGATTGACTTTAGAAAATATATCTTGCTGGAAGCTTTCTTTTCGCCCGTATTTGTCATATGTGGGTTTGTGATCAACGTATTACAAGGCGTCCTCTATCTACTTTTGTACTACACCAACAGAAATTTATATAGGAAGATAAATTACTATCTTATTTACACCTGTTGGTCCCGTAAGTATCTGTTCTAAGCATTTCTTTACTCCTTTTTATTTCATGATTATCCTATGTTCCTTTATTCTTGACATGGGTAAATAAAATGTGAATACTACAATAACTATTATTTTGACACTCACGTAAGGATTTAATAACAAAACACTTTGGGAACCAACTACGCTCTTTGTAAAATGTGGACAGAATTCTGCCTTCACTTGGCAAAAGGAAAAGTTATCTTCCAAAACAGGTTTTTAAACATTATGTCAGTGTTAAAATAATAGCTATGGAATCTGGTAAAACTTTGTCTTGTTCATATACTACATTGAAGACTTAGTTTACTATAAAAATAACAATATTAAAATTAAAAATAGTAGTGTATATGGTACGGTAAATGTGATTAATCGGTTATATTATTAATTATAACCGGATTTATTACTTTAACCGTAACGTATGTTATATGTCCTGGCAAAAACATAAAGGGGATTTTTTTTTAAAAAAGCCCAAATAAAAGGTATGAATTTTTTATTCTGCAAGTTAATAAAAACTTCGTAATTGTCATGTAGAGTTTTGGCGCGATTTGTTGACCAGTTTATTTACAGCTGATAGTTATGTTAGTCGACACAGTGTGTACGTTGCGATTTTTAAATTGGGTAAAGGTATCGAACAAAGAATTTGCCTCCAGCAAAATTTCTTGTGCTGAATGGTTGCAAACGTTGGAGACGGTCTACGATGAGTCATATTTATCAAAAATATGAGCAGACAAGTGGTATTAAGCATTCAAAGAAGGAAGAGAAGAGGTTGAAGACTTGCCTCATTTTAGTCAATCTTCAAAGTCTGCGATTGGTGAAATACCGACGAAGTGAAGGAAATGTTAATGTAAGTCTAATTCATTCAAGTTTAATTAAGAGTGATAACTCAGGATCTGCACATGTCTCATAAATCCGTTTGCACCATTTTAATTGGTATTTTCGTCATAAGACACATCGTGGCACTGTTTTTTACCAAAGGAGCTGAATTTTCTTCAAAAAGAGCTCCGTAAACATATTGCTGAAGATGCTTGAACGAGCCAGTTTAGGCTCAAAATTTATGGAACACATGGGTGACTAGATTTGAGTTTATGAATTTGACATGCAAACCAGCTAACAAATTCGGAATAGTACTTTGATAACGAGTCAGAATTAAAAAAACAACAACAAAATTTCAAAGTATCTCAAAAATCAAAGTCATATTGACTGTTTTCTTTGACTATTGTGGTGTTGTCTACTTAGAAGTCCCTCCGGAGGAGCAAGCAGTCAAAAAACAATATTATTTAGGCATCTAAGAGAGAATGTTTGCAGTAAAAGGCCACATTTGTGGAATAACAATTCTTGGATTTCACACCACCGTAATATGCCGCCCCACTCATTAAACCATGTGTGTGCGGGTTTGTACTTAAAAATTCAACGAATGTCATTGACCAGGCACCATATTCACTAGATATGGACATGTGAATTTTATTGTTCCCCAAACTTAAATAACGACTTCGCGGAAGACATTTAAGCCCACTGAAACCTTAAAACAAAATTTGCGAAAGAAGCTGAACGCAGTCAAGTGGTGTTTCGATGATTTGATTATTCGTTGGCATAAGTGATTCACGTCAAATTGGGCCTATTTTGAAGGTGACAAAATAAATTTGGATGGGTAAACCAACATTTTGAGCTTTATTGAACAATTCCTGGTATTTATTTGACCCAATGTACCGTGAAATCTGTCTACAGCGATAGTTTCTCCTAGTCCCTAGAGGAGTGGTTCCCAAATTTTATATCCCACGGAACCCCTTTCTTGCCACGAGCATAGCCACAGAACTCCTCTATAAATATGGAAGGGAAATCAAAAGAGCTGTTAATTTACCTCTACTTGGACTTAAAAATAAAAGTAAACAATAAATACAGGATAGCATTATAAAAGGCAACTAATACGTTTCTATTGTTGCTGGATATTGGTTATGGTCAGTTAACTCTAAGTGGTTGTCATGGGAAAAGTTACAAAATGTACAGGTTGTCTCGAAATTGTTGGCGATGTTTTACAATTTAATTGCAGAACCCCCAGAGGGCCATCACGGTACACTAGGGTCCTGCTGAACACATTTTGAAAATCATTCAGGGTTCCCACGCAACTTAGAGAACCTGGAATTGTCAGAGAACTTGAAATCGTCTTCAAAAGTCAGGGAAAACAAGTTCTTTTGATCAAAACCTGGAAATGTCAGGAAAAATTTACTTAATTTCTATTTTGAATAGCTGATTCTCCCACGAACTCCCCCGCAACTGAAATTTGGTTGAAAATTTTTTGATTGGTCAGGGAATTTTGCTGAAAAGGTCAGGGCATTTTTCCTCCAATGTTAATGCGAACTCAGTTATTGCCCTAGAGTATAATTATTGACATATTTCACCGTGTGTATATCCAAATTATAACAGGCCAGATCAGTTTTCTCACATACAGTCACAAATCCCGGTTAAATGCCACCATCCGTTACAAAGGAATTCGGCTCTGTTGCGAGTTTGGTGAGTTACCTACGAATTACCTACAAATATCTAAGATAATCATCTAAAATTGAATTGAAACCCAAATTTACCTTAGATGATCAAGTAAGAAGTTATCAAATTAAATTAACTTCCTTTTTTAAATTTTTTACAGAAGTTTTTCTTATAACGCAGTAAACGTACAAAGTGACCCACAATAATCTCCCTGAAAGTAAAAATTTATATCTGGAGAACCAGTCGAGATAATAAGCCCATATTTCGGGTTTAACCACTTTCACTATAGGAATATTTCTTCATTTTTCGTGCGTTAAAGAATTTCTCATGCTTTTCCTGAATATATGCCAAAAATCTCCCGTATGCATTACTGACCCTGTATACGGTTATGCATATAGGGGAAGTACCACGGGGCAAGTACATAGGGGCAATTCCTGAAAAATTCCCATTTTTATATATTAGACCAGGGTTTCAACGAATTGTGGTTTTTCTTCAGGCGCCGGCACCGGTCCTTGGAGAAAAAATAACAGTTCTCAGAAAGTTTTAGAATAATTGTTCCATAAAACCAAGAAATATCAAAAATTTCGAAATAATTGAATTATACATTTAAGGGAAGAGGTACATTTTTTTAAAATTACTCTTTTCTGGAAATAACACTATCTACAGGGCCATCATATACCCAACAGCTCGTTGTGAGCGAATTTCTGAACATTTTTCGCAAACTATCTTTGACGAAAGGTGGAATTATAACCTGGCATGTATTCTTTAGTAAATAATGTTAACTAGCGACCGGTCTGTAATTTAGTGCTAAAATTTTATCATTATATTGAAATATTTTCCTAATTTGTTTATTAATAAGAATCCTTTCACTTTCAATATGAATAAGTGGTTAAAGAAAATTAACAGTGATCCAATTAACGTTCAGCCAACTGCAAACAAAAATATCAGTGATGAAAGTTTAAGCCTAAAAAAGGTAGATTTGCCACCTTTTTTTTTAAAAAAAGGTCGAATTGTCAATGTGAACAATTGCAACAAGAAAATCAAAACTAGTTGGACGCCCAAATATTGTGATGAATATTTAAAATTTAATTTTATTGCCGCTGGCAGCGATGATTACTTGCCATTATGTATTTGTTATACCCAATTATCAAACGAATGCATTAAAGCATAAAAATTTAAACAACATTTGGCTAGTCAACATACTGGGTACTCGAATAAACCAACAGACTTTTTTTATAAATAAGAAGAATAAATTTTGTTCTGCGAAAAAAGAAAAAAAAAAGAAACTCGCCCTTTCTACTAATCTATGTGATCAATATTTGGCATCTTATGAAGTTGCAAAACAGATAGCCAAGACTGGGTATCGGCATAGTATTGTGGGAAAATTCATACTCCCCATGAAATTATAATATCCAGAGAGTATGGGAAAAAGAAAAGAAATTCGTTAGCAGGCATACCTCTTTCCAACAACACAGTTGACTGCAGAATTGCGAGATATTGCTAAAAATATAGAAGAAACTCTTATTTTTAGGTTACAGGAAAGTTATTTTTTTCAGTACGTATGGATTAGAGTACCGACGTTGTAAATAATTCTAGTTTGATGTGCTTTGTAAAATACGTTGCCAAAGGCTCCACTCGTGAGAATTATTATGTTTTGTAAACCACTTCCGAATATGACAGCTGACGAAATTTTTAAGCTTATAAATGATTTTATCATTGAACAAAACATGGAAAAAATGTGTTGGACTGAGTAGCGATGAGGCACAAGCAATGTCAGGCACTGTATTATTTCAGGGAATATGAGCAGTCGAACCAAATTACTCATGGTGGATTGTAATACCCACAGAGAAGTCCCATCTGTCAAAGACATGCCCATAATTTTGAACTCAACTGTTTAAGGGTGTGTAAATTTTATAAAATCTTTTCCATTGAATAGCAGGGTATTTACTAAGTTGTATAAAGAAGTAGAAAGTGAATATGAATATGAACATTATTACATTGTGAATCAAGATAGCTATCAAAACGAAATGCTTTAAACGATTATTTCCATTAAACGATGCAGTTGTGTTGTTTTTAGGTGAATGTCCTCCATTGGCAAGAAATGTGGTATTTGATTTTAAGAAATTATTTTTCATGAATTTGAGTAGTTAGCACGGCTGGCCTACTTAAGCAACACATTTTGTGCCTTAAATGAATCAAATTTAAATTTGCAACGCCAAAATATAAATATTTCTAAAGTTCGTGAGAAAGTGGGAGCAACAATTAAAAAACTTACCTCATGGAAGCAGCGGGTTCCAAAAGAAAATTTTAGGTCCTTTACAGTGTTGTCTGCATTTTTAGAAAATGATACTGAAATAAACTTGCAAATAGACGCACTCTCTCTGCATCAATTCAAGAACACCCCTTGGGGTTATAAAATAAAAAAAATTTAATGAATATTTTCCACCAATCCATTCCAACAAAATGTGGATAAATGATACATTCAGTATTAGAACAGAAAATGAAGAAACATTATAATTAAGTGAACTATAAGTGGATTCCTTTATTGAACTTCCATGCGACGCTGCTCCGAAACGAAAATTTGCAAACATTCCCATTAACTATGTGTAGGTTAAGTTGTCAAGAAGAGCATCCAGATTTAAGTAAGAAAGCAGTTAAATTTTTGGTTTTGTTACGGTGTGTAAGTGTAAAACAGGATACTTTATTTTGGTTTTCTTAAAAACTCAGTATCAAAACAGATTGGATGTCAAGCCAGATTTAAGAGTAAAATTACCTTCCTTTCCGCCTGATATACAGTGATTGTGTGATGGCAAACAACTTCACCCTTCACATTAACATGTAAAAAACTACCTCATTTTATTTTTGTTATGTATTATTATCCATGGTGAGACAGCGAGGAGACAATGAAAATTAAAAACAAATAAAATATAACATTTTCACACAATATTTTAACCTAGCTTTATTGTTTCTTTTATATTTTGTCTTTAATTTTTTTTTGCTTAGATGGTTATTATAGTTACGTGCAAACCATACTTTGTGCGTATTGGGGTGGGCTGCGAAAAAATATTACAAAAAACCAGTTCCCAGTCTGAAAAGTTTGGGAAACCCTGGATTAAACCGGAAGTTCCCTTATACGATACTTCCCCTATATGCAGATATGTATAAAGTTGAAGTATTACGTAGGGGCAACTAGTTTGGCTGTTTGTGTTTGGCTCTGGTACTTGGTGTTGAAACGAGTTGGGGCTATAATCATACGGTAGAGTGTGGTTCCTATATATAAGATCTAACTTCTCACTGACAAATTATGTTGCCATAGCGGGGGTTTGGCTGTATGTCTACAAGTTCACCAAATATTTTGTTATAGGCAGTTCACTTCATTATTATAAATATGTTTCATTTTTCTTTTTTTTTTATGGAATGTATCTGTATATTATTAAATAATAAATAAAGACTTGTCTTCATTGTAAATCGTAAATATGAATTTGTTTCAGCAATTGTTGCATATATAGAGTGGTGGTCTGGTTCGTCATGCAATTTGTATGGCTCTGAAGAAGATCTGAAACGATTTGGAAAAGAGCACTCTATTGTTCTTATGAATCACAGATATGATGTTGACTGGTTGATGTGTTGGCTTGTTTGCGATAAACTCGGAATGTTGGGAGTGAGTTATTTATTTTATAAAATAGAAACATAAAAGCACATAATGAACACGATTTACATGAAAGTCTTAATAGTGACATGCATAATAATGCTACTTCATTTAATGTTTGAATATTATATACCAATGGGCAGAGCACAAACAATAGATTAGAAAATTGTTAAAAAAAATTTCATGCAATAAAAAGAGACTATATTCTTCGAGGGGCTAGCAAAAATTTCCGGAATGGTATTAATTAATTAGTGTCCATAAGAAATAAACAGATGCACCGCTAGGGAGTAGCTCTATTGGCTTAATGAGTCCATGTGCAAAATGGTGTTATGTTGTATGCATTCGAATCTACATTGCATTCTTTGGTGATCATGAGTCAGCACTTTTCTGCAATCTGCTTCATTGCTCACTAGATAGAGCAAAGTGTGTTTCATAAAATTTTGTGTAAAGCTCAGGAAATCAGAAGCTCGTACTCTTGGACTGCTACATTATGTTCATCATGTTATCAACAACGAACTGCATTCTTCTCGAAAGGATACAAGGGATAAATTGTTGTGACGCAAGAACTAGTTGCGATTCTAGTCTTTTGTGCTTCTAGGGATCTCCTGCCAAACTGCATAGCTGATCCCAACAATTTCCCATATTCTATTGATCATGGGTAATTATCTTCAAGAATGATATATTAAATTTTTTCAGTATTTTCGTGGCTTTTTATGGATAATTCATAATTTTAAACCCATATTTTACTGCTCTTAAAACATAACTGCCATTCAAAACGCGATGTGCAACTTACAGCTTCATTACCAAAAGTCTGACGAAACATTTCATGTTTCTCGATTACCAAATTCTCAAGTTTCACATGAAACTTCGTTCTGTTTTGTTAGCTGCTGTATCCTAGTGAATCTCTTCTTCCCGCTTTATATCTCTCTTTTCACGTATCTCATACCTGTATTATGCTGTAAATACCAGTTCTCGCCTGATGACCAAAGTGGAGCAATGTGAAGTGTTTGTGTGTTTTGGGGTCAATTATCCTTTGTGGCAGGAAGTTTGGATTCCTAATTTAACTGTAGGTCCAGCTTATCAACCCACCTAACTAGCATAGGAAACTGAAATCTACTTTCTCTAGGATTCTTTTTTCGTAATACTATAATAGACCAGTGGCGGCTGGTGGCAAAACAGCAACAGCGAGCCCTAAGGAGCTAGGTGCACTGCGCTATCGTTATTTGCAGTTTACATTCTTTTCATTACGAACATAGTGTGCGATATGATTGCATTTAAGATTACGTTCTACTACTAATCCGTTGTTCTTTTATTATATTTCTAAAAATACTTAATGTTGTCAGAAGTACGCTCCGCGGTTGGGAGTCAAGCGTCCCCCCAGTCCTTTCCCCCCACCGGGATTCGGGTCTGGCCCCCTTCCCTGTCGTGGTAGCTAGGTTCTTGGCTGTGTTCGGTCAGTATTTAATGTTTTTTAGGAATTGAGGATTTCTTTAAGGCTTATTATTAATTTATTTGTTAATTAACATTACCTTTCATGATAGTTGATTGATTTTCGCAAAATTTTTATAAAAGTTTAGTATTTAACGTAATTAAATTCTTTAACTGTTTTTTCGGATTTGGTATATTATACGATTTAATTAAGGTTTTTATTATCTTTGATGATCGCTAGTTGTTCGTTTTTCTTTTTTTTTTTATAAAAGTTTTGTTAGTAATTAACGCCCTATCTCGGTTTTCTCTTTAAGGCTTATTATTATTCTATTTTGTTAATTAGCATTATATTTCGTTATCCCAGCTGATTTAATAAGGTTCTTTAAATAAGTTTCGTTAGTAATTAATTAAAGTCCTTCTTTCTCGATGTATTCTAGGATTTCCCTTTAAGACTTATTATTATTAATTTATTTATTTTTATTCAACATTATCTTTTATGATCAATAGCTGTTTTCGTAAGTTTCTTTATAGAAGTTTCGTTAGTAATTTATTAAAGTCTTTTTCCGGATGTATTCTATGATTTAATTGCTTTTTTAAGTTTTTTTAAATTAAAGTCCTTTATTCCTTTAAAGCTTATTATTAATTTGTTATTTTATTTTTCATAACTGTAGGACGTTTTTAAACGTTTCTTTTTTAAAAGAAGCGTATTAGCGGGTTTTGCTTATTCCTCGACCATCTTACCCGTATCAAGAGAGCAGCAGCTCTGTGGTTCTTCTGAGAGACTATGTGCCGTGAGATACTATATTTCTTCGCACCATTTTTTCTCAAGTTTTTAAATCTAGCACAGCGGGGCTGTTTTACACATACGGAGTAAAGGTGACATCATCGGTTTCCCAGCTGTCATACAAAACCACCCCTCCCCTAAAAAGGGAAAGCTTCCCCATAAGTCAATCTGTGACGTCATCTATATTTACTAGCTGATCGTTTAAAAGTCGAGCGTTTCGTTATGATGCATTCATTTAGTTATTTTTCATCTGGCTTATATTTTTCCGGATTCGTCAGGACTTTTCGTGGAAAATGTCTTCTAATGATCAAGTACGTATCGCTTTATTTCAGTTTCGTGCATTTGATTTTTTTGATAAACTCGTGTTTTTTGGGGAAGAGTGTTTTAATGAATATACTTTTTTTTTATCAGAATCTTATATGGCCCGATAATCAGTTGATTGAAGATTATGTTAGAAACTATGAGGTGTTACTACAACTCATGGCGGACTTTGAAGCCGACGGTCTAGATGATATCGATCGTTTCTTGGGAAATGATATATCAATCGAAGATTAAATTTACTATTTCCAACAGGAGACAGGCGATATTGATGTGAGATTTTCTTACTTTTTTTATCTATGCATTATTATTTACATATTATTTGTTCAAAGTTATTTTTTCGTAGATATATATATGTAAGGTGTTTTCCTTCTAGGACATTCTTCCTTATACTTTACGTATTAGAAGTCGTCTCTGTAGCACTCGTTTTCAAGCCGAACAGTTGGTTTTCGAGTCCCGAATAGATCCAGAGCAAATTCCTGTTCGTTTTAGAAACTCGACTATCAACACAGCCTTATCTTTACTCCGTATGATATTACTGGCTCTCATTGCAGAAGCGACGGGTAATTTGGAAGATCACGATTTTGCACGGAAAGTGTCCTTTTTCTCATTTTTTTCATTTATTTATTTATTTATAAATAAATCTTCTTCTTTTTCTCGGATTTTTTGGATCGGCCTATATCTACCTGTCTCACCCGTGTATGCGATTTATCAGTGAAATATTTGCTTTCCTGTATTATGAAGGTTCTGCAGGTATTCCTTTTTACATATTATTTTCTATGTTATTATTTTTTTAATTTATCAAATGCTTAATAATTATCAGAGTTTAATGTCTTTAATAAAATTGTATTTTATATCTATCTTTTTTATATTTATTTTTCCCATTGTCAAAAGACTCCATCCCATTAGCAGACCCATCCTTTCGTATCGATGTGGTAATGTTAAGGAACCCTAAAGGTGGCGGCAGTCGAAGGCGAAAGATTTGAAATATCGAAACAGATCGATTATCCAAACAGTCTATTGTAACCATTCCAGACCATGGGGTCAATTTGTGTTGTGTTAAAGCCATCGTTGTAGGTAAAGCCTACCTGGATGGATATTCCCAATTAATAAACATAATGAGAGGTGATCACCCTCAACGGAAACGCATGGCAATTGATCTTCATGAGGCCGCTGGAGTGTCCCTTGGTGTTTGCGGTTATGAGGTAATCTGAGGTTTCGAGGATTATCTACAAATACAGATTTTCGTCGTTTCATCAGAAAATTTTAACAAGGTAATTACTATATTTGTGTTGTATGTTTAAGTTTTTTAATGTTTCCCATTCGTTATTTCAGGTCTTTATGTATTTTTATTTCTTGTGCTTTTTAGGTTTCTTACAAAGGACCGGAACATCCGAATGAAATATTTCTTTATTTTCACAACTATCACTTGGACCTACAGGTAATTAGGTCCATGAACGGGTTTCATGGAACAAACAACTACTGTTCTTCTTGTGATAAAGCATACTATCATGTCCAATACCATAAATGCGAAATTCTCTGCGATACGTGTTTTAGTCCGATAGGTACCACAATAACTTGTGACGATTGTACATGTAGGTCGTCTACGTGTTTCGATCTTCATAAGGAATTGGGTGGAAAAAATACTTCCTTTTGCCAGCAGATTCCTGCCCATTATGACATAAGTTTTTAGAGCCCAAAATTCGCCGCCCTCATCTTCACAGATGTAAAGAAACTTACTGCTGTACAAGTCGAAAATGAGGGCACTCCTCGAAAAATGAAGATATGGTTGCGGTTGGCATGTTCCAGAAATTTTTTGCCACATCATCATGTAGTGGCAAATCACTCTTGTTTCCGATAAATGGCAAGTGCATCTTTAAAGTACATGTTTCTCAAGTTTTCTTCTTTACGAGTCTTAGAAAAACCGTTCTAAAATGCTTTTAAATAAGAATACTTTAATTTTAATATTCAATTTATGATATTTATTCTATAATCGTTTGTTCTTGCGCCATAAATATACAACCAACCAAACTTCTGCAATTGTTTTTACCTTTTAAAGGGACCATAGCATAGAAAGCTTTTTGATTGGAAAACAAAGTTTCAGTGATAAATTAGAACTAATAATATAGTCCAGTTTTACATCGTCATATTTAAGCATTTGATTTAAAAAAAATATACATGATATATTCACTAATCATACAATTCATTAGATTTAATACTATGTAAGCCTACCCCAATATTTTAAATTTATGTATCGGTTATAGCGTCCAAAAGTTCGCCGGTCCCTTGAATGACGTCATAACAGTTTTTGACTGTACTTCGATATCGGTAATGGCTGAGCCGCCTCTTGTTTTTTTCCTATGAATTTTAAGTAGATTATTTTCTTTCGAATTCGAAAACAGGGTCTGTATGTTGAAAATGCAAAACTTTACATGAAATCAGGTGTGTGTGAATACGCATTACTAAGTAGTTCTTTACATATACCCTAATGTGTCCCAATTTCATAGAAGAATTTTCCTTATTTGTCATCACTAGCAAAATACGATTGGGTTGTTTACCTAATTGTCCTCACAGCCAGAGGTGGTCTTAGAGAAAAGCAAATCAGAGGACCTCATACAACCTCATGCAATACTTGATTAGTTGCATTAATTTTTCTAAACTTCGAAAAACTACATGAAAATTAAAATATTTTTACTAGTAACAAATTACAAAAAATTACTAGTAGCGATTTTAAATGGTGTGAAATTTCTCTATTTAAAAACAGCAGGGAATTGCTGCAAAATATAATGTCTCTGCAACAAAAAACGAAGTTTAATTTATGTCCTGTAAGTGAGGAAAAGGAAGTTAGACAATTAGCGTGAAATGGACGAAGAAATTTTAAATAGGGTGGGCATGTGTTTGAAAAGAAACAATTTTTAGGAAACGATTTCCACACTGTGGCTAAAGTTAATCTTAGCGGTTATAGAACGCTTGAATTAATTTAGTTATTTTTGAATTTCGAAACAACTGCAGTAGATAAAAAAAAATAGTTATAACAAGGAAAATATGGATTTTGTTTGGTATAATAATTAAGTAGAATAGAAACCAATCATTTTTAGTGAAAAAAGCATTTTGTGGGTTCGATATAGAGAGTATTTTCTTTGCTCCCACGCCCCTCGTTGTATGAGGATCTTCTTGTATAGGGCCTTGCGCAAAATGTACTCTGCCTTGGACCTCCCACACTCTTGAGCAACCTCTGATTGCACTTAACTCACTTTTTCGGGCTAATATAAAAGACAAGGAAATTTTATATAAATTTAAGAAATTCTGCTTGGTCAATTACATCGCCCTTCGTTTGAATTTAAGGAGAATTTACGTTTGAAGAAATCTTAGGTGTAGAGTCTTCAAAATTATTAGGCGGGGAATGTAGTCCCTAATAAATAATAAATGATTTGCTAAACAACAAGTAAATTGATTAATTACCAGTTTACCATTAATTAATAAATAATAATGTATTTGGATAAGAATTAAGTATGTTTGGCAATGATTTATTTCTTAATTAATATATAATTATGAAGTAACAATTTTAAAGAAAATTTCTATAAAGTACCTTGTATAAATTGCATCTTAAGCAAACTCATTATTCGCAGAGCAATATATATATATATATATATTTATTATATAGTAAAACCTCTCTATAACAATATTATACGGACCGAGAAAAATTATCTTTGTAGAGGGAGTCATTGTTATAGGGAGGGTTCATTATACAGTAAAACCTCTCTACAACACTATTATACGGACCGAGAAAAATTATCGTTGTAGAGGGATTTATCGTTATATCGGATATCGTTGAAGGGAGGTGCAGGGAGGTTTTACTGTATATATATAAAAAGTATTCTCATTCTTGAGAAATGGCAGGGCTTTGGGACGGGCAGAGCGCCATGTTCCCAAGCCTCTTTTTACATCACTTCTTAATGTGCCATGTCTAGAAACTTCCTGACAATGTGACACGTGTTTAGGATTGTGGCTTTTTGTATTTCAATGTAGGTGTTTGGGTCAATGTTGAGTATCTCCAAATTCGTCGCAAGCGTTTTTGGTACTATCCCTGTTGCTGAGATGACTAACGGGATGATGAGGATCTTTTCCATACCCCATATATCTCGTACTTCATGTCTGAGATCTTGGTACTTGGTGATTTTCGTTGTGTAGGTTGTCTGTATGTTATTGGTGTTGGGTACTGCTATGTCGATTAAGTACGTGGTCTTATTCGATTTATCGACGAGGGTTATGTCAGGACGGTTATGTGGGACTGTCTTGTCTGTTATGATTGCTCTATCCCAGTAAAGCTTGTGTGTTTCGTTCTCATGCACGGTCTCTGGCTCATATTTGTAGTACGGGCATTTTTCTGTCAGAAAGCCAGCATTCGCTGCCAATTTCTGGTGGACTATTTTCGCTACTTGATCGTGTCTATGTTTGTAGTCTGACTGCGCAAGGATCTTGCATCCTGCCATCACGTGTTGGATTGTCTCCGATGCCGCATGACAGTGTCTGCATTTGTCGCTTTCTATGTCTTTTCTCTGGATGAATTTCTGATTGTTCCTTGTTGCGATCACTTGGTCTTGGATGGCTAGCATGAATCCTTCTGTCTCTGGCTGGAGAGTGCCTTTGGCCAGCCAAGAATTTGATGCCTTTTTGTCAACGTGTGGTTGTTGCAGGTCATTGTAGTGCCTGCCATGTAATGGTTTTCCGGCCCAAGTTCTCAGTTTCTGTTCGTTGGCTGTTTCGAGGACACGCTCTTCGGTACTACACAGGTTTAGTGGCGTGTAATTTGCATCTGCTTGTATTATGGCTTGGATGAGTGGCGATCGGGGACTCTTCAACTGGAAGTATTGCCTCATGCTCTGGATCTGCTTGTCATGTAAGTCTTTGAGGTCCGCTTGTCCGCGTCCTCCTTCTTCCCGGGGTAGTGTTTGCCGTTCAATTGCCGTTGCAGGGTGTAGTTGTCCGGCTCTTCTCTGGATGGTTCTCATTTTCCGCTGGAGTTGTTCTAGTTCAGTGTTGGACCATTTGATGATCCCGAAGGAGTAGGTGAGCACTGGTACCGCATATGCGTTAATTGCTTGCGTGGTGTTCTTCCCGCTCAGTTTCGTCTTCACAATGCTTCTAAGTCTTTCTTGGAATGCTTGCGTGAGCTGGACTTTGACTTTCTTGTGCTCCTGCTGCCGTTTTTGCATTATCCCTAGGTATTTGTAGGTTTCGCCCTCGTCCAAGGTCTTCAGTAGTCTCCCGTCTTCGAGTTCGATGCCTGGTAAATCTTCTTTGCTATTCTTCTGTATTTTGCACTTATCGAGGCCGAATTCCATTCCTATGTCCTTGGAGAATGTCTCTGTTATACTGATGAGTTGTCGGAGTTGGGTGATTGTTGGCGCGTATAGCTTGATGTCATCTACGTACATGAGGTGGGAGACTTTATGTAGGTTTCTCTTGTCTTTCTTCAGCATGTATCCGTATTTACTTGTGTTCAGCATCCTTGACAAGGGGTTTAACGCCAAGCAGAACCACTGGGGGCTTAGTGCGTCTCCTTGAAAGATTCCGCGGCGGATGGGGATCTCGGCCGTTTCTATTTTACTGTCTGGCGTGTTTAGCTGTAACCGGGTTCTCCATTGTTTCATGCTGCTCTGTAGGAATCGGATGATTGAGGGATGCACTTTGTATATGCTGAGTATTTCAAGGAGCCACGAGTGCGGAACAGAGTCGAAAGCCTTCTTGTAGTCTATGTATGCGGTGTTGAGTTTTCGCTTTTGTTTTCTTGCTTGTTCCAGGATAACTGAGTCGATGGTAAGCTGCTCTTTACATCCCAGAGTCCCTTTCTGGCATCCCTTTTGTTCTTCCGTCATTAAGTTGTTGCTTTCGCTGTGCCGGCTTATTTTTTCAGAGATGCACCCCGTGAGTATCTTGTACAGGGTGTTAAGGCACGTAATGGGTCGGTATTTCGCTGGGTTACTGGTATCCTGGTCCTTCGGTAGGAGGTAAGTTATTCCCTTGCAGAGGAATTCAGGCATTTTGCTGGGGTCTTCAATTATCGCCGTAAGTTCCTTGGCTAATGGGCCATGGGCGCTGGTAAATTTCTTGTACCAGAAGTTGTGTATGCCGTCAATACCGGGTGCTTTCCAGTTGTGCGTACGTTGGATTACCTGCTGGAGTTCCTCTATCGTGATGCCCGTGTACTCCATCTCCTCTATTCCTCTCGTAGCCTCCATTTCTTGCTGAATCCAGGGGGCGCTTTTGTGCTGTACTTCATTGGACCATAGTGTCTTCCAGAAGGTCTCTATTTCTGCTGGCTTTGGGGCTTCGTACTTGTCTTTGTTCGCTGGGGTCTCTCGAAGCTTCCTGTAGAAGGCCTTCTGGTTTGCTTGGAATTGCATGTTCTGTTGTTTTTTGTTGGTATAGTCTTTGTATCTTCGGAGTCTTCTGGCGTATACACCCAGTTTTTGTTTGAGGGTATCCTTTTGTTTGAGGGTATATATATATATATATATATCTTGTAGAACATTGCCAAACATTGTTCTTTGGGGGTTTGAAGTACCATTGCAAATAAACTATAAACACTTTTATTAATAAACCATTACAGTAATATCAATTCTAAAGTTTTATCAAAGCAAAGAAAAAATATATAATTCGCTTATATTCAAATTTGTAATGATATTCAGAAGATATATTTCATAGTGAGGTACAACAAAATATATGAAACATACTAGAAAATGATGAAGCTACAATATCTGTTGTTGACTGAAACCTGCTACGTAGAACTCGTGCTACCATTTGGTGACACTGAAGAGAAGAGTATACGCAACTGATCCCCAAAAGTACCATCGGCATTGCACAAATAAAGTTAGTTTATTTAAGTTCGAGTCTACTGTTACTTTACAGTACCATCAGCAGATAAAGTGTTAACCAGAATCCAGGTTAATTGAAATAGCCTGTGCTGTACTTTTTTTTATTATTATTTAAGTAGACACTTGAGCAGTTTTGTCAAAAACATTGAACATGTTTATTTTCTGGTGTACCCAGGGCTTCGGAGAAAATCTAGTAAATGTCTAATATTGAACATGTGCAAAGACATGTATATGGTTTGTATATATCAAATGGATACAAAGATATTGGGTTATATGCAAAATAGTTAACATCTTAATTAGTAGATTCATACATTTTTCATTTTTCACTGTCAAGTAATATGCAGTCAAGTGTGGTTTTAGGTTGGGGCTGTTCCTCCACACACAAACTATCGAAATAGTTAATTGCTAGTAAAATGCTAGTTTTCATTATAAATGGTTAAATTTGAATCATGCTTGAGCCATATTCTAGCCAAACCCTTCGCTAAAACCAATTTAATTACATGCAAGTTATCCTCACCGGAAACACCAAAACAAATTTCTCAGATATACTCGTGGCAAACCAGCTCTATCTGCAAGTACACTGGACTTGATGCGTATTTTCGACTTCCCGGTACATGCAAATGCCCGTTTAGTGTACGGAATCGATTGAGTGACAAAGCACCAAAAAACATATATCACATCGATGTGATACTTTCAATTGTTTCAATCCTGGCCAGCGATTATTTGCATCTATCCGAATAAACTACTCGTTAGTGTTACCTTTCCTTGTCTGCCTTTTGGATTTGAGTAGTATGCAGTGCCGGATTTATAAATGGGCAAGTTGGGCACTTGCCCAGGGCGTAAGAGGCTGCGGATTTTTTTTTTAATTGCAAATTATTTACCGTAAAATTCCGTCGATCAGCTCTCCCCGAGAAGGCGCCCTCTACCCTTTTTTTCTAAATCTGAAATTCTGAAAAACTACGCCAAACAACCCCTGCCCCCTCCAAGGCCGGACCCGGGAAGGAGGCGTGCGCCCCTTGAGAATAATGTTTACAGTAAAAATGATTATTTTCAAGTAAAAAGATACTTAAAATCAAATTTACAAGTGAAATTTTCAAGCTTTGCGCCCTCCCTGAAATTTTGTTCTGCATTCGCCCTTACCCCCTCCCCTAATACAAAAAAAAAAGTAGTCAAATAAACTAAATTTGTTTATAAAAATATCGTTATTATATCTTATAATAATGCACATAAGGTAGGCTAATCATAAATGCCACCTCTTCCCTGCTCTCCACGATTGTCGTCGCATTTGAGGGGGCGGAACGACAAAATTTTATTTATTTCTGCTAGTACAGCGGAGGTCTATGAGATAATTTTTTTCTAGTGGGTTAAACCGTATACCTCAATGCTTAGAAGAAATTTTCTAGGGTGATTATCCCCTAATTACGGCAATGGAAAGGGGCGCCAAAAATCGTTGTGTCCAGGGCGTTTCGGACCCTAAATCTGGCCCTGGTAGTGTGAGGTATCCAGTTAATTAAGGTGAATGAGCTGTAACGTCAATTACATTCTACAGCACTAATATATCCTTAAGGTAAACATTGCAGTTTCTTGGCACCTTTTTCCCTGAAAATTGAGTTTATGGATTATCCGAATTTGCATCTGTCCCTTTCATTTTAATTAATTCAAAGATCAGCTATATATATTTTAGACTGTTTTTTCTTCAGCAGTAGATAAATAATAGTTACTGATAGTTATATATTGTTGCGAATCTGACCCTATATATATATATATATATAACGTAACTAACTTTCCCTACAATTAATCAATCTTTAGTAAGCTAAAGGTTACAAAATATCGTGCGTAAATGTCCTCAAGGCTACTCAAAAGAATACAAGTTGGTGCTCAGACGTTTATTTAGTTCTAAATTTCATACATCAAGGTAATTGGTGAAATAATGAACTATAATTCATGAAACCTTTTTGTTAACTTTTTCCCCTAATAGATGGCACCACAGATCACACCGTATATTTATTTATTACAAATACCAGGCGTTTGACTATTTCGTCATTAATCTTCTAGCTTTCCAATATTTGCTAACATTTTACTACTATTACTATCATTTACTACTACTCTATTGGGCGTGTGCAGAATTCACTTCTTTGCTTAAACTAGTCATTCCTAACGCGAAAGTCTTACAGGATGGAGCCATTCACGAATTCCGAAAAGGCAGATATGCATCTGGTGTATGGGGCTAGCAATATGAATGCAAGTGCAGCTCAAGGTTATATTGTGAATGTTTCCTCACTAATCGAGTACCGGATCATAATTTTTTCACGTTTGCACAGGCAACTCTGTGAAACTGGATCATTCCATGTTAGCAGGCATGAGACCGGTCGGAGGAGATATTCAAGAACAGTACAACTAGAAGAAGACATTATACGAGAGGTTTAAGAAATGCCCAGCACAAGCACCAGACGTATTGCACGTAGCAGAGGTGTGAGCCAAAGCACCCTATACAGAGTTTTGCATCAGGATCAATTACACCCCTTTCATGTACACAAACATCAATTTATGATAGCAGAGGATTATCCTCAACGTGTGCAATTTTTTCGATGGTTTCTGCAGCAGAGTGCAATGCAGCCGGATTTTCCAACACATGTCCTCTTCATGGATGAAGCCTCATTTACAAGAGAGGGCATGTTTAATGTGCACAATACTCATTTTTGGGCAAATGAGAATCCACATGCTACATGGCCAGGTGCTTTTCAGCAACGATTATCTGTAAATGTTTGGACCGGTATCGTGAACGACTTTCTGATTCGGCCATACCTTTTGCCAACTCGACTTGACGGGAGAAAATATTCCATTTTTCTGCAAAATGCCTTGCCATAAATACTTGAGGACATTACACTATCCATTCTACATAAAATGTGGTTCCAGCAAGATGGAGCCCCAGCCCATTTCACTCTTCACTTGCGCAATTATTTGGATGCTGCTTTTGGACAGTGATGGGTTGGCCGTGGTGAACCTGTGTCTTGGCCACTGCGATCCCCCGATTTATCCAGTTTGGATTTCTTCTTCTGGGGACACTGAAAACCATCGTATACGAGACTCTCATTAACACTAATCAGCCTTGCCAGAATTGTCGCCGCTGCTGCCAGTGTTCGAGAAATGCCTGTCATCTTTGAAAATGTGCGCCATTTAATGCGTCGACGGTGTGAGGTATGCATCACTTCTGGTGGTAGTCCGTTTGAGCATTTATTGTAAAAAAGGTAAATAAAATCGTTACATTTTTTTGAGCAATTTCTAGGATGGTGCTTAAGCACGATACATTCGAGAACATACATTCTTTGACAGAAAGTTTTAGTTTCAGCGTTTTATCCTTCGTATTTGGACATAATTTGTAAGGACCGCTAAAAACTGATTTCTTACTGTACACACTATGATTCTAAGAAGCCCTGGACAGTCGCTCCTTCCCTCCCAATGCCGGCCCTGCCCAAAAGTGTTTAAGGGTCCCTGAAAACTGATTTCATTGTACATGCAGTACATTTTTATTATTTTATTTATTTATTCTTTTTTTTTTATCTAGGATTTTACGACCTCATTGAGAATGATGTATGTAAGGGCGGCCATAAACTAATTCCTCAGTATGCACACTACAATTTTTAGCGACCTTGGGCGTGTCCGGCTCTCACCCCACCCCTCATTCATACTAAGGCCGCCCCTGCCTAAGATATCTCTTTTTCCAAGATGTACTGCGCTTTACGCTTTACAATTCCGGTGAATTTAACAGATTTTAGAAAGTCGCCAAATAGAGAGAGAGAGCCCGAGGTCCGTTGATATTAAATAATTTTAGAAATTCTTGAAATGGCGCATTTTGCCATTTGTAGAAATCTTGAACACGGTGGACGTAAACACTAAATTCATTGTAGTGGCCGAATGGCTAGTTTTAGGCAAAAAGTCACTGAACAAAATTTTTTCGTTTTAATGTCTTTCGCCTGCTGCACATACTTAGCAGTTCACAATTGTTTTTCAGTGTGATAAAAAATGCAGTTTTATGCTTATTTTCACTAAATCGCAACACAAATCAGGATCAGAAAAGGGAATTCTTGATTTGTTTGTCTCTGCTGTGTTATTAGGTGAATCACTTAAATTCTGTATGAAAAAAATATTTTAATTGATGTAATTGGTTACGCAGCCGCGAGGTGGACGTATACACTAAATTGACTCTGCAGCCATTCCCCTCCGTTTCGAACATGGGGATATCGGCCAATATGGTTCATTTCGGGTCCCCTACCACCCCTTAAAATTTTTTCCTCGAGTTAAGAATCACCCTGTATAATCTCAAGTAGATCCAAGTTTAAAGGTTAAGACTATCCTTGCGCCATATTTGCCAACTGGCTATTAACAATAATTGACTGGTCTAAATAGACTGCTTCAGTTAATTACTCTTACGTTAAATAATACTCTATAATTATTAATCGAACACATCAGTTATTCAATAATTAATCCATCAGGTTAGTTTCCAACAAATCGACCGCAAAAACTCATAAACAGATAGTTACTAATAAAATTAAGGTAAGTCACCCGATAGTTCGTTGTTTAGTTGTCTTAGTTCGCAGGAAATCCTTAGAAAATGCCTTAATATTGAAACGAGTCCGCTGTAGTCCTATCTATCTCTTGAGTACACTCAATCGGAACACTGTATTTCCCGAAGGCTGACGATTGTTATTCAGCTCACCGCAACTCCCTCAGCGTTAGTTCCACCCCAGTTTCCACACATTAGTTCTCCGCAGATAGCTACTCTCTCTACCAGCTAAGACATTCAGCAATTCAACACGCGTTAGTCTTGCGCCTTAATGTCAGGCGACTCGCACATCTCAACGTAATAATTTACAGTTTATCATTCTGCTCTTTAATTTCGTTATTGTAAATTTGACTACTTGCTCGCAATGGTCAGCGGCTCACTGCCACTATTAAGGCTAAGAGGTAAATTAAAATCGAATGCGAAATTTACAAAATTAAAGAGCCATCTACTACCAGAATACACATATCTTGAGTAGTACTTTAACTCATTAACATAAACATTCACAAACTTGACGTCTCGATGATCTCACAACGCCTCCCCAGGCAAATTAAGTATATGCAGTGGCCGTGTTGGATCTATATCCGACAGTAACATAATTAATAACACTACAATCTGTTACATTATAACATACGTAACATGGTGTGTCTTACCAAAACAATCCAGCTATTGTTTTACTTTGCACGTAAAAACAAATTCACATAAAGTAAACTTTATCTCATTAAACCAAAGATCGAAATGCTGCAGTCCGGTAATAAGAATAACGAGGAGGGGAGAGAGGAAGTGGTCCTCGCTATATTTCCCACCAGACATATACACTTCTCCCACCAATAACTGTTGAAAGGAGAAGATTTTTCAATGAATATCGCATGTAGCCAACACTTGAAATATTTTGTATACTTCATATATATTTGTAAAATTTTTAATCAACTACGGTCATTAACTTTTAACCGGGATTAAGTTCATTGTTTGAACCTCTCAGGCGATTCTTTTGATCATGATATCATTTTTAATATTTTAATCCTATGTCTGCTTTTATTGGATCCTGTGTTTTTAGTGTATTTATTAAGCTTTTTACCTTTGTATATTATGCCTTATTTTATTTCTTACAAAACCGCATGTGTAACTTCACCTCGAGTGGTGCAGAACAATTTTTGCTGTCCTTGCACACAAAAAAATTCAACCAATCGGCATCTGATAAGACGTCGTCATGTTCTCATAATCTTTCGATTTTAATTACACCAACAGCCACACCCATGAATGAATGCAAATCTTGAAAAGCAACACCTCTGTCAAGCTAATTCAAGTCTAAATTCTTCATATGTATTGTCGAGTGCCCATATGCAGAACTGAATCAATTATTAATGTTAAAAAAATTTTATTATAAAGTTTTGTTAAGCTAATGTTTATATGTTTTATGGCTATTTCAACATGTTTTATTATTTCCAGAATATCAAAGGTTGTGTCAAAAAATCTTTGAGATATATTCCAGTGATCGGATGGGGTTTGGTGTTTAGCGAATTTATCTTTTTAGAAAGAGACTGGGATAAAGACAAGAAAACCTTCAGTGAAAAGCTGGATAGATTGATGGAATACACAGATCCATGTATGGTAATGCGTGCTTTTCTATTGGAACATGTTACAATATATTAAGGAAGTGGTTCCCAACCTGTGTGCCAACAAGGGACTTCAAAAATATTTCCACCATAATAGCACTTAACCAACGTGATTTTGGAATCGGACCATCGATGTGTTGATGCGATGATAGGAAGGTCATCTAACGAACAGCCGCCCGCTGCAATGGATATGTAGATTTATATTCTGACTTTAGGTGCCGTGTAAAAAGTCCTGATACACTCACTAATCACACCCTGGGAAAATTCTGACGCACTTGGGGGCACCGTGAACCGAATCAGGTTGGGAACCATTATGTATCGCAGTTGTCTTTTATATTAAAAACAAACCACTATATATATATATATATATATATATGCAGTTCCATCTGAGGAAAGCTTACAATTAATCTCTCTAAATGACCTCAGTCTGTATTGTTCTTTTCTTTGAAGTATTTACTCATAAGCAGTAAGTTCATGTGGTTTCATTTTTAAAACTGATAATTCAATAACTCAATGGGCATTGCTATCAGTGGCGTACGCAGGATTTGATTTAGAGGGCGGGGCTGAGCTTGAAATGTCGAATTCCAAAAATTTTATCGATTCTATTCAATCAATTGATCTATATTTACTAATTCTAATGAATTAATCTATGTTTACTAATTTTTATTAATTTATCCATATTTATTAATCATATTTCATTGATCCATATTTATTAATTATTATGCATTAATCCATATTTAATAATTCTGATAAAATAATTGAGGGATTAATTAACATTTATCAAAAATTCTAATTAATTTAATTTACATTATTTTACGAGTTAAATTTTTTTATTTATCTGACGCATCTCTCAAATCCATTAATTGAATGATAATGAAGTCACTGGTCTATATCATGAGCTGAAACATTCAACAAATCATTATGCTTAAATGCCTAAACACGCTAAAATTTTATTTCATATCAAATCAATTAACCATGTGAGAATATAAAAATCAATAAAAATAAAATTTGAGTTTACACATGAGAAACACGCAAATTTTTATGCTTAATATTTAGGCTACATTGGAAAATTTGGGTTAATGGTTTAAAAGAGTATACAATCCTAAATAAAATGGCTTTGAACTGTGGGAAAAAAGGACAGTTTCTTTTCTGTCTAAATCTAGTTGTATAATACCAAGTGTTCTAAGTATTTAACTGAAGACTCTTGCATTTCCAGATCCCACGAAATGTTCAATTATTTCGTTATTTGTAATTTTTAGAGTAAACTCTCTCTGTATGAACAGCAAAGCAAGACCATTAAGCCTACTTTCGCAGATTCTATTTCTTATGTACGACTTGATTAACTTTAACGTGGAGAAGATATATTCCACAGGAGATGTAGAAACGGGAAGCAGAGCCAGCATTTTCAACAAGATATGTACATTTTGGGAAAAGATCTCTATCACATTCGTCTAAACCGTTGATTGCGCATGCAGTTTTTTTTTTTTTTCAACTCCTTTCCACTTTTGTCCCACATTTCTTATTCTCCTACAGAGGCATCTTCCAAATAATAGCTCAAATCTTCTTTATGCAACTCCACTGCTTTTTTTATTTTTTCAAACGGTACATCGCAAAACGCAGGAATGACGAGGTTAAGGAAGGATACGGTATCTGGGTGAGTTAAGAAATGTGCTGTTAAAGAAGAAATTATGTTCTCTGTGCAAGGAATGTAAAAGGTGAGTCGATAGTAAGTCTCCGGATCAGTTGATGGAGGCATTGGTCTATGCCTCCGAAGACCAGAAATTCTTAGTATGCTAAGAATAGCGTTGAGACGGGAGGCCATTCTTTGTGCTTGTGTGAACATTTGATGAAATTTGAAAGTGGCGTTTTCTCGAAGGTTCTTAGTGACTATCTTAGTCTTATTAACCCGACTAACAGCATTAAATAGGTCAATATTCTCTTTTTGAAGACATTTTGAAAGATCATAAGTTAGTCCCAAAATTTTTGAGGCTACAACCACGGCTGATAGAAACGATGGTGTACACATAGCCCACTGTTCGAAATAAGTGAGGCCTTTTTGGAATGATCACCTGGCAAGTCGCTAAGATGCTCCAAGGCTGACACGATTGGTATAATCATTTCTTTAAAAGAGTAACACAACTTCATGACGCCCACGCCATCTGGTTTTACAGAGGATCGTAAGTCTACGGTTTTCACCATTTGGTTCATGTTTTTTAATTGTATCTTCCAAAATTTTTATTCGCTTTGCACTAGCTCTATGAAAAGTTCAAGTTTCTGATATTACGCCCACTGCGTTCTGAACACATTGGACTTTAAAAGAATCTGAGAGGCATAGATTTAAGCAGTGGGATACACAGTGGGCGTAAATAGCTTTTGGGAATTTCTTCTTTAAATGGGCTTGAACACGGCGAAACTTACCTTTCATTGCAAAGGCTCCGCCGTAATCCTTCCCTCTTAAGTTGGCCAAATCTAAATTGCACTCAATAAACTTTTTTTCTATGACGGCTGCTAGCACCTTCACTAGTGGCATCGTAGATGGGAACAAAATATGTAAGAACATTTTCCTTGGTCATAAAACGTTTGACATTGGTAACATACCGTAGGCACAACGAAAACTGCTCAACTTGAGAAATGTCCGTTATTTCGTCTACTAGAGCTGTATAATATTGACTTCCTTTGTACTTGTGTTCCACGACCCTTTTCTGAGGCCCTGCGGTGGCGCAGTGTGGTAACGCGTTCTCCTATTGCGCGGCTAATCCGGGTTCGACTCCCAGCAGTGCAAAAAGAACGCTTACTCAGAGATCTCATAAAGATCGCACTGCTCACTGTAGTCCGGGGTTTGGTTCCCTAGGCCTTAAGAGGTTCGGATTCCTCGGAAAACAGTAGGTCCCGGCGCAGCATGACCACTGTAGTCTTTGAGCCGTAAAACCAAAAAACAAACAAACAAACACTTTTCTGAATAAGATGAGAAAAGCAATCAATCAAACTGCTCTGAATCCGTGGACTAGTATAAATTGCAAACCGTGAACTGTTTTGCAAATGATTCTTAAGCATCAGATCCCCTCCTTTGGCCAGATACATGAGAAAGCTACTGAAATTGACATCATTTTTTAAAGGCGTTGAAAGCAAAATGCGTCCCCAGTCGAAATGGCCTCTCAAAGGAATGTTTTGCGTGCAGCAAAATTGAATGGTTCGAACCAGTTCCATCCAGTTTCAATCGGTTATCTTCAGGGCATTTTTTCTTTTTAAAATCTAGTTGTTTTTCGCTACATTGCTTTTTCCCCTTGAACACTAGCCACAACATCGTTTATATTCAAAACTGCATTTTTATTATATTCGGTTAACTGATGTTTTTTGAAGTATTCGGAAGCTTTCTTCAAATAGTAGTATTGTTTTGTGACAAAAGTAATCGGTTTTTGTTGAGAATCTTTACCAACTGCGCTTTTATCCAAGAAAAACATGCAGAATTTGCAATATAGGCCGTTTTGTAATTTTGAATAAGCTAGCCATTTATATTTATCAAGCCATTTGCGTTAGAAATGGCGCTTAAACCTTTCGCGTCTTCTATTGAAAAGCAAGAATCCGGTGGTTTCAACAAAGATTTCGTTTTTTCCACTTCTTGACTGTTGGTAAGCTCAACACTATCGTTCCTTCATATTTCGATGGACTGTTATAGAATAAAATTATAAAAGGCAAAAGCGAGTCCAAATTTTGTGGCTGATAGAGTAATCTGGAATGCATCTGCATGAGAGAGGGGGAAGAAAGAAAAATCGAGAAAGCAGGTCATGTGGGGCGTTACTGCCATCTGTTGGTGAACCGATAACTTATAGCTACGTTTTTTCTTGGGCTATTATAATTACGCACCCAAGCAAAAATACCTACAGAAATGAATGATTCATAATAAAATATTTTTGGTGAATAGAAATTATTCTGCAGTTAGAAATACCATTTTTTATCTCTTTTTTGTAGTTCAATTTTTCAATTTTCACCTTTTTCCCACTTCCTCATTTCGGGGGGGGGGGCTGTGGCCACATCACCCCCCTTCTCGGTACGCCTATGATTGCCATGATTGGTTAACTTATTCGAAGGTAATTTTAGAAGTCTTTCCCACTTATGTCAGATAAAACTACGTTATCATAGAATATAGCACAGATATGTCAAAATTAAGCCCCAGTGGTTGTGAAAACCGGCAATGTTGATATTTATTAGCTAAAAAAGAAGGATAGATGGCAAGAAGATAGTGAAAAGAATTGTTGTCATAAGAAAGCAGTCTGTATATAATAATCTCTATGAAGGTTAATCGTGTAGGTTTCGATAATGTGGTATTGGAAATGCCTATTCCCTTAAATTTGATTTTTTTGAGGGGGATCAGATTTGTATTTCTAGTGCGAGTATTATATAAATATTAATAAGGAACATTTCTTTCTTCTGCAGATTATGTTTTTTGCTGAAGGCACTAGATACACACCCGAGAAACATAAGGCAAGCATGAAATTTGCAGAAGATAATGGTCTACCCAAACTGAAATATCATCTTCTTCCAAGGACGAAAGGCTTCAACTTTTCTGTGTCGCGCTTAAAATCTAAAAGTTAGTTTGTATATATTGTTGTAAAAAAAAATCAGATGCTTTGGTGCGTAAACCTTCGGAAGAAGTTTGTATGTAAAAAAAAAATTGGGAATATGCATATGAGTGCTCTATAGAACAATATAAAAATAACACAATTGCCTATCATCTCATTAACTGGGTTTTATTTCCAATGATAAATCGTAAATTCACGTCTTTTTCCGCTCGCCATAGTTTAGGGCAGGGTTGGCGATCTTTTAAAGGTGTTGCGCCAAAATAATACTGCATTTTCCTTCCCAGTGCCAGGCTACACTCACCCAAATTGCAAAAGTTTCATTTACTTCTTAACCGTTAATGAAAATTAGTAGATTAATAAGTTAAGAAGACACAAATTAATAATTAGTAATTTAATAAGATATAAATTAATAATTAGGAATTTCAGAAGATACCCATTAATCAAATTAGGAATTAAAATCCCTTAGTCAGTGAGGGGATTTTTATATATAGGCTTATAATGAGTTTTATTTTAAAACCACTTCGCGTTCCATCCAAGAGTGTCTACGTGCCATGAGTTGCCTATCCCTGGTCCGAGGTTTGGTTCTAATGAAGGATTCGCACGCTCCTTAAGAACTCCTTAAAATCAGTTTTCATTTTTAAGGGCCCTTAAAATCCTTAATTTTACCATCTAATCCTTATAAACTCCTTAAAATTTGTTGACATTTCACCAACGATTCACGAAACATGCGGTACTTCCAACATCTCGGAGGCCATAAAATTCCTTAACCGATCTAGGAGCAAAAGCTACTGAGGGGTGTGGTGATAATATTTTCCTTCAGTTTTTGTCCCCTTACGTTGGGAGGCTCGAGATCAAAGCCACCCTCGAGGTTGATTTCATACGGACAGTGATTTATGCACGTGCATACTTTCCAACTTATGTGGATTTTGGGTGAATTGTAAAATTGTAGGGATGATAGGTAAAATTGTATGAATTTTTTTTTTTTTTTAAGAAACGTTAAAAACACGTCTTCTAGAAGTCTGTCGATGCCAAATTGCTAGTCCAAAATTAGTTCGGGTAAACCAGTTGTGGGTCCGTAGCCGCGTCTTTTGCTATGGGACGAATGAAGTTTCTCCAAATAGAGGACATGGAATTGAACGGAAGCTGATCGTTAACAGTAGAAGAGGAATGCGAAAGAATATGGAAGGCTTCAAAGAAATTGAGGTCGGCTGGTGAAGAAACTTTCTCTATTAGATGGGCCTTGTCGAAAGAAAATTTGTGGCCAGCTTCCCAGGCGTGTTTGGCCAAAGCAGATTTTTCCAGTTGTTGTTTACGCACGTAGGCTTCATGCTCTTTAAGCCGAAATCGAAGGGCCCGACGTGTTTGACCAATATAAACACGATTACACTGGCATGGAATGGAGTAAATTCCAAAATAATTGCAATCAGGAATAATATCCTTGAGTTTGGAATAACCGAGTTTATTGATTGGAGTAAAAGTGACCTTGAAATTAAATTTACGGAGGATGGAAGCAATTTTTGAAGAAATTCGTGGAACGAAAGGAATGCTGATAAAATTACAAGGAGAGGAATCAATCAAGAGTGTACTGCACAGCTTAGGTCTAGTGAGTTTCTTCAAAGCGTCGTCAATAATGGTAGGATTGTAACCACGATCTCGAGCGATGTCAAGAATATGGTTAAGTTCAATCTTGAGTAATTCTTCAGATGATGACAATTTTAGAGTACATGAGACCAAACCTGTAGAACGTGCTTATCGTCTAATTTTGTGGATGGGCGGAAGCAGCATGCGGCGTTTGGCTAACAGCAAAATGTTTCCGATATACGCTGGTTTGGAACCCGGACGGCGATCTATGTACCAAAACGTCCAGGAAAGGCAATGAACCGTTGTTTTCTTCTTCCAAAGTGAATTGTATGTGAGGGTTGACGGAATTCTTTGACGGTTGACGGAGAAACTTCATTCGTCCCATAGCAAAAGACGCGGCTACGGACCCACAACTGGTTTACCCGAACTAATTTTGGACTAGCAATTTGGCATCGATAGTTTTTCTAGCACGTGTGTCACATTAGTGTAACTAGGGTTCTGAAGAAGGAAGCCTAAACGCGCTTCCGAAATAGCTATAAACCATCGTATTTATTTTAACTGTGTTAATGTGTTTTATTTTATTTAATATTTTGCGCAGTGTGTCGTTTCATCTTTACTATAAATGTTAATATAAGCAAAATTCCAATTCAAGTATAATTTGGGATTTACTGTAATCATAATGGTATTGTGCACACTCAGTGTGCTGTTAAGCTGGGTTCAGCTCCCCAACAGTACCAAAAAACAGACATTTGCCAACTAACTGTTCACAGTAATGTAGGTGTTGGCTTAGCTCTTAAGACGTTTCGATTCCTTAGAGGGAAGATGTAAGTCCCTCGTCCTACAGTCAGTGGTGTAGAAGTTATCACGTCATTAACTAAGGTTTGACTCCTAATGGTATTGTACTGTGTGTACCATTTTTCTGCCCATGATAGTCTGGGGTTCTATTCCATTTGGAAAACTGTAGGTCCCAGCACAGCATGACGTTTGCTGTCTTTGTGCAAAGGAAAACGAGATAAAGTTAATATCAAGATATGCAAATCAAAGTTCTATCCCTTAATAACTATTCATTTGTGGTGCGGACATACCTTGTTTTTGTGTGCATTGTAGACGTTGTGTTTCCTGAAAATTTAAGTTTCGCGACAACTTTGGGTGGAGAATATCTATTAGCAATATAGGAACAAATATGAAGAGGTATAAGCAGTGGCGAATTTATCAATAGGCCAAGTGGGTTGAAGCTTATGGCGTGATTTTTTTTACGACAGCAAGAAATTTACTAAGGCGAGTAGACACGAGACTAAAGTTTTTTGCCAATTGAATTATTAATTTCTTAAAAACGTTTTCTACTTTCCTTGCGAAATATAGTCATTGGCATAAGTAGAAGGGACGTTAACAGTGCCATAGTACCCCCCATAAAAGTTCAACCCTGCCCGAGAGATCAAAAATTACAATTGAATGTTATGTGCTGAGTATTGGGTTGTGGGGGGTGGGACTGTAGCTCTCCTTAGAACTTTTGTCTACTTAACATCAATAAAAATATTTTTTTTTTTTGGTTAGCCATACCCTCATTTTGTGTTGTGTTATGTCTAGGTTACATTAGAATATAGTAAGTGATATTTCGTTATATTATGAACTCCCATTTGTTGTCAAGGATTACTATGCTGACTTTATATTTTTTTTTATAAAGATTTAATATTTTTCAATTTAGGTACCTTTTATATCAAATTTTAGATGTTACATTTGGAGGTTTAACAAGGCATTAGTAAAGAGAGAGCCTCGAATGGTGCCAAATTCGTGAACACCTTCGAAAAGACGAATTTTAAATAACTGGGGGCGTAAAATTAATAATTTGATGAGGGCGCTAAAATCTTAGTTGCCCCTCTGTTACACTTAGTGAGACTGGGTGGCAAAGTCACAAATCCACGTCTGGGTATAAGAGCCTTGAAACCTAGAATGTCAGACTTAATCATGACCATTATATTCCATGATATCCTGTTGTTATATTTATTGTTGCAAGACATTTAACTGAGCTGTTTGGAATTGGTGATATGTAAAATCTATTTTATTCACATCTGAAATTTTAAGAAGATATTTAATATAATATTAACAAATAAAAAACACGAATTGATTTGGATCATGTGCTTAATCCGTTTCAGCGAATGCGATATATGATGTTCAACTTGCTTTTCCCAAAGACATCCGCCCATCTTTCTGGGAAATGCTGTGTGGAAAAAAATTTGTTGGTGATATGCTCATTAGAAGAATTCCTATAAGCGAAATACCAACAGATTCTGATGGGGCAACCAGAGACTTTTTATATCGTTTGTACAAAGAGAAGGTGAGGATTTTAATGCTGTCATTTTGTGGGTTTATGCTATTTTTTTTATTTTGCATGCACTCGGCAAAACGTATGTTTCACAAAACAGCTTCATGCTTTCTTTATATTTTTTAAGTATGTAATAACCTTTTCTTTAAATATAATTATGTCAGGAATAAATACTATCTATCTACTCCAAGAATTTACAGTTGCTCTCACGATATAAAGGTGTTACGAGCTTATTAGATAGATTTAATATTTGGTCCCCGCTTTATTAACGAGTTCTGAGTTTGGCTGGAAAGTGTAGGTTTAGATGTCCCACGATTCTGCTCGCTATTAATAACATAGATATGGAAACATAATAATAACAGATAAACATTTATTATAATACAAATATGTGCACACACACATACAATTATTAACACCAGAATACTAATCTATAACTGTTCTTGACAGATTGATAATAATAGAACTACTTCCCCTTAAATATTGCAATACATCACAACAATAAAATACTACGCGAGATATTCCTAATGACCTTTCGTCTTCTCTAGTTACTATTAATTTACCCATGATATTATTACTAATCGCGAAGGGAATTAAGTATTCTGAGAATGAAAAAGACGTTTAAGGTAAGCACGGAGAATTAATCTAAATCATACCTCGTATTGTGCCTTGCCTTGCGGTTGCCTTTCTTCCATCACTCGACCGGGATCTCCCCTTCTTAAGCACAATCAAGCTCCATCAGAGTTAATTTAAAACACTCCTTCCATCATTCAAGCTCTAAAACTAATCTCACCGTCCAAACTTCAAAAACCGAAATTTCTTTGTTTTTCTCTGTCTTCTCTCTCTCTCTCTCTCTATAATATTTTCTCCATTTTTTTTTAAAACTACCTTGCGATTGGCTACAACTAAAGGTCACTTATGCTGAAATAATAAATCAACATAAAGGGACCGTTCAAGTATTACATAAGCATATTTCTGCTCCTTTTATATTCCGCCTTCCCCTTTGTAAGAAAAAATAAGCAAATGCCTGACACCCCCCTTTATGCTTACGTAAGATTTTTGTTCTCTAATTTTTTAGTTACTATTATTATAAAATTATACATATTATATATTATTATTATAAACTATATATATTATTTATTATTAAATTACATATAGTATACATATTATTAAATCATTAAGGGATAATAATAAAATATTTTATTATGAAGCATTATGTCACATTTTTATTACGTTTTAATATTTCTTATGTTGTGAGTAAATAATGAACAAGAAGTTGATCTGATAAAATGCATTTATTAAAAATAATACGTTCGTTTTAATTTAAAAATATTAGAGGGGCCACGGGGAGTATAGAAGGTAGCCTCCTAGCGAATAAGGGTTAATGGCCAGCCACTGGATTAAACATTTAACTGTGATTAGGTGTATTTTATATCTTTTACTCGTAGTGTGTTCTGTCAAGGCCGCTATTACTTCCTGACTATGTGTTGCCTTTAATATTTTCTATGTCTTAAGTAAACATGGTTCAGACTCCCACCCCCTCCCCGTTGTCAGCAAAAATAAGCAAATCTTAAAACCCTTACCCCAAAGATGCTTACGTAATACTTGAACGGCCCCAAAGGCGGGAAAAGACGGGAGGGGCTGTTACTCCAAGTCTCGCATTTTCTATGAAAGTCAGAGGTCTTGCATTGTAAAATTCAAACAAATAAATATGTAAATTATTAATTCGGCAAAAAAGAGCAGGTCTTTGTTAGAACAAATATACAAATCGCGGAATTTTTTTCCCCATTTGCACATTTTGATGAAGACTTGTTTTTGCTGGAACATTTGCAAACGGATTAGTGATTCGTATAACTGCGTCCATTTAGTGTATAGTACATTTTTACTACTTATGTACCTCTAAATGCTCTTCAGCTTTTGACTTCTAAACAGGTGACTCCTGAGGAGTTGAATATCTGTCCCCTGTCCAGTAGTGTTGTTTAGTAAGATTTTATTGCATAAGGTTACACGTAAAGTTAAGATTGTAATTGCTAGCACCATTGTAGACAATATAGTATGAAAGAGAGTTTAGTGTTTTAAAAAAACGTACTAACTGAACAGGTGTATTGTCTTTTCAGGATGAGATCATGGAAAATTACATGAAAACCTCTACTTTCCTTGAAAAACGCATAGAGTTAAAAAGGACTCCTTACTGTGTATTCAATTGTCTATCATGGTGCTTCTTCGTGGGTGTTCCACTCATGACCACAATTTACAAATTGCTATTTGGCGGGAATCCGAGGGTTGCGGCAATAACTGCGGCCGGGGGTGTTGTAGGTAAGTATTTGTTTAACAGCTGATCATCTTTGCGCTGGTGTTCTCAAAATTAAAGGGCATTCTATAAAGGCATGCATTTTGATACACAGCACACGAAAGGAAATGCAATTCAATTTAGTCATTATGAAATTTATTGACTCATAAAGATGAAGCAGGGTAAGTCTCGTAAAGTACTTGAGTTGCTGAGAGAGTTGTATTGTATGCCAATGGTGATTCTTTGCCATGTTAATATTCGAAGACTGTACACAACCCTACATAGCATAAAAGTGACGTATTCATTTATCATGCTAGTCACCCGAGTTTGGTTCATATAATATCGTAGAGCACAGACAACTTTTTTTACTCACTTTAATCCGAGGTTGAAATCCCTTGAAAAACTTCATGTCCCTGTGCAGCATGATCTTGAGTGACCTTGCGCCATAAAGCACGAACGAAACAAGGCTCTATGCTGGAACAAGGTTCTATAATGGAATATTATCGGGGAGATTGAAATAATCACTAAAGGTTAGGGAAAAACGCATTTTATTGGTCATACGTTGAAAAGTCAGGGAAAACTTTCTTAACTTCTATTTTGAATAGCTAAATCTCCCGTGAATTGCAGCCACCTCCCGTGAATTGCAGCCACTTCCCGCAGCCGAAGTTCAATTGAAAGTTTTGTTTGTGATTGGTCAGGGAATTTGGCTGTGAAACTCGGGGATTTTTTTTCTCCACTGTGAGTTGAAACCCTTCAAAAATTATAACAAAGAATACTTTGCATTGTACTCCGCCTGCTCCTATTTACGCAATTTATTTAAGTTTCATAATAATGGGAACATTTTGCTCAGAATTTCTGAAATTATTTTATGGTAGTAAACTACTTTTTAACTTGGAATACTTATTTGTTCTCCTTGCAACATACATCTCACAAAACCGTGTTTGGTTAGCAGCTCCTTGTGTTGTATTCGCTTCTGTTGATGTGAAGAAGTTTCTTGTGGATGGTGCGATATGAACATACTTTGAATGATTGCGTTAAATCTGAGAAATTTAGATGAAGACGAATTTTAGAATCAAGTGAAGATAATGTAAGTGGTTATGAATGCCACCACTATTAGGTCAACTAGCCTGAGTTCAATTTCCAGTAAGCAAATTGGCTATATGCAAATGTGTTATGCGAAGGAGGTTCCATCGTATGCGACACATAGAATAATCTTGAGGTGTAAAACATGCAAATTTAATACACGGTAACACCTGGTGATCAAAGGTAATTTTGTGAGACATAGGAGCAGGACTGTAGCAAGGATGAAGGGGCAACTGAGGCAAGGCAAAGAACATATGGGGCACAGTGCACCCTGGGATTATTCTATATATATAAATAGATCGATGGAATGGAGAAATTGGTGTACAAGCATGGGGCGACTGGTGCCACACCCCGCTGCTGGCTCCGGCTTGGCTACAGGCTTGCATAAGAGGATATAAGGAGGTGGTGGAATTGTGTGTATTGTAACAGAAAGAATGCAGGGCAGTTCGATTTTAATATGTCTTAACTCGTTGGAGTTTGTAACCAAAGTGTGCAAGATCTATTCCCAAAGTTCCTTTTTTAGTCATCGCTCATCCAAAATAAAGGGGCATGGGTCAGAATAAACCTTAATTCTTATCCAAGAAAACATAACTAACCTTGGTATAATCTGACCTTTGCTCTCATTCTATCAAAAACATTATTCAAATAAATAAACGACCTTTAGAGACAATTTGCAAATACACTTTCTCACAGTTATTCATTATCCACATTTCAATTTTTTAACAAATAATTAATAGTTCATTGATAAGTTTAATCAATTGATTTGTGTTCTAATTTTATTTGAATTTTACATTAATTATTCTGTAGTTGATTTAATTTGATGTGGCCACAAATTATCTCTTAATTTTGAACACTAGTGCAGTTTGAATAAGTTAATATTTTGCTGCATGCTCACAGAATTACATTATTTTTTAGTGTTTTCCATGCAGTACATAATAATCAGAGCCACGAAAGCTGATTATGGGTCTTCCTATGGTAAAAGCGTAAGTTCGCCAAAGAAAAACGGTGTTATCGAGCAACAAGCCACCAATGGTGGATTAATCAGCCATCTTCCACAGTCTAGTAATTCGGAGAACCTTCGTAAACGGGATGTAGGGAAAGAATACGTATCATAATGTTTATACTATAGATGGGTGTCATGTTATTCGTTTTGTATAATATGAATTCTAGCCATCATATATCCATAAGAGATTTACACACGCTATTAATAAAATGCTTTATTTTAATAAAAATATATATGTATATAAATATATATACGTATAAATAAATATATATACGTATAAATAAATATATACGTATAAAATAAATATATATACGTATAAATAAATATATACGTATAAATAAATATATATACGTATAAATAAATATATATACGTATAAATAAATATATATATATATATATGTATATAAAAACGGGTTTTGAGATAACTTAATGGTCATACTTAGCTTAATCTTTAAACATGTCATTTATCTTTGTAATCATTCAGAATGAAATTATTACGTCAGGCCCGTTCTGACGTCTATATATATGTGTGTATTGTGTTAAGCTTATACGTGTAGTATTTTTGAAATGTCGTTTTGAAGTAACTTGTCGTTTTTCGTATATCCATCCAGTTTTATAAGTATATATCGTTTTCACTCTCTTGAATGCATAACTAGTATACATATAAAGGTCAAACATATTACGGGGGAAGTTTTCATAATAAAATAGTTAAATGTCTTCCTTTATGTATACTAAAACAGAACAAAATGCAAAAGTGCAACGGAAAATGTTTATTTTCCTACATGGTGCATTCGTAATAGGTGCTGACATTTTTTTTAACTTTGCACAATATGTAGTTTCCCCATTTTAATATTATTTAATATCACAAAATTTTACAATTTACACTCATAAATATCAGGGCGAGTACAAAAAAGAAATATTCTACATACAAAGAAAAATATACATTCTCGGTTTCCTTTTTAATTATTACAGAATATTATACATAAACTGCTTCAAATCTTAACGTATTTTTTATAAAGGAATTGACAAAATACTAGACTATGGCGGCAGGAAGCAACTGTACTATTTTATATTTTTTCTTTCACAGTCTGGATCACGAGTTTTCCTGATCCGCCTTCTGCGAATGCGCGTGGACTTGCATTGTGGACGACGCATGTTTGTTGACAAAAAGGATGTGTATTTTGTAAATACAGTCATGGCATCTACGTATAGGGATCTATATGCACAGGGATATACATACATCTATATAAGGGATTATAAGGAATATTAAGGAATTGTTTAATCAAGTATGGAGAATAAAATAGGATGTATTTTTAGAGTATGAATGGTAAAATTAAATTGTGAAAAAATTAACGTAGGGATATAATAATAATAATTAAAATGTATAGTGATCTTGATAAAATAGAGTGACTTGAACACTTGAATTGTAATATAAAGAGTGAGGGAAAGAATTGGAATGGTCATGGATTGCTGAATGGGGATTTTAAATTGTAAAATGTGTTTACTGGGTATGATAATTGTAATTAAATTACATGACGTAAATGGAAAAAGACGGATGACATAGTTTGTGTTAATTGTGATAAAGATATGAACTGCATAGAAGATGAATTGTCTAATGAAATAAAAGTAGATAATGTGTATCATAAATTTAATTTAGATAATGAATTAGACAAATTGCATGGTTTAAGTTGTGAAAATGCGGTTATGGCCAATGAAAAGAATGTGGGTGATATATAAAAGTATAAAATAATAACGTTGTAAATGACAGTTATAAAACAGATAATAGTACTGATATTTTTGGTAATGTTAGTGATATTGTTGTGGTGAATCATGGAGGAATAAATGGAACTTGGGAAATCTCGAAAATAGGGAAGAAACAAAGTGTAATTTATTGTAAATGGTTATGGAATTGATGTAGCTGAATTTTATGAGAATAGTGTAATTCGTGTATGTAATAAAGAAAATAATGTTGCGATTAAATAAATGAATATTATTAATACTGTTAATGGATTGATTATTACTAAAGACAGTAATATAGAGTATAGTGGATAATTAGAAATTACAAATTTTAGAAAAAGTGATAAAATAATAAACATGGTTGATTGTTATGAAATGACTTATTGTAATGACAGTAATTTACCTAAGGTTGATAATATATATAATTATATAATGGATAATTATAATATTATAATGGCATTTAGGCTAAAGTATTAAAATATCAAATAAGTGATCATAGAATCATATTGGCCAAGGCATTTCTTTAATTTTTCATAATTTTATTGAAATCATTCTTTTCAAAATATCTTACTCCAGCATCAAAAAGCGTTTAAACATGTGATATCCAATGCAGAATAATGTTCTTAGAATTTTTTTTTTGCATTGCATTGTATTGTACTATTTTGTGGGCAAAATATTTACACTGTAATGTACGTTCAGAAAAGTAGGAATAATTCTATTTTTAGTTTCCTTATTTTGATTAAAAAGGACACAATCATTTTAAATTCTGTTCCACGTTTGGCTGTATACTTATGTATACAGATTATATACTTATGTATACAGACTGTATACTTATGTACACAGGCTGTATACTTATGTATACAGGCTGTATACTTATGTACACATGCAAACCTCCTTATAGCGAACCTGGCTTAAAACGAACGGAAAGTTTGTTTCCTTGAGATTCACTATACTGGGGTTCGACTGTGTATATATATATCAGAATATTTTTAGGTCTTTACTGTCAGTAAAATTAATTTAACCCCTCCGTGTTTTTCAAATAAGGTGGTTGACGATGTGTAATGTTTAAAATAAAGATATTCATAAAATTCTACATTTGAAAAGCACACGTCCGACTTTTGGAGCCTCTTAATTGGCTCTCACATTTGCAACAAAAGAAATCGGATCCAAAAGATTAAATAAGTGAATTATTTAAATCTTTTTACACCAATGTGTTATGGCCTTACACTCTGCATGATTTTCTACAGTTACAAAGAGTGCCAGAAAAAGATTCATTATTTTTAAAAATGACAAACATTCTAACTGAAGCTTAAAAAACTTAATAGACTAACCTATCTCAGTATGGAAACTGATTGTTATCTGAAATCCCTTCAAAAAATAAAAAATTAACCTCCCCTCCTTTTCTCACATCAGTCAACAGATTATGATCGAACAGTATTCGGTCGGTAAAAAACATCTGTTATCAAAGTTGTGAAGGATGTCTTTTCTTAATATTGTGATATAATTTCATATCACCGGTATCATGAGATAATTTCATATCACCGGCTATCATGAGATAATTTCATATCACCGCTATCATGAGATAATTTGATATATGATATCAAATTACAATATTTTACAATGATGAGAAAGGTCTTTTTTATATCATAATTTGATGTCGGACATCAAATCACGACCTTGTTATAATATTGCAATTTGATGTCACGACAATATCATAATTTGATACATATGAAACCAGATTATGATATCATGACATCGACCGGGGGGTATTTATAACTAGTGAGGATATCGGAATTCGATATCATCCAATATTGATATGGCAAATCTTGCGATATTGTACAATGTCTAGTGCTACTTGGATTATTCCTGTGGACATAGTATCAGATTGGGCCCTCCCTTATACACTGATTTAGAAGTGGGGAAAGGAGTCTATATATGTGTACAAAAGATTCATATTCTCCAAAATCGCTCAAAAAAGTAGGCTTTTACTTAAGAAAAAGTAATCGGGCCCTGAAAACAATAATGATAGGTATTGTAATATTAAAAAAGGAAATTGGAGAAGTGGAGAACTGAACAGCGGATAATTGGAAAGCGGAGAATTGAAAAGTGGAGAATTGAAAGTTGGCAAGTTAAAATTTGGATGTAAACTACAACTCGTAATTTGACTTTTATTTGTTCTTTGAACATCGATAAGTAAACACATGTGAACAAACAATTCATGTAAAAAAGTCTAAAGCAGCACTCACTGATTGACCTTCCTTAATTGATTAGTTGTTTTATGGTGCAAGAACAGCAAAGGTCATGCTGCGCCATATGTACACTTTTCTGAAGGATCCAAACCTCTTATGGCCTAGAGAACCAAACCCTGGACTACAGTGAGCATAAAGTAAGCATTCTGTTTTTAGCACCATTGGGTAGTCGAACCCAGGATAACGTCATACTAGGTTAATGCATTACCACTGCAGGGTCATACCTTTCTATTGATGACAGACAGATAAAGCAAAACAATAACAGATTCAGTGTTAATTGAAACCGACTAAATTGTGATTATCAGTTAAAACAAATAAAAATTGCAAAGTGCATAATTCTACAAAGTATTTGCCCTAACAACCGGATAAGGGTTAGATTTACCAGCAGGCTAAAGCCTACTGTGGTATATTTTCGACGACAAGTTTGCAAAAGTGTGGATTGTTTGGTGGTCAGTTGAATTACTAATTTCGATTTGTTCTATGTTCAGAGGCCTGATTAGGCACTGGCAGAAGGCGAGCTGCTTTGAAGGAGATTCAAAAAATGCGAAATTAGCGAATATTTAAATTTGAAATATGAAAACCATGATGGACGAACAATTTAAGAATTTTATACAAGTGCCAAAATCTGTCATACCTCTAGTTACGTTTGGTAAGATTAAGCGGCAAAATATGTCAGCCTACAGGTGGAAAAATATGTCAAAGCCTAGAGGTGGCAAAATTGTAAATCTACCTCTGCTTGTTTGTTCGCGGTTTTACGGCTCAAGGACAACAATGATCATACTGCGCCATAACCTACAATTTTCCGAGGAATTCGAACCTCTTAGGCCTAGGGAAACAAACCACGGACTACAGTGAGTAAGTATCTCTGAGTAAGCATTTTTTGCACTGTTGGGAGTCGAACCCAGATTAACGGCGCACTAGGCGAACGCGTTACCACACTGTGCCACCTAAGGTCAAATCCACCTCTGCACAGAATACCATCGGTAAACAGAAATAATCATTTATTAAGTGAGAAAGTTCGAAGCATTATAACTATATTACTGTAAAATGAAAAAAAGAACACCAAGGAGAAATTGCTAGATGATCATAAAATTGACATATGTTAATGGGATAGAGTACACCTATAGTCCCTTCGCGGAAAATTGGCGGGTAATGCCGTTAGAATTCAAGGTAGCTCCCTTGAATTCTATAGGCATGATTCCATTGTAGGCTTAATTTCGGGATCAGTGCATGAGCGCTTATGCCAAAGTACAGAATAATGTACAAAATACAGTCGATAGTATTGAATTAGTACGTATTTCTAGTTAGCTCAGCTTAAATGAATATTAAATTATATGAAGAAACACAAATGCACATAGCTACATATAATTTTAATGCTTTTTATTTAATTCAAACAATAATACATATATTCCCTACACAATACACATGTTTCCATATTTAACGTGTGGACCATCTGTTCCGGTGTGCAACATGTACCCTTTCTGTACATGTATCATGCATAATGTATCTGAGTTTTACTCTTACTCTTTAGTTCGTTTGGAGTTTTCTACGTGTGCACAGTTGCTCAAAAACAGTTTTGCTCCTTCGGTGACAGCGTAAGAGTGTTTGTTTTGTATTTAGCATGCTTGTGGCGGCATCAGCGTATGTGTGTGAAGATACAGCAGCTCTTTCCGTTACTCTAAAGTGGATGAAGGGTTTTGTGTTTCCCTACAATAGCGATTCCCAACCTGGGGGTCGGGGCCCCTTCAAGGGGATTGCGAAAAGGTCTCTGGGGGTCGCTGCAACTAGTTTTAATAACATAAGTATAAGAAATTGGATGGGACTAAAAAAATCGTTCGTTATAAGTATGCGAGACATATACAACCAAAGATATAATTTTGGTGGTATTTTTCGGGGAAAAGGGCAGATTTCCAATAGGGTTCAAAAGTTAATTAGGCACATGTCAGTGCGAAATTTTTTTTACGAGGGCAGGCAGGGCACTACGCAATTTCATAACAGGGCAAGTAGGACACTCTGCCCCATGAAATAAACCCAGAATAGACACCGGTTATGAATGAAATTAAAGAAATCGTTTTTATTTACTTAGTATGTTAAGTTTCTGACTGTGGTTTATTAAAAAAAATAGTCTCGGTTGATGTTCAAATCGCAGGCAACGAACTGTCCAATTTCTGAGAATAACCGGTTCACAGTGAAAGAGGTTTAAATACAAGATTATATATATATCGAATGGTGAGATGTAAAATGCACTTAAATACTAAACTAGAAAGGCAGAAGCTCATTAGGAAACAAGTAAGTAAGAGGGTGGATCTAATGAAACTGAAAGTAAATACCGAGGCATTCAAGTTGGAATTAAAAAATCGCTTTTCTGCACTGGAAGGACTTATTGAAGAAGTTGACATCTCAGAAGCAAATGAAAACATTGTTAAGACAATAGTTGAAACTGCTGGGGAAATTGGTGGTGTAACCTGTAAAAAGCACAATAGCAAATTATCTGAGAAGACGAAACAACTCATGAAAAGGCGAAGACTTATGAAGGTGGACAATCAAAATACCAGTCGCAAGATCGAGTATGTAGAACTTTGCAAAACTTTGCGCAAAAACATGAAAGAAGATATAAGAAAATTCAATTGTGAGTTAGTAAGGAAGGCCATTGAAAGCAACAAGAGCCTTAGGGTTGTTAAAGGGAGTTTGTCTATTGGGAAGAAACACATCATTGCATTAAAAGGAGAGGATGGCACTGTAACAAGAAATAGGGAAGAAATACTTAGAAGAGTTGAAGAATTCTACAGAAAGCTGTATGAGGGAAACAGTGGATTAAACGAAGACTCTGAGATAGTCGAAGGAACAGCTCCTAAAATCTTAAAAGAAGAAGTAGCATTTGCAATAAAAAGTATGAAGAAAGGAAGATCCCCTGGCGATGATGGCATTACATTAGATATCTTAAAAGAAGCTGGAGAACATGTAGAAGACATACTCGCAAAATTCTTTACCAAATGCCTCAACAGTGGTAACATACCAAACCAATGGGATTCTGCAACAGTAATTCTTTTGCATAAAAAAGGTGATAAAGAGGATTTAAAAAATTACCGACCAATTAGCTTGTTACCTGCTATTTATAAAATCTTCACAAAAGTGCTAACACATCGCCTGCAGAAAAAATTAGATGCAGCTCAACCAAGAGAACAAGCTGGATTTCGAAGTGGATTCAGTACAGTGGACCATATTCAAGTATTAAGAGAATTAATTGAAAGAACACATGAATATGAACTTCCATTGTGTGTTGCATTTATTGACTATGAGAAGGCCTTTGACTCTATTAAAACATCAGCAGTCATCAACTCTTTAAGATCAACAGACATTGAGGATGTGTACATTGACATGGTGAAACGTGTGTATAAAAATGCAAGTGCAAAATTTCGGTTACATAAAGATACCAAAACTATCAAACTTGGCAAAGGGGTGAGGCAGGGAGATACCATTTCTCCAAAACTTTTTACTTCAGCTTTACAGATGATTTTTCAGCTGATAAATTGGAATAACAAGGGAATAAAAATAAATGGTGAATATTTAAATCATTTGCGGTTTGCTGATGACATTGTTATTTTTTCAACGAACCCATCAGAACTCCAAGACATGGTACAGGAGCTCTCAACTAGAAGTAAAGAAGTTGGACTCAAGATGAACCTACAAAAAACTAAGATCATGTTCAATAATTTTGTAGAGGAAACAAAAATACAAGTTGACAACATTGAGCTAGAAATTGCTGATTCATATATTTACCTTGGCCAGCTGATTTCAATGGATGGCAACATTATGAAAGAACTCAACAGACGTATTAAACTTGGCTGGAGTGCATTTGGAAGAAACAGTTTTATCCTGAAGGGGAAATTGCCTTTGTGTCTAAAAAGAAAGGTCTTCAACCAGTGTGTATTGCCAGTCCTCTCTTATGGATCAGAGACATGGAGTCTAACAGTTGGAGCAATACGAAAGTTACAGACAACGCAAAGGAGCATGGAGAGGTGCATGCTTGGAATAACTAGGAGAGATCGAAAAAGAAACACTTGGGTGAGAGAGCAAACTAGAGTAGAGGACATCATTGTTAAAGTAAAAGGGCTGAAATGGCGATGGGCTGGGCATATTGCAAGAAGAACTGATCAACGATGGACAACAGAAATTCTGAACTGGATTCCAAGAGACCACCGAAGACCTAGAAAACGTCCTCAAACTAGATGGGTGGATGAAATAAGAAAACAGGTTGGGGTGACGTGGAAGCGAATTGCTCAGGATAGACTTGTGTGGAAAGCATTTGGAGAGACCTTCATCCAGCAGTGGATAGATAATGGTTGAATATGATGATGATGATATATATATATATATGGCCTGCAAAAGGGTTGCTGGTATCTAACTGGAAGGAGACCCACACGCTAATTGACCACACAATAGTTGAAACTGCTGGGGAAATTGGTGGTGTAACCTGTAAAAAGCACAATAGCAAATTATCTGAGAAGACGAAACAGCTCATGAAAAGGCGAAGAGATATGAAGGTGGACAATCGAAATACCAGTTCCAGGATTGAGTACATAGAACTTTGTAAAACTCTGCGCAAAAGCATGAAAGAAGACATAAGAAAATTCAACTGTGAGCTAGTAAGGAAAGCCATTGAAAATAACAAGAGCCTTAGGGTTGTTAAAGGAAGTTTATCTGTTGGGAAGAAACACATCATTGCATTAAAAGGAGAGGATGGCACCGTAACAAGAAATAGGGAAGAAATACTTAGAAGAGTTGAAGAATTCTACAAAAAACTATATGAAAGTAACAGTGAATTAAACGAAGACACTGAAATAGTCGAAGGAACAGCTCCTAAAATCTTAAAAGAAGAAGTTTCATTTGCAATAAAAAATATGAAGAAAGGAAGAGCCCCTGGTGATGATGGTATTACATTAGATATCCTAAAAGAAGCTGGAGAATATGTAGAAGACATACTTGCAAAATTCTTTACCAAATGTCTTAACAGCGGTAACATACCAAACCAATGGGATTCTGCAACAGTAATTCTTTTGCATAAAAAAGGTGATAAAGAGGATTTGAAAAATTACCGACCAATTAGCTTGTTACCTGCTATTTATAAAATCTTCACAAAAGTTCTAACACATCGCCTGCAGAAAAAATTAGATGCAGCTCAACCAAGAGAACAAGCTGGATTT
>QLNU02015359.1:30928607-30962476 GCA_006491805.2 Dysdera silvatica | reverse complement strand
CTGCAACATTAATTTCTTCGTCTCATAACAACACACCTAATAATAAATTTTTATATAGAAGAATGTATGCATTTTACAATAGTCATATATCAACAACCGGAATGGAAATTCTAGGTTAGTTATTTCATAAAACTGTGATATTAGATATTCAATATTTTACTGTTGTTTAAAGAACAATCACAGTTTTATGTTAAAACAGTTACAAATATTAAAAAAGGCATCTTCAATACATTTTTCAAAAGTTCTTGCTATTGCTAAGGATGTTTATGTACTTTTTCAAAATACGGTTTCTCCAATATTTAAAAACATCAACCGCAAGATAAATCTATTCACCTAATTACAAATAATCAAATATTATAAATTATTTCGTACACATTCAAAACTCTACAAAAATATGTTTATTTGAAATGAAGAAAGCATTTTGGTACTAACTTTTTAACAAAGGCTGTCAAACAAACTTAGATATGAAAAAGCCAACATTAACTTAATGAGTAAGATTTTAAAAAAAAACTCACTAAGCTGGAAGTATTTTTTTTTTTGGCAGCAAATCAAACAAGAGCACAGGCACACAACAGACATTCAGTACATAATGGAACATATAATGTGACTATTGGAAGAACTAGTTTTCACATATTTTTAAATTAAAAGTTTATGGTTTAAACAAATGGTTATCAAATAGTTTTAAAATTTAGACAGATGAAATCTTTTCAATGGTCCTTAATTAACTCTTTCAGCCCCAAACAGGTTTGAAAACTGGGTACCATTGAGACCCAACGTTTATCCCTTGAAAATTGACTTGCCCAAAAATTCTGAAGGAAGGTAAATGTCGCCTTGTCATTCAGAAAGCCGAGTCGTTACTTAGCTGTTTAAGCATTTAGTCTTTGTGTGAAGAGAACAGTTAACTATGGAGGTTGCCCCTGAGTAGGTGTTCCTTCTACAGAGGTAGTGGTTTTCTTGTATCCTAGCACCCACTCCCTGTTCACCATAAAGGAATAGTTTCGAGAATTGTAAAATGATGATTTATTTTCTTGCTACATTTCTACTTATAACGCCAGTGTTGGATCCAGAAAGAAATTTGGGTGTAGGGGAGTGTAAAATACAGTCTACTTATATGAGCCTGCATTTAGCAGGTTTCCGGATATAGCAAGAAAGATATAGATATTGTTTGATATAATGATTAATCACAATATATATTTTCAATTTGAACTCCTTTAGACAACAAGTCTTTTTCAAATTCCGGACTTATTAACAAGCAATTTTCTTTTTAAAGAATCGAAGTTTGATAAAAAAAAAAGTGAAAAAGTTTTAAATGAATCACAGTCTTTATTATCAGTCTGTTAAAAAATTACTTAAAAACAATGCTGTTACTTTTTTTTTATTTACTTTTGTACTTTATATATGAATTTTTTGAGAATTCAGTCAATTTTTTCAGTAAGACAAGTTCCAGTATACAATGACAAAAATGTGAATCGACTGCAGAAGTTAACAATACTCTGGAAAGGTGACTGACAGGTGACCTACTGGCCATTGTCAGAGCTTTCCTGAAGGGGTTGAAAATCCAACTTGTTCTTAAGCTTTTCCTAAATTACTCAACCTTCAATTCTCAGGCAATCTCTATAGACTTCTGGGCTTCAAGCCATTTTGGCACTTTGGGCTGAAAGGGTTAATGCAAAATATAATACTTCTAGCTCTTCAACTGCCATCTCTCACGATGTGTAAACTATCAAACTATGGAAACCACAGTATAATACTGCTTCACGGTATGTGCTTTAAGTGTTTAAAAAAAATTAACTTACTATTCTGATGAGGCATCAAAATAGCAAAGCGAAATGAATTACAACAATGAGGGTTGTGTTTCTACAGTACAAGAACAGCAAAGATTATATTGCTCCCATAGTTATTCTAAGGAATCCAAGTCTCTTGTGTCAACAAACTCAAACCCCAGACTATGGTGGGTTGTGCGTATGGACACACATTCCATAAGTGAATGCGCTACCATCATACCACCATAAGTAAGTAGACCTATGCTTTTCGGAGGAAGTGGAATCTTTTAAGAAGACGAAAATTAACTCCGAGACTGGATCACAGTAAGCGATTAGTTGGTAAATCCCTTTTTTTAGAACTGTTGACAGTCGAACTAGGATTAACAGTATGATATACAAAAAATGTTACCATTGCACTATGGCAGGACCAACACTAATAAGGAAAACTTGTCTGAAAACCAACTTCAATTTACATATTAACTTACTAGATGAATCTTTGTTAAATTATCAGCTTTTCTTTTCATTTCTTTGCGAGTTGTGAAATAAAAACATGGACCAGATTTATTAACGACGTTCCTGATTCTTTGCATGTGAAATACAAATACAACTTTTTTACTCTCAACTTTCTCTAATTAAACTTGTAATACAAATATATGTTTTTAATAAAAGATAATTATTATATTGCATCAACATACCTGATGTGCAAAAGTACACATATTTATAAGCAGAAGTATATAATTCTTCATTCTACATATTGTCATTTTACTAAACGAGATTGAAAATTTCTTAAAACAATGAATATCGGGTATGACAAAATCTTTAATTTGCATTTAAAAAATTTTGATGTTTAAAAAAAATATTTATAGAGTAAAAAACAAGCAAAAACAAGCTCATCTTCCAATTCCTTTATAAAAAATACATCAAGATTTGCAACAGTTTATGTACAATATTCTGTAATAATTAAAAAGGAAACTGAGAATGTATATTTTTTCTTTGTATGTAGAACATTTTTTTTTTTTTTTTGCCCTGATATTTGTAAGTGTAAATTGTAAAATTTTGTGATATTAAATAATATTAAGATATGGAAACTGTACATTGTGCAAAGTTTACAGAATTTTTCAGCACCTATTATGAATGCACCATGTAGGAAAATAAACATTTTCATTTATACTTTTGCATGTTGTTCTGTATTAATATACGTAAAGGAAGACATTCAATTATTATATTATAAAAACTTCCCCCGTAATATAAATTTGACCTTCATATGTATACTAGTTATGCATTCAAAAGAGGGAAAACGATATACGTTTATAAAACTGGTGGATATACGGAAAACGACAAGTTACTTCAAAACGACATTTCAAAAATACAACATGTATAAGCTTAACAAAATACACATATAAACACGTCATAACGGGCCTGACGTAATAATTTCATTCTGAATGATTACAAAGATAAATGACATGCTTAAAGATTAAGCAGCTAAATTTGACCACTAAGGGCATCGCAAGTTGTCTCAAAAATTTGTTTTATATAATTTTTTTTTATATAAAATAAAGCATTTTATTAATAGCATGTGTAAATCTTTTATGAATATATGATGGCTAGAATTCGTATTATACAAAACGAATAACATGACACCCCCGCTACGGTATAAATATTATGATACATCTTCTTTCCCTACGTCCCGTTTATGAAGGTGCTCAAAATTACTGGACTGTGGAAGATGGCTGATTAATCCACCATTGGTGACTGGTTGATCCACAACACCATTTTTCTTTGGCGAACTTGTGCTTTTACCATAGGAGGACCCATGATCAGCTTTCGTGACACCAATCATTAAGTACATCATGGAAAACACTAAAAAATAACATAATTCTGTAAGCATGCAGCAAAATATTGACTTATTCAAACTACACTGGTGCTCAAAATTAAGAGATAATTTGTGACTTCATCGAATTAAATCAGCTACAGAGCCGTTAATGTAAAATTCAAGTAAAATTTTAACACACGCTAATTGAATAAACTTATCAATGAACTATTAATTATTTGGTCTAAAAATTGAAATGCGACTGATACATTCCTGTGATAAATTTTTTTGCTAACTGCCCCTAAAGGTCATCTATTTCATTGGCTATGAAATGATCATCTATTTTCGTTGATGGAAGGAGAGCAAGGGTCAGACTGTGCCAAGGTTAGTATGTTTTTTTGGATAAGAACGAAGGCCTGTTCTGTCCTTTCATTTCGGATGAGCGATGACTAGAAAAGGAACTTTGGGAATAGACCTTGCACACATTGATTTACAATCTCCAGAGAGTTGAGACATACTAAAATCGAACTGCCTTGCATTTTCTCTTACAATGCTCGCAACTCTACCACCTCCCTATATCTTCCTATGTCTCACAAAATTAACTTTGATCACCACATATTATAGTGTATTAAATTTGCATGTTCTACTCTGCAAGATTGTGCCATGGGTCACTTTAGAAGGGTCCTTCTCTGAATTACACATCTGCATATACCCAACTTGCTCACCGGAAGTTGAACTCGGGGTAGTTGGCCTAATACTGGTGCCATTTATAACAACTTACATTATCTTCACTTGCTTCTAAAATTCACCATCTTAATTTCTCAGATTTAACACAATCGTTCAAAATATGTTCATATCGCACCATCTGCAAGCAACTTCTTCAAATCAACAGAAGCAGATACAACACAAGGAACTACTGACAAAACACTGAATTGTGAGATGGTGGTTGGATGTTTATGTAGCAAGGACAACAAACGAATATTGCAAGTTAAAAAGCAGTTTATTACCATAAAATAATTTCAGAAATTCCAAGTGAAATATCACCATTAGTATAAAATTTGCATAAGTTATGTAAATTGTAGCAGGCGGAATGTAGTACAAAGTACTCTTCGTTTGGGTCTTTGCAAGATTTCCACTCACATTGAAGGAAAAAAAATCCCCGATTTTTCTGGCAAAATTTACAGTTTTCCCTGACCAATCACAAACAAAAGTTTCAACTGAATATCAGCTGCGGGGAAAGGGTTGAAATTCATGAGAGATTTAGCTATTTAAAATAGAAGTTAAGGAAGTTTTCCCCTGACTTTTTAAAGCTTGACCAATACAGAAGGTCATTCACATATTATGGAAACGGAGTTTAAATCGTTATTTTTATTTCAATAATTCAAATTTGTTTTTCCTGGAATGTCCTATTTGAAGACCATGGTTCTTGAATATTGCTCTGCAACGATATTTCCATAATAAGAAGCCGTTTCGAAGTACAGTCATATCAAGTTTCTCTTACATCTCTTGTGATATTTCCCATAAACCCTCTAATGTTGATGGCCGCCTTCTCTCATGTGCATTTTTTTTATAAAACCAAATGCACAAAAATCCAACGGCGCTGCATTAGGTGACTTGACAGGGATATGACTAAAAGGAATGGGTATTATTCGGATTTCATTTTGCAATTTCACCATGAAATCCTTGGTCGATATTTCGAAGCACGGCTAGAAATTTTGTCTTGATGAAAGGCAACATTTTGGGTGTCATTTCCATAGAGACTAGGAATATCTATCCGAAAAATCGGCTCCAGAATATCTCTTTGATAATATTGGGAATTGATTTTAATCTTAGATCCCACTTTACATAACTTTTGTTTACCATTATAACTAAATCCAGCAACTACCACAAATCCCTTAGGGGAAACTTCCTTGGCATTCGCGAAACCACATTTGCTGGCCGGTCCCATCAAGACGGTGGTAGCAAATCACTCTTTTTTTATCACAATCTCTTGTATAAAGCCAGGCCTCATCTAAAGTTACAACTTCCTTCCATTTTTTGCCAGACACAAAGTTCTTGTACGATTTTCTGTAGTTAGTTTTTCTCTCCAGAATGTGGCAAAGCATGTGAACCTCCGGTTTGTGTACAGCTTTAAGGTTCAAATCATGGATAATAATTTTATTTACAGTTGCAAGAGGTATTCCTAACTTCATGGCGATGGCTTTTTGCATTGGAAGATTTTCAATGGTAACCATAGCTTTCAGTTTTGGAATACAATCATTAGTTCAGGTTTTTTTGGGACATAATCCTAAGGCAGTTTTCTGGCCTATTAATGCAGCCATGCGTTCTTTGCCACGTTTATGAAGAACGTTATACACATCCTTTTTGGAAATGGTATATCTTTTGCTCTTGCATCTTTTCACAATTTCAGAACAGGAGTATTTCTCTTAAGGAAGACCGGTCATGCAACCTTCTAACCAAGAATTTATTTTCTACGGCACTTTTGCTGTTAAATGAAAATACTGTGTTAAACACCACAGCCTATATAGAGAGCCAGAAAACATGTGCCAGGGCGCCACCTAGCTAAGTATTAATTTGCATATCGAGATGAATATTCAAATTCGTTTCCATGATGTGTGAATGATGTTCTCTAAAACTAGTTTTTCCCTGACCTTCAGGGATGATTCTAATCTCCCTGACAATTTCACATTGTGTAAAACCTTGTTCAATTCTTGCTTTATAGAGCAAGGGTATCCAAGGTCGTGCTGCACAGGGCTATGCAGTTTTCCAAGGGATTCAAACCTTAGACTAAAGTGAGCAGAAAAAATGGCTTGCACTCTACGATGTCACATGAATCAAACTTGGGTGACTGGTATGATGAATGAATATGCTACTATAAGATTGCGTAGAATCTTTGAAATATTAACATGGCAAAGAATCACCATTGTCATGCTATCTATACAACTCGCTGAGCAACTCAAGTACTTTATGAGACTGATCCTGCTTTATTCTTATATGTCAATAAATTTCATAATGACTAAATTAAATTGTGTTTCCTTTCGTATGCTGGAAATCAAAATGCATGACTTTATACAATGCAACTTAATTTTGAGAACACCAGCGCAAAGATTAGCAGCTGCTTAACAAATACCTACCTACAAGAACCCCGAAGATAGTAATTGCCGCAACCCATGGATTACCACAAAATAGCAATTTGTAAATTGCGGTCATGAGTGGAACACCCATGAGGAAGCACCATAATAGGAAATTGAATAAAGAATAAGGCGTTCTTTTTAACTCTATACGTTTTCCAGGGAAAGTAGAGGTTTTCAAGTAATTTTCCATGATCTCATCCTGAAAGAAAAAAACTTGTTCAGTTAGTACGTTTTTTAAAATACTACACTTTCTTCCATACTATATTTTCTACAATGGTGATAGCAATTATAATCTTAACTTTATGTGCAACTTTATACAATAAAATCTTATTAAACAATACTACTGAATAGGGGACGTATATATATTCAAGTCCAGAGGAGTCTGCTGTTTAGAGGTAAATAGTAAAACCATACTATAGACTAAACAAAATATATAATACTAAAAGGATGCAGTTGCATGGATCATTAATCCATTTGCAAATGTTCCAGCAGAAAACAAGTCATCAAAACATGCAAATGAGGAAAAAATTGCACAATTTGCATATTTGTTCTGACAAAGACCTGCTTTTTTGCCAACTTAATAATTTACATATTTATTTCATTGAATTCTACAATGCAAGGGTCGTGTTGCGCCGGGACCATGGCCTTTAAGAAAAAATAAGAGGCCTGGGGCAGCAAACCCCTACTGCCGCCCACCGTTAGGCCCTGACCAGTACCTACAGTTTCCCAAGGAATACGAACCTCTTTAGGCCTAGAGAACCAACCCCTGGACTATCGTGAACAGTTAGAATAATTCACAGAACTGCTTCAATTCCGTATGAATAGCAAAACCTTGATTATCCACAGAAAAAAAAAGCACATGATTGATGGTTGAAAATTATACGATTGCACACCGTGAGAGACTATTGACGTTTCTTGATGTTGACATTTCAGTTAGAAATACTGTATATGAAAATGTAATCCTGTTTGAACCATTAATGCTAGTTTAAACTACAGTTCAGTTAGGATTATTTTTGACACCCCAAAAGGTAGTCATCAAAAGTATTATTCACCAATTCCTCACAAAAGAAAAAAAATGGCCTGGTGGCATCATGTGCTGACCATTAGGCAATTACATTAAGCCTGAGAAGTGTGTATATTACAAAACGCAGTTTAATTACTTGATTTGAAAAGAACTGCAAAGTTCAAAAGTGGAGTGAACTGCATTTAACACGTTGACGAATGATCAACTGCACATTCATATAATACATAATAATCGGTGGGTCTTTCACGATCGAAGACTATTATGGGAAACATTCGCCTTATTGCTGGGTGGGTGCGTGTTTATGTGACATCAAGAGAAAGGAGGATATTCCAAAAAAAAAAGTGATGTTTTTCTTTGTTCCTCTTCAGCATTTGCTATACATATATATACACATTTGTAGTAACAAAGAGTAGTTTTTCCAAATATTACTGCACAGTATTTCTGTTGGTATTTTCCAACTTTTAGATCATCCACAGTAGTTATATCACCAATAAGATAGATAATCGAAAGTTGACTATATTTTGTTTAATTACTTTTTTAAGTAATATATATCCCTCTCATTTTATTTTTAAATAATACAGATACTCATACTAGAATAATTTCGAGATAGAAATGTACTGTCTATATATACCATGAGAGCTACTGTGAATTCTTGGGGTATAGGCAGACAATACTTACTCCTGCCACTAATTATATTTAAAAAAGTTATTACATGCATAAAAAATGTAAAGAAAGCTTAGAAGCATGAAGCTGTGTTATGAAACGTAAATTTTGCCTACTGCACGAAAATTTAAAAAAAAAAATGGCAAAAACCGCAAAATGATAGCATTAAAATCTTTACCTTCTCCTTATACAAACGATATAAAAACTTTGTAGTTGCCTCATCAGAATCTGTTGGTATTTCGCTCATGGGGATTCTCCTGACAAACATGTCGCCCACAAACTTTTTTCCACACAGGATTTCCGAGAAAGTTGGACGGGTGTCTTTGGGAAAAGCGAGTTGAACATCATATATAGCATTCGCTGAAATGAATTAAACATATGATCTAATTAAATTCACTTTTTTTTTGTTGCTTTTTTTTTGATATTATATAAAATGTCTTCTTAAAAATTCAGAGCAAACTAAGATGTGAATAAAATAGATTTTACATATCACCAATTTCAAAGAGCTCAGTTAAGTATCTTGCAACAATAAATATAACAATACGATGTCAGGGAATATAATGGTTATGATTAAGTCTGACATTCTAAGTTTCAAGGCTCATATACCCAGATGTGGATTTATGATTTTGCCGCACAGCCTCACTAAACATAACCACAGAGGAATAACTAAGATTTTAGCGCCCTTATCAAATTCTTAATTTCATGCCCCTGGTTATTTTAAATTTGTCTTTTTGCAAGTGTTCACGAATTTGGCACCTTTTGAACCTCGCCCTTTATTAATGACTTGTTAAACCTTCGAATATAACATCTAAAATTTTATATGGAAGGTAGGTAAATAGAAAAAGATTAAATCTTTATTAAAACAAAAATATAAAAGAAGTATAGTAATCCTTGGTAATAAATAAGACTTTATAATATAACGAAATATCACTCACAATATTTTAATGTAATCTAAACATCACGAAAAACAAAACGAGGGTATGGCGATCAGAGGTAATGTATCATGTTTATTGACATTAAGCAGCCCCAAGTTATAGGGAAAGCTACCAGAAAAAAAAATTTAAAATAAAATGTGGTTGTTGATATTAATCTTAGCTGATTTTCTTTTGCATACAGACAGCAAATGTCATACTGTGCCGGGACCTACAGTTTGAAGCAAACATCAGACTACGATGGGCAGGAAACTGGTACACACTCTACAATACCATTAGGAGCTGAACCTGAGTTAATGGCATGCTTGCTTTTACACCATTGACTGTAGGGTGAGGGACTTACACCCTACCAAAGAATCGAAACCCCTTAAGGGACCAACACCTATACTACTGTGAGCAGTTAGTTGGCAAGTATTCATTTTTTGGGGGAACTCAACCCAGATTAACAGCACACTGGGTGTGCATAATACGATTATGATTACAACAGATACCTAGTTGTTTCCCCTCTCCAATACTTGATTTGGAATTTCTCTTATATCAAAATTTATGTAAACATGCGACATTTTTATATATATATAACAACCCTGATCTCATTCCTTGCTTCGTGTATTAGAGCGCAATGACAGCTACGTGCATCTACAGTTTTGTAATGTATCAAGACTTCTGTTGCCTATATAACCAAATCTTGGACCAGGGGTCAGCAACCCCATGGCGTGTGAACACCCTTGGATGGCACACAAAGTGATGTTAAGGTAAAACTCACTGTATATATAAAAATCCCCTCCCAGACTAAAGGTTTTTTATTCTCTAACTTTATTAATGTGGACTACTGACTAATTAATGTAACTACTAATTGTTAATGGTATCTTCTTGCATTACTTATTATTAAATTGTATCTTCTTAAATTACTAATTATTAAACTGTATCTTCTTACTAACCATCAATTTGTATTTTCTTAATTTACAAATTATTAATTTTTATTCTCTTAATTAACTAATCTACTAATTTTCATTATAGTTAGGTAGTAAATTAAACTTTCGCAATTTGGGTGAATGTAGTCTGTGGCATGGGGAAGCAAAATGCAGAATTATTTTGGCACAACACCTTTAAAAAGTTGCCGACCCTACATTAAACTATGGTGAGTGGAAAAAAAAAAGGCATGAATTGTACAATACCATTGGGAATAAAAACCAGTTAATGGGATGGTAGATAGGCAATCGTGTTACTTCAATACTATCCTGTAGGGGCACTCATATACACATTCCCAATTTTTGTTCACCTACGAACTTCTTCCAAAATTTATGCACAAAAGCATCTGGAATTTTTTTAATGGTTGGTTGTATTTTTATGGCGCAAGGACAACAATGGTCATTTTGTGCCAATTTTTATATTTTTATTTTTTAATGACAAGATATATAAACTAACTTTTGGATTTTAAGTGAGACACAGAAAAGTTGAAGCCTTTCGTCCTTGGAAGAAGATGATATTTTAGCTTAGGTAGACCATTGTCTTCTGCAAATTTTATGCTTGCCTTGTGTTTCTCGGGTGTGTATCTGGTCCCTTCAGCAAAAAACAGAAGCTGCAAAAGAAAGAAATGTTCCTTATTAATATTTATATAATACTCACATTGGAAATACAAATCTGGCAAAAAAAAAATCAGATTTAAGAGAATAAGCATTTCCAATGCCACATTATCAAAACCTACGATTAGCCTTTAATTTCATGGGGATTATTATATACCGACTGCTTTTTTCTGAAAACAATTCTTTTCATGTTAGCTATCTTTTTCTTCTAGGTAATAAAAATCAACATTCTCAGTCTTCTTTATCACTGGAGCTTAATTTTGTCATTTCTGTCTACACTATATCCCATGATAACGTAGTTTCACCTGACCAGGGTGTCTACCCAAATTCTATTTCAAACTTCCCTGACTTTTCCAGGTTTCCAGACCAAATCTTAATCGATTTCCTGTCGCTAATTACAGTAAACAACACACAATGCACTAAAATTTGCGCAATCAAAGCAAGTTTCAAGGCCATGAAATCGATTAATGCAAACCCCAAAGCCATTTATAACTCAATTAAAGTGAATTTACAAATTCAAAAGCTGTATTAAAAAGTGTATTTCTTTACACTAAAAACTTGCACTAATTAAATATTTACAGCAACATTTCCATTCGGCCCTTTTTGAGTTCATTATAAAAGAGTTTAACTATATAATCGCAAAGCTGATGCTTCATCTTCTATTTCATTTAAAAGGTGTATGACTATATATAAGTCAAAGTTGATTGGTATGATCAAAACCCCTTACAGATTAAATCAGTGTTCGAAATTAGTGGGTGCACTGTGCACATGGAATTTTACATATGCATGTAAATTTTTAATTTGGGTGCACACAGTGCACCTAACTATTCAAAACTATGGCTACTTACTTTTTTTTTTCAAGAACAGTGACCTATGGAATAATTTTATATAATTTTCTCAATGTATCTGCATTTGCTTTGAATTTTTTTTTATTACATACGAATGTTCAATTATTTTGAAAAGTTGCATTTTGTTGTAGTTTACATGCTTAAATATAGTTGCTACTTACATTTCACCTGTTTTTAATGTTGAGGTTTACTTTCTATTCTGTTAGTTACTTGTACACTTAACTAGTATTTAGTGCACCTAAGTTACAAGACTTGGGTGCACTTGTGCACCTGATTTAAAAAGTTAATTTTTACCCATGGATTAAATGATTTAACTAAAACACTTTTTGTTTTTCAAGTTTTAGTTATATATTTGGCAAACATTTTCTTCTGAAAAATATATGGGCTTAATAATTTTATATAAATTATATTAGTTTTGGTGAAAAATGGTAACTTTTGGAAGAAGTTTAGTCAAAAGTACAAGTTTTTCAAATTTTCCAGTAGGTAATGTGGTATGAAAAGCACAGTTCAGGAAAATTATTTTAATAAGTTATTTATTATAACAATGAATTTCAAATTTCCCTGACTTTGGCCTTTGTATTTCAAATTTCCCTGACTTTGACCTTTGTATTTCAAATTTCCCTGGCTTTTCTAGTCAGAAAAAACTTCCCCGACTTTTCCAGATGAGTAGACACCCTGCCTGACGTATGTGGGAAAGACTGCTGACATGACATCTGAATATGTTAATCAGCCACGGCAATGCCCATCAAGGTATTGAATTATCAGTTTCAACGATGAAACCTTATGAACTTGCTGCTTATAAGTAAATACTTAAAAGAAAGGAAACAATACACACCGAGGTTCTAACTAACCTTTGTTAGTTATGACCTCAATCTTAGTCTGTCTAAGCATTATTTGCTTGCATTTCACACTGAAGAATAACCACGTCCACACATGCTGTGCCAGTAAATTTCCTGGAATTTCAATCCTCTTGGCGCTTTGTCATGCGTTTTTTGGCTGATGGTAAAATGTTTCTGGCTGGAAAGATTTTCAAGAATTCCCCACTCCCTGCTAGTACATATAGCTCCCCCCTCCCAAGAAATATAAATCTTTTTCGCCTAGTTAAATAAATCCTGCACTTTAGATCCATAGAAGGAAAAAAAAAGATACCTTCTGGAACCAAACTCAGATTATTTGTGTAATAGCCAAGCAAATTACTGTTACACCACTGCAGAGACAATCGGGGGGGGGGGGTCTGCAATTTATTAGTTTAAACTAAAACCCATCTTTGACTCACGAGTATCTGAGAAGAAAGGTGGGTGATCATGCCTCAGGCAGGATTCAAAAAGGATTCCGCAAACTTTGGAGTTCTTGTTCCAACCACTTTGACCACTAAGCAACTGAGATCAGCCATGCATATTTATGTTTGTTAGAAAGGGAAGCTCTCTCTAATTGAACAGAGGAGAGATTAATTGTAAGCTTCCCTCAGATGAAACTGCATATAAAGTTGTTTTTAATATAAAAGACAACTTTAATACATAGTGGTTCCCAACCTTCCTCGGTCCACAGAGCCCCAAGTATATCATGATTTTCCCAAGGCACGGTTAGTGTATCAGGACTTTTTTATGGCACCTAAAGTCAGAATATAAATCTATGTAATCGTTGCAGCGTGCGGCTGTTCGTTAGATGACCTTCCTATCATCGCATCAACACATCGATGATTAGGTGTTATTTTGGTGAAAGTATTTTTGAAGTACCCTGTTGGCACACTGGTTGGAAACCACTACCTTAATATATCATCACAGGTTCCAATAGAAAAACATGCATTACCATACATGGATCCTTGTATTCTATCAATCTATCGAGCTTTGAACCAAAGGTTTGCTTGTCTTTATCCCAGTTTCTTTCTAAAAAGATCATTTCGCCAAACACCCAACCCCATCCGATCACTGGAACATATCTCAAAGATTTTTTGGCACAAGTTTTAGCATTCTGAAAATAACAAAACGTGTTGAAGTAGCCATAAAACGTATAAACATTAATTTAACAAAACTTTATAATAAAATTTTTTAACATTAATAATTGATTCTATTCTGCACAAGGTCAATCTACAATATATACGAAAAACGTAGACATGAATTAGCTTGACAGGGGTGTTGCTTTTCAAGATTTGCATGCATTCATGGGTGTGGCTGTTCGTGTAAGTAAAATTGAATGATTATAAGAACATGACAGAATGTTATCAATGCTGATTGGTTAAATTTTTATTGTACAAGGTCAACAAAACTCGTTTGGCACTACTCAAGGGGAAATTACACATGAGGTTTTGTAAGAAATCAAATTTTGCTAGTCATGACAAATAAAGAAATTTTTTCTCTGAAATTGGGACTCATCAGGATACCTGTAAAGAGCTACAGTGAAAATTGTCCAAGGCAGAAACTTGCTCAAAACGGAATTTTTTTACGGTCCCTTCAAAAGTCAATGGTAGTTAACATTAGCTAACACGGAAACTGTCTAACGCGGAAGCGGAAAGCACTATTTAATCCCGTTAAAGAGAAAAGCCTTCATAAAGCGGAAAATCGTTAGCAGGAAGAAAATTTTCTCAGCAGAAAAAGGAAAGAGGGTTGTAATACAATGCAAATAGCAAAGTGGAGGATGACGAATAAAAGGCATTTTACAGATATAGAATGCCCTTGTCCGCATAGGCGGAGCCAGGGGGCGGTTTTGGGGGTTGTAACCCCCCATTGCAATGAAATTTTGTATATTTAACATAGGAATATATGAGTTGTAGCTCTGTAACCCCACCTCATTAAGCCTATAACCCCCTTTATGAACTTTCTGCCTACGCACATGCTTGTATGACCACCATTTTGCACACCATCCACCCACCATAGGAATACCTAGAAAGTTCATAAGGGGAGGGTTACAGGCTTACAATGGGGGGGGGGTTACAGAGCTACAACTCCATTGTATTTACATGTATACTATACACAATTTCATCGCAATGGAGTCACAACTGTAATTGACCTCCCTTGTGTATGCCAGTGCCACCCACTTCTTAACAGCTTAATTGCCACGGGTGTATATATATATGCCTTGCACAGCCGATGTGTTAGCTGCCCCGGGCATATATATATATATGCCTTTACGGAACTCCCAAACATCGATAACTATGACTTCCGCATGCATGGCTTTGGCGGAACGCATAATAGAGAAATTCCATGTTACTGCACCATGACCCGCCAAAAGACAGAAGTTACAAAGTGACTGTCCTTTGCGACTTACTGCTGAACACCTTCTGGACTTAGTACCGTCAACTTCTTTAAAGAAAAATGCATCGAGTAAACGTATTGTTTGTTCTTGGCCGTGAATCCCGCTATCAATGCACTGAATGTGATGTTGGTTTATTTGTCCAACCATGTTTCAGGATGTATCACATGACAGCTAAATACTAACACCTATTTTTTATTATACTCTGTACATTTTTTTTTTTTTTTTTTTGGTAAAAATAAACAGTTTTTAGATTGCGTGCCTCTGCTTTTCCCCCCAATACACTGCATCACTATCCACGCCTGTGTGAAAAACGGTGGCACTAGGGAGCGAATCTCATTAGTTTTCCTCAGCAGTTAAGGGGTTAAATAAAAACGTTCATTATTAACCAGAACGAAAAGTCACTCATATCGACTTTATCTTTCTATGTCATGATCACTTAAGCTTTCTATGTCATGATCACTTTAAAAGGTAAAAACAAATGCAGAAGGTTGGTTGACTCTGGTGCCGCAAAATGGTGATTCAATCTCGCGATGGGATTTTCACCACAGGCAGCATTTTTAATGTAGAACTTTAGAGTTTTAGGTTAAATTGCTTCCAAACAAATATTTCGTGACTTTTCAATGTTTTTTCAAAAATTCTATGACTTTTCTTTTCTAGACCTGGAAAACGCAAAATTGAATTCCATAACTTTCCAGGATTTCCATGACCCATACGTACCCTGTAGAATGATTTTTCTAAGACTCGTAATAATGAAAAACTTGGACAACAGGTATTTTAAAAATGCACTTGCCATTTATCAAAAATGAAAGTTACATGACTTGTCATTACACAATGGTATGGCAGAAAATTTCCAGAACATACCAATTGTAAACATATATTCATTTTTGGAGGAGTTCCCTCATTTTCAACCTGTACCTGGTTGAATGCAAAAATGCTCTATAGCTTCAAATTTATTAAAAACCTCCTCAAGTACGAGGGCGAATCAGAAAGTCTTTGCCCCTATTTTTTATTAGTCAAAATAAGGTACATACAGGTAATTACAAATATAAGTACTATTCCACGTATCTTACACCATTTTTGCACATAGTCCCCACACCGATTCAAACATTTGTCCCATTGCAGCACTAAATTTGGGACGCCCCTGTGGTAGAATTCGTCTGGCTGACTGTGGAACCACCGTCGGACTGCTGTCTTGGCTTCATCGTTGCACGTGAATCGCTGTCCTGCCAGGAACTTCTTCAGCGGACCGAAAACGTGGAAATCACTAGGGGCGAGGTCCGGACTGTATGCAATCAGAACCGCCGACAAGCTCCGGTCATTTCACTGGGAGAGTCTGGACCACCCACCATACAGTCCGGACCTCGCCCCTAGTGATTTCCACGTTTTCGGTCCGCTGAAGAAGTTCCTGGCAGGACAGCGATTCACGTGCAACGATGAAGCCAAGACAGCAGTCCGACGGTGGTTCCACAGTCAGCCGGACGAATTCTACCACAGGGGCATCTCAAATTTAGTGCTGCGATGGGACAAATGTCTGAACCGGTGTGGGGACTATGTGGAAAAATAGTGTAAGGTACGTAGAATAGTACGTATATTTGTAATTACCTGTAGGTACCTTATTTTGGCTAATAAAAAATAGGAGCAAAGACTTTCTGATTCGCCCTCGTACAAAAAAGAACTGCAAAACAGAAGGAAAATTCTGGCACATGTGTACTGGATGTACAAAATGACCCTGTTAGAATACAAACTGATGATTTATTTGGACGTTATATCCAGTTTTTATGGAAATTTTATGATGTTATAATAAGGGGAAAATAAGGTTAACAATTTCATTTTCATGAAAAAATAGTTATTGGGCAATGTAACAACTTGACCACCGGCCACCACTGGTCTACTGTAGTATAACGAAAGCATCCTATATATGCTAGCTAGGAGGGTTGATAAGCTGGACCTATAGTTAAATTAGGAATTCAAACTTCCTGCCACAAATGGTCATCCACCCAAAAACAAACAAATAAACACTTCACATTGCTCCACTTTGGTGATCAGACGAGAACTGGTATTTACAGTATAATACAGCTATGGGGTACAGGAAAAAACACATAAAGGGGGGAAGAGGAGATACACTAGGACACAATAGCCAACAAAACAGAACAAAGTGTGTGCATCAAGTTTCATGTGAAACTTGGAAAACTAGTAATCGCAAAACTTGAAATGTTTCATCACACTTTTGGTAATGAAGCTGTAAGTTGCACATAGCGTCTTGAATGGCACTTATGCCTTAAGGGCAATAAAAACGTGGGTTTAAAATTATGAACGGTCCACAAAAAGCCATGGAAATGTTGAAAAAATTTGACATCATTCGTGAAGACAGTTACAAGATGACCAATGAAACCTGAGAAATCGTTGGTATCACCTATACAGTTTCGCAGGAAGCACAAAAGTCTAGAACCGTAACTAGTTCTTGCATTATAACAATGTGCCTCTCGTATCTTTTCGAGAACAATGCAGTTCATTGTTGATAACATGCTGGACATAGTGAAGCATTCCAAGTATACAAACTTCTGATTTCCTAAGCTTTACGCAAAATTTTATGAAACATACTTTGCACTATCTAGTCATCAATGGAGCCGATTGCAGAAAAGTGCTGACTCATGATCACCAAAGAATGCAATGTAGATTCAAATGCATACAACGTAACACCACTTGGCACATGGACTCATTAAGCCAATAGAGCTACTCCCTAGCAGTGAATCTATTTATTTCTTATGGACACTAATTAATACCATTCCGGAAATTTTTGCTAGCCCCTCAAAAAATATAGTCTCTTCTTATTACATGGAATTTTTTTAACGATTTTCTAATCTATCGTTTGTGCTCTAGCTATTGGTATAAAATATTCAAACATTAAATGAAGTAGACATTATTATTCATGTCACTATTAAGACTTTCAGGTAAGTTGTGTTAATTACGTGCTTTTATGTTTCTATTTTATAAAACAAATAACTCACTCCCAGCATTCCAAGTTTATCGCAAACAAGCCAACACATCAACCAATCAACATCATATCTGTGATTCATAAGAACAATAGAGTGCTCTTTTCCAAATTGTTTCAGATCTTCTTCAAAGCCATACAAATTGCATGACAAACCAGACCACCACTCCCCTAGTGCAACAATTTCTGAAATAAATGCAAATTCATATTTAATACTTTACAATGGAGACAAGTCTTCATGTAACAATTTACAGCTACATTCCATTAAAAAAATAATAATAATAATAATAATGAAGTAAACTGCCTTTAAAAAAATATTTGGTGAATTTTTAGACATACAGCCAAATCCCCGCTATAGCACCATCAATTGGCAGTGAACAGATATTTCATACAGAAACCACAATGTAATAATGTACCTGTTATAGCACCCACACATTTTAACACCAAGTACCAGAGCCAAACACAAACAGCCAAACTAGTTGCCCCTACATAATACTTCAACTTTATGTATATCTGCATGCAAGGGAAGTATCGTAAAGGGGGAACTTTCGGTCAAATCCAGGGATCCCAAACTTTTCGGACTGGGAACCAGTCTTTGGTAATAGTTTTTCGCAGCCCACCCCAATACACACAGACAAAGTACGGTTTGCAAGCAATTATAATAACCATCCGAGAAAAAAAATTAGAGATAATATATAAAAGAAACAATAAAAATAGCTTAAAATATTGAAAATGTCGTATTTTATTTGTTTTTAATTTTTATTTAACTTCTTGATGTTTCACTACGAATAATAATACATAACAATAAAACAAGGTAGTTTTTCAAAAGTTAATGTGAAATTGTTTACCATCGAACAACGACTGTGTTATCAGGAGGAAAAGAAAGTAATTTTACTCTTAACTCTGGTTTGACAGCCAATTTGTTTCGATACATAGCTTTCAAGAAAACAAAAGTATAGAACCCTGTTTCGCATCGTAATAAAGGGAACAAAAACTGAACTGCTTTCTTAGTTAAATCTAGATATTTCTCTTGACAACTTAACCTAAACAAAATTAGGGAAACGTTTTCAAATTTTTGTTTCAGAGCAGCATCGCACGAGATCTCAATAAAGGAATCCATTTCTGGTTCATTGAATTATAATGTTTCATCATTTTCTGTTTTAACACTAAATGGATCTTTAATCCACATTTTGTTGGCATGGATGGGTGGAAAATACTCATTAAAATTTTTTATTAACCCCAAGAGGTGTTCTTGAATTGATGCAGCGAGTGTGTCTATATACAAGTTTATTTTGGAGTAGTTTTCTAAAAATTTAATAAACACTACAAAGGACCTAAAATTTCTGTTTAGAACCTGCTGCTTCCATAGGGTTAAGGTTTTTAATAGTTGCTTCCACTTTCTCATAAACTTCAAAAATATTTATGTTTCGATGTTGCAAATTCAAATTTAATTCATTTAAGACACAAAATATGTCCCGTAAGTAGGTTAGCCATGCTAACCAATCAAATTATGAAATCTACCCTTAAAACCAAATATCACATATCTTGCCAATGGAGGGTGGTCTTCTAAAAACAATACAAAAATTCATCGTTTAAATGAAATAATCGTTTACAGCATTTCCTTTTGATATCCATCATTCACAATGTAAAAGGAGATGTTTGTATTCACTTTCTACTTCTTTACACAACTCAGTAAATACCCTGTTATTTAATGGTAGAGATTTTATAAAATTTTCAAACTCTTGAACGTTGAGTTCAAAATTATGGGCATGCGTTTGACAGCTAGAACTTCTCCGGGGATACTACAATGCACCCATATGATGTCTGGTGCTACTGCTCATATTCTCTGGAACAATCCAGTGTGGCAACCTGACAGCGTTTGTGCAGCAAAATACATTTTTTCCAGTCTATGTTTTGTTTAATGATAAAATCCTTTAGAAGCTTAAAAATTTCTTTAGCTGTTGTTGTATTTTGAAGTGTTGTTATATTTGGAAGTTTACAAAACATAAAATTCTCATGAACGGAACCTTTGGTAACGTATATTACAAAGCACATCAAATTAAAATTATCTGCGATGTTGGTACTATGATCCACTTGTAATGAAAAAAAAAACTGACTATCCTGTATTCTAGAAACGAGAGTTTCTTTATATTTTTCGCCATATCCTCAATTCCGCATTTAACTATATTGTTGTTAAGAGGTATGGCTGCTAACGAATTTCTTTCCTTCTTCCCCCATACTCTTGGGGTGTTAAAATTTTCAGTATGGGCAGTATACGTTTTCCCCAATACTATGCAGATACCCCGTCTCGACTATCGGTTTTGCAACTTCATAAGATACCAAAACCAAATTTTGATTACATGGATTCGTAGAAGGGCGAGTTTCATTTTTTTGGCAGAACACAATTCATTCTTCTTATTTATAAAGGAAGTCTATTGATTTATTTGAGTATTCAGTACACTAACTAGCCAAATGTCATTTCAATTTTGATAATTTCATGCACTCGTTTGATAATTCGGTATGGTAAGTACATACGTAGCTAATACACAATGGCAAGTGATCATCGCTACCAGTGGCAATAAAACCAAACTTTAAATATTCATCACAATATTTGCAGGTCCAACTAGTTTTTTCTTGTTGCAACTGTCCACATGGTTTAGGCTTAGACTTTCATCACTTATATTTTTGTTTGTAGTTGACTGAACGCTAACTGTTAGTTTTTTTTAACCACTCATCCATATTGAAAGTGAAAGGGTACTTCTTAATAAACAAATAAAAAAATATTTCAATATAATAATAAATTCTTAACACTAAACCACAAACCGGTCCCAAATTGATGTTATTTACTAAAGAATATATGCCAGGTTCTGGTCCCACCTTTTGCCAAAGGTAACTTGCGAAAAGTGTTCAGAAATTCACCCACAATGAGCTGTTGGGCCCACAATGGCCTTGTGAATAGTGTTATTGCCAGAAAAAAGTAATTTGAAAAAAAAAAAAATACATCCTCCCTTTTCGAAATGGATAATTCAATTATATTTCCGACATTTTTTGGTTTTATGGAATAATTATTCTAAAATTTCCTGAGGACCGAATTTTTTCCCAACGACTGGTACCGGTTTGCAGAATATAGTTTGGAAACCCTGGCCTAATATATAAAAATAGGAATTTTTCAGAAATTGCCTCTACGTGATATTTCCCTCTGTATGCATAACTGTACATAGAGGCAGTGACATATAGATACAATACTTCACCTATATGCATAACTTTATACAATGGCAGTAACTCATAGGGTTGACATTTGGCATATATTCAGGAAAAGTAGGAGAATCCCTTTAATGGACAAAAATGAACAATGTGATTATACGTAAAATAGTTATTTTACGGTAAACTGAGTTTCCAATGCAGTACATGAACATGACAAAGTTTTAGCAGATTCCATACCTATTATTCTAACACTGATGCAACGTTTAAAAACATGTTTTGAGAGATAACTGTTCCTTTTGCCAAGTAAAGGCAGAATTCTGTCCACATTTGACAAAGAGAGCAGTTGGTTCCCAAAACGTTGTGTCGCTAAACCCTTACATCAGTGTCAAAATAATAATTATCATAGCATTCACATTTTATTTATCTATTTACGTATATTAAGAATAAAATTAACGTAGGATAATCATGAAATAAAAAGGAGTACAGAAATGATTAGAATAGATACTCACGAGACCAAGAAGTATAAATAAGATAGTAATTTATCTTTCTATATAAATTTCTGTTGGTGTAGTACAAAAGCAGATACAGGATGCCCTGTAATAAATTGATCACCAACCCACTCATGAGAAATACAAGCCCCAGAAAAGTCTGAAGTAATACAGATTTTCTAAAGTCAGCCATATCCTTTGTGGTATCTGAAAATAGAGTAAAAAATTACCAGCTAAAAGCAACCCGAACTACAATATTCTATAATACAAGACAAATTTCAATTATGAGCAAAGGCAAGTAAATCAAAATCTTAGGAAATTTGAATTAAAGTTCTTGTAAAGATTTTAGAGCTTAAAGGACGCTTACTGTCCGTTTCTAACGAGTTCAACTCTGGCAAAACTACTAATCAAAGTTGAATTATTGTTTTGTGCGGGAGTTGAGAAGGTAGTACAGTATATATGCATATTAAGTATATATTATTAAATGGAGACAAAGAAACGTAATGACTAAGTTAAAAAAAACTTTAAGTGCAACCTGTTACTTTACATATTATAGTATAAGAATTTAGCAACAATTTGAAAATCATTTGAATCTGGCAACAGTTGGAACACAAAAGGCACATGGTTGTGAAGTAAACCAAACTGAAGATTAAATGTAATGCAGAAGACTTTGCTATTTATGTAAATGTTATAAAAAATTTGCCTGAAGCTTGATTAATTTGACAGATTAGACCTTTAGCTAATTTATTTATTTGCTACTTCTGGAAAATATCATAGGTATATTATCGGTTATTGTTGTTTATTGTTTACCTTTTTTTTGTGTGTGTGTTACGTTGGTCACAAAAATTAATATTTTTCTTTATAAACAAATAAATTTTATTACTTAGAAGCTATATCTTTTAACTCTCTTTACTCAGTTTCTGCTCTATTTAAAACACTTTGAGGATTTATTTTATCATCATCAATTTCGCTCATATGGCTGTGACCAAGATAACATGTTACATTAGTCGCACTTGTTCTTATATCATTTAAAACTGTATAAGTGTTATTAACACTTGGACAGCGGTTACAACTGAAAGTAGGTAACATCCTGTTTCTCAAAAATTCATATAACTAAAAATATTAAAAAATAAAAAAAAAATTACGAGGTATACAGGAGCAAATTTTGGAAAATATATAATTTAGTATTTCTTCCTTTCTTATTTTATAAGTTTTAAGACAATTTTTGAATCAAATAGTCAAGAATATTTTATATACCTACTTAAATATTTTCTTATAAAGATTACACCATATTTCAATATTCCATTTTTTTGTTTTAATATATATTTTTTATGTCCACCTAATGATGATTATACTGACCGATCTACCCATTCACCCACCCACTATGACAGATGTGACAGAAAAAGGAAGAACATAGAATAAATTCTCATAAAAAAAAAATTGTTTTTTATAAATTTAAAATTTTTTCTTATGGAAAATACCATTCGGGGGAAAATAAATTCCTCCAAAAAATTTTGGGTTTTTTTCCAAGTCTTCCCATTACTAGTTATAATCATGCTGTATCAAGAGATACATTTTTTCGAGGAAACCAAACTCCATACAGTGGACAGAAAAAATGGCATGTTTTTCACATTATCATTGGAATCAAATCCAGGTTACCGATGTAATAGACGAGCATGTTACCCCCCAAGTCAATGCAAGACTTTGCCATTAATAAATGAGGATGTAATTTTTTAATCATTCAGCAAAAACAAAGAGGCACTATGATCAACAGCTGGCATTACCTGAAAGCCAATATCATATGACAATTCTAGGTGACCATTTAGCTTTGGGTACAGACCATAGGCCCCAGCCCCCCAATAACTTTAAATTTTACATATATTGCAATGTATAAACATCCATAATATGTGCTTGGGCCCCTCCAACTCTAGGCGTATGGTACAGACTGATTCCCATTCTTTAACATCAACGGTTGGATGGGAACGAAATGTTTGTGTTTATCCACATGATGTAGATGCTACCCAGTAACTTCAAAATTGCAATGTAGGTATACAGCTGCTGCCTTACCAAGAACGTAATGCTGGATTTTGTACATCAAAGATTATAATTTTTTAGCTTTTATTCAGAAACGAAATCCAACATATTATATCATAGTATGTTGATATTGTTGATATCATAATATGTTGATATCATAATATGTTGATATCGTAATATGTTGATATTGTTGATATCGTAATATGTTGATGTTGATATCATAATATGTTGATATTCTTGATATGATGATATGTTGGTATTGTTGATATCATAATATGTTGATATTGTTGATTGCATAAACATATATAGATATCCAACTAACCTAAGAAAAGGGGGCAAGGAACAGATACTCACCGATTTGACTCCAAAGTAAAAATTTTCAATTTAAAACAACCATTTTATATTCATATACACTTTAAACAAATTTCATTTATGTTGTAAAATCTGTCTATAACTATACTAAAGGGACCAGAAAAAGGTACAATTATAGACAAGGTTGAACACGATGCACTCTCAATTTGTCAGGACCACGAGAAAATATCTTTATAGACATATTTCCCTGTATGAGGTTTAACTAACCACTTTCTTTTAAATTAATTTACTCGAAAATTTATTACAAATTTCATAGCTGCCAAATATAAAACGAATCACATACTTTTTAATAAACACAGGACAAATCCGAAACTCTAAGTAGGGAACTTCTAGGACTTCTAAAGAAAAAACAGCTCTCATACAGAATTTCAAGATTCTCATATAAAATTCAGTTCTTGTATCCTCAAAAGACCTTGGTGACAGTGACTATCATTTACTTACTTTAGCCAGGCAATACTAACCAATATGCAGCATATAATAATAAGAAGAATAATACGCAGTTTATCGCATCTATATCTTATCTTTTCCTCTGTTGTTCAATACGAAGATAAAGATAAGGAAGTAAACCTTGGAACTAGGTCAACATTTCTCTTTTACTTATTAGCTTCATCAATGGATTTCCTACTTACTTAAGATATTTCATATGTACATAAAAATAATTGTTTCGACCGCACACTAGTTTCTAATTTTGAATTAAGTCAGTTGAAAAAATCAAAAGTAATTGAAGGCAATTACATACATGGGAATAAAATATAACTGTGACACTTTAAAACTAAGAAAAGTGTAAGAAATTAATTTGAATACATTGGCAAAACCGAGGGAAGGAGGAACTAGAAGAGACTTGGCTCTCCCTCCAAAAGGAAATAAAAAATTATAACGGGATGCTACGTGCCAAGCATTGGCATGGGGGTTATAGTCCTTCTAGAACTTGGGACTAGTCATGCCAATGTCTGAGTATCAAAAAATTAAATTTTACATTGCTGAGAAAGAGACTTTGTACATTAATTCTCCAACTAATTTAATCATATTGGAGAGAATATGATCTAACATATTTTAGGTTATTAAATTTCACATTTATCGTATATTTAAAGGTTGCATGAATTATTGGAGCAATATACAGTAGCACCTGATTTTGTAGGAAAGAACTGGTAGAGATTTAGTCATGCCTATACAAAAGTCTGTCGAGACCACCTGTCTATGATGACCATTGCAGTCCAGTCCCAAAGGTGGCCACTTTAAGCAAGTTCTACTATATATAGTAGCCATCCTGTATCTGCGGATAGTTGTTTTTCATTTATAAAGGTATTATAAACTTTAATTTATAAATTATGCACAATGTGACATTTTATACCAGTTGACATTAAATACTAAAAAATAAAATACATGGTACATCGTTATTCCTGTGCTCTTCCTTTCAAACTTGAACAGGGTTCTGACATGTTAGCCTTACGAGACAATGCAGCAATGAAAAATATTGCGCATGATGTATTAAGTCATTAAATAAAATTGCAATAACATGTCAATGAACATGTTTCCACGACATCGCAGTAATATGTCAATGAACATAGAGAGAATGAACAAGGATAAATTAGATGTAAGAGAAACAGGCCAGCATGGGTACAGAAGGAAAAAAGATTAGGCACATGAAGAACATGATGTAGCAGGGGTTTTATCATGTTATTCAAAATAATACGCAATATGGAAGCTGTGAATTGTTTATTTTTGGAATTTTTCACTAAAAACTTTCAGGCAATGGGAAACTACACAAATAACAAAAACCAAATTCACCAATACAGAGATACTGCTGTACCACCTAATGGCTCATATATCATGCCTGCCATACTAGAAATCATACTAGAAATCAAAAAATTACCAAAATGATAGAGCAAAATCAGACCAATCGTGTGCAAAATTAGTACAAGGTTAGAAAATTATACACACCTCTTAAATTACATAATGCATGTAACAGGGCTTGAAATCAGTGGCCTTTAGTCATATTTTTTACCTAAAAATTTCAATTTGACGACCATGATTTTAGACCCAGTTATCATTTTTAGCACTTAACTTTTTCAATTTTTATTGTTTCGAAGGAAAAAAGATGTTTGTTGACAATTGTCCAGCCCATCCTAAAATTACAGAAGATTTGCAATCCATTAAGCTTGTTTTCTTTCCCCCTAACATTGCGTCGAAACTTCAGCCCATAAACCAACATGTCATAAAAAGCTAAAACTAAATGTATAGAAAAAAATGTGTCCAGCGGCTTATCAGAAATATTGACGCAGGAAAAGAAATCCATGACATCAATCTTCTTGATGCCATTGTGTTAATCCAGAAATCTTGGGATGAGGTGAAAGCAAGCACGATTGCCAATTGCTTCTGAAAAGCTAGATTCCTCACAAATACAATGAAAACGTAAGAAACTGATGAGTCTGAGGAATAGAAAATATCGCTAAAATGCAATATATAATCAGATTCTACTACATAGCTTTGTACGGACGCTTACCAGTTTGACAAGGAAGCTTCAATACTTATCCATACCATTAAACGCTTCCAAAAAAACACTTCAGAGGGTTTGTTGTTTATTTAAGAAGTGCTCAAATATGTACAACCTTAAACAGTTCATTGAAGACAAGGTTTGTGAAATTTAGGCATGGTAAAGGAACAAGACAGTTTACTTTCTCTCTTGAAGCTGCAGCTGCAGTTCATCAGTTATATCCAGCTCTTATTAAACACCTTGAACAGGCTACAGTGCTGAAGCGAAGGGTAAGTCAAAAGCACTTCTAAGAGTGATTATATCAGAGAACTTTATTTTATACTTGCATTTTCTGATTGCATTCTACCTATTCATCAGTTATCAATAGGATTTTACTAATAATATAAAATAATATACTAACTAACATTTATCCCTCACTATAGTCTATTATATATTACACAATGCCTTATGTAGTGTTTCATCTAGAAAAAAATTAGGGCAGGACGCATGACCTGACAAAGGGCCATGTATTATTTTTGTTTTTTTTTAATCATGAACTTCAACACTTTGAACATGCACCATTACCCAAGGCTGTCCTGAAGAAAATTATTGAGAGTATGCAGTGCTGTCTTAATTAAAGAATATTGTAATTACGAGGTTACTGGGTTTGGTGATGTCACAGTGCCACACTGACTGGCATTTGATTGCTTGTCTATCCAAGCCCAAGGTGTCACTTGCCACTTTCATCAGTTTTTCATTCCTCTCCTGGTCATACGCAGGATATTATTTTGAGGCTTGGTGGATTCAGGGGGCTTCCTCATTTGTTTCCATTCAAGTTTGTAAATGACTAGAAAAGAAAAAGAAGGCTGAACTTTGTTAAAAGTTGCCCGAAAACCAGAAAATACAAAAAGTTTCTTGAGACCTTGAGAATATGGGGCACATATTCGGTATTTTTCAAAATTTCTTGAGAGTTTGCTGCAAACACAACACATACCCCTTGGGGGAAAGCCATGCCATTACCTTAGCTTTACCGCTACGTCTTAATTGATTTGGTTTTTATTGCTTCTTTCTTTAAACCTTTTAGTTTTTATTTGCAAGCAGACATTTTATGGAGGTTTTTTTTTGTTTCTTTGGGGGGGGGGGTGTTCCAAGTGAAGTATAAAAGCTATGCGAAAGGCGAGGAAAAGTGCACGTGAGTTGCGATCTAACGGCAGTGTTGCCAGATGGCAAGATTAAAAAATCCCAACTTCATACAAAATAAACTAATATAACTATAATTTAATTAAACGATGTCTTATACTATACGACAAGTAAACTTCATAAATAAAATAGGGATGTAAAACATGCTTAATTTAGTGCTTAAAGACAAACAAATTGATTTAATAAAAATTTGACCTGAAAAATACGTGGAACCGCTAACGTTTATCGCAGTAGTCCGTGGTTGAAAGTCTGCAAACCTGGCAACAGTGCTTTGTTTACAAATATTCGTCAGCAATCTCGTTTTGCCAAAACCACCAGTGTTATTATGGAAATGAAGTCCCAGAGTACAAAATTTTCATAAAACAAATTTCATCATGCGTTTTGGATGCTAATGTTGAGATTTAAATTATCATCGGGGAAATATGGCACGCTATTTTCCACGGGCTAGTGGAGAGGGACATGTGGGTGGGCACAAAGGCAGTTAAGTTGAAGGGCAGGGTGCTTAACAGATTAGATAATTTTGCTAAAAACACCCACGCCCCAATTCTAGTTAAACATTTTTGCCTGAGAAATAAATGAACTTAACAATTTTATATGAAATATGTTAGTTTTGCTGCAAAAGTGGGGGTGCCCTTTTACGATACGGTACAGGCTTCCTTCTAGTGTTTCCTTACCTACATCTTTCTCCTATCCTACTCCTGATTTTCCCTCATCAGACAGCGGATAAACAAAATTAAAGGTGGGCTAACTCAAAAACAAATGTTATGTTTTAATAAGTATTTTAAACTGGTGGCTAATTTTCTCCTGTTATTACAGTTTCAAAATATTTGGGGATTAACGAAATCATTTTTTGCAAAATGGCAAAATTGTGATGGGAATATGTGTTCATTATGACAGTGGGTTCAGAAAAAGCAGAGAAAAACCCTGATATTGAACTAACATTACAGAAAAAAAAAAAATAAATCGAAAACAAAGTTGAATTCAACTTAGAAAAAAACACGAAGTTGTATTCAAATTAAGGGGCCAGCACTCGGCAACCGTGCGGTTATCCTTTTAATCAAAATCAATAAAACAAAAAATTCCTGGTGTAACTGCATGAAATGCAACCCACTTCTCTATCCTCTTGAAATCATACAAAATTGCACTAGATTGCATTGCGATGTCACATACATCTGTATGAGGCAATGAAAAGTGATGTGATATGCCATTTTCTTTTTACTTGACGTTCATGGTCCACATGTTTTTTGTTCGTTGCAGCAAAAATGTAAAAGTGTGTCTTTTTTTTCTTTTTTTTGTAGATTATGCATGCGAAGTAAGAAAAATGTAATTGAGGTAATGTGAGGTGCTCTCAATTACACCCATATTTCAACCACAAACATCCGATCCCAGGAAATAAGTAAGTACTTGTTTTTTACTTTTTTTTTTTTTTAGAGCTGGTAAGGGAGAAGACAGAAAGGCAGGAGGGAGGAACAAAAAAAATGCCATAAACACGATGGTTAATACTAATTTATTTTTTTAGAATTGGGAGAAGGAGGAGAAAGAAGGACGGCATAAACAACAATGGCAGCTAAGCCAATTTTGGAAACACTGGCTAGAATTCAGTGGGTTGCGTATCGTGCAGTAGTGCCAAACTCATTAAAGTCATTTTTTTATTTAAAAAAAAAGGTAAGTTGAATTTAAATTAGAAAAAATAAAGCATTAAAAAGGTAAGAGAAAACCAGAATCCAAGTAAGAAAAAATGTATGGAAGGAAACACTCACCAAAACAGAAGCCTGTACCGTATTGTAAAAGAGCGCCAAAAAGCACAGTTCAGGAAAATTACTTCAATACGCTATTTATTATAACAATGAAATTCAAGTTTCCCTGACTGAGGCCTTTACACGTTAAGTTCCCTGATTTTTCCAGTCAGAACTTCTCAAACTTTGACATATCAATAGACACCCTGTGTATAATGAATCATTAAATTTTGTCAATGTGCTCATCACCTATTTAATTTCAGTAATCCCGAAACCGCAAAGTCCTGAATTAATGAAATTTCGTACATGGGTAAATTAAAGTTTTAATTTCCTTATACGAAAAACATTAACCTGTAATGATTCTACAAAGTCTTTTTTAACGCCTACATATTTACGCTATTCTCAAAACTTACCTACGTTTAAAATTTTATTATTTATTTTCTATCCTGTAATTCTACCCGCACTTTTAAAGGCAATTCAAATACTCTTCTTTCAAAAACAATATCCTGATAGGTGTGAGTAATAATTAACAAGGAAATCCTATGAAATACATGAATGTGTGTCACGACAAAAATTAAATACAGAATTCCTCTATCAATGCCAAAATATACATTAACCCGGCAAATCAATCGTATATACTTACGTGTTCAAACAACGATGAGACTGATATAACTGAACGAAGTCCTGACCTTTGCACTGTGGTGTGTTCGGGTTAACGGTCTAAGGAATACACACCAACGTATTGAAGAAAGTAAACAAAACAACTTTCACGCGGCCCCGAACAAAAATGAAAGCTATAGCTTAAATAACATTTTAGTGACTACGATAACGTAAGGACGGAAAAACGCATTAAAAACTCATTTACATTTGCGAATAATAGGATACGCCTCAACGGAATAAGCAATCTAAAGCAAAACGCACGAACTACCAAAAATAAAAGTTATCAATGACGAAATGAAATAACTATAGAAAATCATTGCAGAATTGCCAAATTTTGGAATGACTATGTATCAACGAGCACTACTACGTCCTAGACAGATCATCAGACCTAAAAAAATGTAGCGATTCCGACATATTGGGAATCTGTCGAAGAGCACTGCAGTCAACATAATAGCAAACCAAAGTAATGTAAAAAAAATTGGTTGCTTCGAAAGTTAGCTTTAATGCGTTTTTCAGGATCGTCAAAAAATATGTACTACTGTTTTTTTTCCTATATGATGTTTCCTAGCTTTTTATATGGGAAAAAACAATATAAAAAAAATTGGCACTTACAGATCACCTGCAGAAGAATTTACTTACAATGGTTTAGTTTACATGTACGCATTTTTAAAAAATAAGGTATTTCAGTCCCAGTTTTTGTTAATTTTATTTTACTTGATACACATTTCATACATCAAGTTTAATAATGTACAAAAACTGCACCCATAATATAATCTATTTATGATACTTATTTGCATTATCAACAACTTTTAATGAAAATTTACATTGAAATTATAGATTAAAATAGACCTTAAATTAGTTGACAATGGCAAATTTAAAAAAATAATCACTAATTTTTCCCCCTTCAGAATATCCACTCCTTTGATCTAAATACGATATTTTTTTAAAAGTTTATTTAAAAAAAGTTTTTTTTCGATCCACCCTAATCGACAGCCCGGGCCAATTGGTTTCTAGGCAGCGAAGCTGTTTCCGGAGATACAAAGGGAGTGTTCCAACGGACTTGAGGAATGATGGAGTGCTATGTGCCGTGTCTCCATCATGCAGGGGACTCGATTTCAGCGGCCGAATCTCCATTATTTTCGACTCGAACCGAAACCGACTGAGCCTCCATCGTAAATGACTCTACTCATTCTTGAGGACTTTTGGCTGATGAATCCTGGGCTTCTTATGTGGAACCTGAACATCAAATGCTCTCCTGACTGCTTGTAGAGAACAGCAGTGTGCAGTTCAACAGACTCTTGACCAACGTATGTCCGCCTCATGGGAATGCTAGGGGTGGGTATGCTGCCAACTGTTTTCGCTGGCATCCACGGATGCTCCAAGATTTCTTCCAGGGGTCCAATTCATTTCGCTGAATCCCTAGCACTCGTCCCCAAAAGCAGTTGTCCCGAAATTCCGAGTAGCACGGAATATTTGAATTTATTATTTTCTTAGATTTTAATTGGTTGAAACGATTTGGTGAGAAGAAAAGGAAAGGGCTACCATATACGTGGGAAATTATGTGTTTGGCATAATTTGGTATAAATTGCTGTTTACGCCCTGTGTTTATACGCCATCTTGTAATTACCTCGTGCTCATTTTATTGGAAGTTCTACCAGTTCATCTTGTTAATTTTTCATTACTCGTTTTTTTTTTTTTGTTAATTTTTCATAACTAATTTTTTTTTATCTCGTTAATGTTTCACCACTCGTTGATTTTTTTTTAACTTGTTAATTTACTTGTTACGTTTTTCATTAATCAATTGTTCATCCTCATGGAAGAAGTTGCAGGAAATAAAAGAGGAAGTAAATATTTTTTACAGGATGGTTTTATTTATTATGTGAAGGGAAAACATAACAATTCCCAATATTTAAAATGCGTGGAAAGAAGTTGCCCTGGTCGGGGAATTTTAAAAGGGAAGTTTTCAGTTAAAGAATAGCCACACGCACGCGAAACAGACGGTAGAGTGTGAAAAGTTAAGATTCAAAGAAAAGCTTTTGAAAGCTGCCTCACAATCTAATGCTCCTTTAAAGAAAATTTATAACGATGTAGCGGAAAAGTAAGTTTTATGTATATATAATCTGATGGTGTGTTGAAGAAAATTGATGTGAACTATCTCTTAAAAACGCATGTTCTAATTTTCTATGAAGGCTCAATAATAAGTTATTGCACATGAACTTAAAATTAAGTAATAGCGGATTTTCGCCAAATTTGTTGACCCCAAACCAGTTTAGTGAAAAACACCTTTGTAATGGAGTCCTTTGTAAAGAAATTGTCTTCAGCCCTCACGTTGTTAACTCAATTCTATCGCAAAAAGGTGAAAGCGCAGTCTGCCATTCATAAAAATAAAGGACAGTAGACGAAAGGGGGTAGGAAATTTTTGGGTCAGTCCATTTGGAAACTGGGCCGTTTGTCGACAGAGAGGGCATCGCATTTTTCCCTGTCTGAGGCTTAAAGAGTTAAAGTGTAAAAACATTTTTTTTCTTCTTTACGAACGTTTCACCATCTAACCATGCCATAACATCGGTGTTACTATTACTACGCCTGAAAAAGTTTAGGAAAAATGTTTCTTAATTTAATCTGCGTAGTGTCCGATTTGTATAAATACATCTGCTGCAAGGGCGTTTCGATGAATTTAATACCGATCTCTTCGCAATTAGGTTTAAAAAGCAGTCCATGTACTGCCTCATTCCACAGAATAACCAGTGTCAGAAAATACGCTTTAAATACGTTCGTAGGGAATTGAGTGTTTGTCGTCTGTGGCTCAGTTGGTGATAGCACCTTCCCGGATTGTAGAAGGTCGTGGGATCGTGCCCCACCAGACGCAAAAAACATTCCTTTCTTTACGAACGTTTCACCATCTAACTGTGACATAACATCGGCGTTCATATTACTACGCCTAAAGAATGTTAATATAAATTGTTTCTTAATTTAATCTGCGTAGTGTTTGACTTGTATAAATATTTGGGTCATGTTACACCTAAATCAGATTTTGCTAATGATGAATGCACTGCAATTGTGAACTTGGCAGAAAAGGAGCTGAAAGAACATTTAGGAGAGCTTCTGGTTATAGTTGTTGGTATGATACTAATATAAACACAGTATGGAAAGGTGGACTTTTCCATAGGTTGTAGGAAAATCTTGGGATGCCTTGATAGTGGGTAGTGTGCCTCTTCCTCCGTTTTATTGAACTACCTTTTCGGAATTTTTCTAGCATATAGATGGTCATACGGCCAGACCATCAACATACACAGGGCCGATAGGTAGGCTCAAAACTTCCAACTTATGTAAATCTCCCCATCATAAAATACAACACAGTTGATTGTCACTTATTTGATATTGACAATGCAATTCTCAGCAAAGACAATAAATATTTGTATGACATACCCCAAGCAGTGGATTCTAGTCATTGTAGTCCCGATCTCAGCATTAGAGATCCTGGTCGTATCTGCAAAGCCCACTGGCTAACAACTACTGCAAACAAAATACTCCAACTGAATGTTTCTGGCTTCAGGAAGTTTCAGGACTATGGTAAGCCACATACTTACAGTTTATGTCCCAATGTGGTTTTCAATTCGCATAAAAACTCCAAGGATGGGTCTAGGCATCTCTTTGAGGTCATCTGTCTCTCAAGGCACCTACCCAAGGTGTCTACCAGGTCA
>QLNU02015359.1:30885055-30924924 GCA_006491805.2 Dysdera silvatica | reverse complement strand
CTTTATTTTCCATTTTAATGATGTATAAGCCTTTATTTTACTTTTGTTCAAAACGTTTTAGGTTCTACATAGGGTGTTTACACATATTTATAATGATTTTGACAGTGTAAATAAAATACATGCAATAAAAAAAAAATTTCTAATATATTCTATCTAATAGCCCCGTCTTTAAACTATCATATCACATTAAGTAACGATGTTTCTCAACGGCGTAGTAATATTAACATCGATGTTAAGGCGTGGTTGGATAGTGAGCAATATGCAACTGAACGAAGTATACCGATATTATTTATTATTATATAGAGAGAATCACTGTTTATGTCTCATAGAATTAAAATATAGATAATATGATAGTCGATTAGTTGTTGACTAAATATTCTTTCTGGATCAACCATCATGGGGCTGAGACACAGTGATGTGGTTAAGATTATATATTTATACAGGTATGAAAGTTGTTTTATTGTTTTAAATGATATTTTATTTATAATTTAACAGTTAATAGATGTGCATTTTGTAAAATGCACATCTCGTTAAACTTCTATTTTAAATTATAAATAAAATATCATTTAAAATCATATCGTAGTAAAAATATCATTTTGATGGCTTTTAAATTTTCTGGTATAAATATATAATCTTAACTATCACATCACTTAATTATTCCTCTCAGCCTTTTCCATGGTGAAAAGTTGTCCAGAGGAATATTTGAATCAGCGGCGAGTAAACAAATATTTAATCATATTGTTGTCTATGACAGTTCTATGGGACGTAAAAAAAACAGTGATTTATACTGAGGTCTCACTGTATAAAGAATTTCAATATATGTGAAAGTTTTACTATATTCCATTTCCTTAGTTCCGAATTATACACCGAGAAAGGACCTTTGCTGGGTTTTTTCTATGATTTTAATACGAACTATAAATTAGAAGTATGTAAGGATTTGCAAAGGTCAGTTATAAGGCTAATTACCACCCCCCAATCCTCAGAGGAAATATTGTTCTGCTCATTTAGCTGTTAAGGCATCAGTGAGTTAACTGAAAAAAAAAAAAAAAGATAATAAGAGTTAACTTAGAAAAAGGGAGGCACCCAAAAAAATTTTATATTCTCTATTTATAGCATGCACATTCCATTAAATATACTGCCTTTTCGTACATCATACCATGCTCATATGATGCTAACCCTGTGTTTAGTCAGTCTGTAAGTTGCTTTTGTGTCATATTTACCGAGGAATTGCACTTTAATTGGAATTTTTTCACACTAGTGTTTAAAACATTTCACTGAAAGGATCATCAAGCATTTTCAGTCCAAGATCGAAAATAGCATCCATCTTATTATTTTCGATCTCATTCTGTTTCAGAGATACCTTTAATTTCTTTGGTGGAACACAAAGGTTCTCTGTCCTATTTTCAGTTAACCTAAAACTTTTCCTCTTAGCTGATGGTTTACATGTTGAGCTCATCCTCTTCGTATCAGCTCTCTTATGCATCTTCTTAGAATCTTTTATATTTGGTATGGTCACACTGCAAACGGCAGAAGTGGCTGAACTATCTGTCGGGTAAAGTGAATGTGCTTCAACATTACACATTCCATCAGACGAAGTTCTTTTGACGTCTTCGAAAGGCTCGTCCAACATTTGAAGGCCGAAATCTAGAATAAAGTTAAGATCACATTTTTCTTCCATACTCTGCTTCACAGGTTTATCTGATTCTTTTATCATATCACACTGAATATTACTTTCAGATAAATTAAATTCTCTTTTATGAAGTGCTGGTGTTTGGCTAGATTTTTTCTTTTTCATACTAGTTCTTCTACGAGCCTTTTTAGGATGTGGATCTATGACACTGGGTGAATCGTTATTAACTGTTAAAGGAGTTACTGCATCATCACATGCACGAAGAGTTAACGATTTGGTGGTTGCACAAGTCACTGAACTACCAAAAGAACTTGACTGCACTGAATCAGTAGCACACACTTGATTGGGTGAAAATCTTTTCATTTCTTTGGAAGGAATGTCTGAGAACATCTGAAGTCCGAAATCCAGAATAGCATTAATATTCATTTGAGAGTCTACTTCTGAGCTTTGTTCTAAAGTCAAATCTAGTTCATTTGTTGGAACGCAGACCTGTTCAGTATTATTTTTAGCTACACAAAATTGTTTATTGGGGTCTAATGATACACAGAGAGATTTTTCTTTTTTGGTATTGTTTCCCTTACGTACCTTTTTGCACTTTTGTGTTCTAACCGTTGGTACCGTTGCATTGCAAGCAACTGAAGAAGCCATTGTGTCGGAAAATATATTGTAAGTCCCTACATTGGAAATTAGACAGGGAGTCATCGTACTGGAAGTTACATAGGTAGTCATTGTACTGGCAGTTACATAGGGAGTCATTGTACTGGAAGTTATACAGGAGGCCACTGTGTTGGAAGTTACACAGGGAGTAACTATGTTGGAAACTGTACATGAAGTGACTGAATTAGAAGTTGCACAAGGAGTCGTTTTATTAGAAGCTACACTGGGAGTGACTGTGTAATCTATTGTAGGAAGAGGAACACGTTTGGGATTGAACTGCCCATCAGCAAAATTAATTTTAGGAGATGAATCAGACTGTTCTACTTCAGTGACACACATTGCATTAGGTGAAGACCTTTCAATCTCTTCAAAGGAATCATCCAACAGCTGAAGTCCAAAATCCAGTAGGGCGTTCATTTCAGCATTTTCTTCTAAATTCTGCTTTGGAAACATATTTACTTCTAATGGATCGCTAACCTGCTGAATGTCACCTTTAGATCTATGGAATTCTTTTTCATGGTGTGTTACTTGACTAGAATTTCTCTTCGTGCGAGTCCTTTTATGTGCTGTTTTAGAATTTGGATTCATTTCGATTGGTAAATCTCTATTACAATCGACTAAAGCAGAAATTGCCGAATGTGTGATTATGCAAGAAGTCAGAGAATTAACTGTTGTACAAGCAGTCACCAAGTTGGTAATCTGGCTCAGAGATGCAGATCTGATATTGGACTGTAGGTTACCACTGATTTCAGAAGACACATTTAATGGCATTGATTCAGTAATGGACTGCTCACCGGATAAAGGCACTTTATGAGGAGTCCGTTGAGGTTTCGAAGAAAGGTTCAGGGTCTGCAAAAGTTCAATGGCATTTCTAGTACCATCTTTTGAAATTGGTATTCCTAATTTTCTTTTCACAGCAAAAGGAACATCTGTATTGAGATAAGCAAACAGTTTAATTGCATCCTCTTTCATAGAATTAGAGAAATTTCTAGACGATTCATTGCGTAAATGGGATAATTTTAGTACCGTGGAATTTTTGCTGTCAAAATTTTGTTCAGGTCCTGTGTCCCTTTCGTTAACATGACAAGGTTGTATAGGGGATAGAAGAGATGGTTTTTCGGAAGACGATAGGCAAGTTTTTTTAAATGATGAATGGTTTCTTGTTTTATTATTGTATTTTTTGGTGGGAAACTTTCGGGTAAAATGCCTTTTTTGTGACTGGAAATGAGATGTTTCCTTTGTGGCTTGTATCGTGTTTCCAATACTCTGATTGCTTTTTCCTGACAGCACAATTTTCTTTAAATTTTCAATTAAACATGCTTGACTTTTGCCATTTTGTACCGATTCATCCAATTTTGATGTTTTACCTTCACTATTCATAAATTCATGCATGGCACTTTTTAAGACATTTTCAATGTCTCTCCAATTTACACTGTCCTCTCCCTTTTCAGACGAATCTTTGTAAATTTGTTTTATTAATGCAATGCTAGGATTTACATCAAGATTTGAAGATCTGCGGCTGCTAGAGGGTTTTCCTGTACTCGATTCATATTCTGGATCTTTGTAAGATTTATCACATCTAGCTTTCCCTGTCGTTTGCCTCCGACGTCTATTGTTATATGGAACTGCACTGCGTTGAAAAATATATCCATCTAATCTGAAATGAACAAATAAGCATGAAAAATAGATTATTTTTCCAAGTAACAATAAAGTAGTCACTTGAAACTTCAGCTGTTGTACGGTCTGAAGTTTATAAGTTAAGCACAGGAGGAACTGTCAATCAAAGCACATAGATTTTTTTTGTGGGGGCAGAAAGACCACAGGTTATATATAACAATGGCAGGTTGTGCAGAAACGGGATGAATACAGCTTCCCTACCACCACCCACAGTCCATATCCATATTTTAATTAACTGTTCCAAGTCAAACTGCTGGGATAACTTCTGGAGCTCAACTTATGAATGTTGAATAGTGGGACAAAGGGAAAAACAGATCACCCACATTTGGATCATTTAGAACATGAAGTAAAGTTAAACAGATATGTACAAAAAATGAGGGAGATAGTGTTTGGGAGGGTATATTCCCAAATCGACAAATACAGTAAAATTTGGAGGAAGGTTAGTTAGCAACTTTTCGATAATTCATTTTTCAAAATCATCTGCCCATGGCAATCACTGGTGGTAATCCTAGCCTTATGCACCAAAATAGCATTCAAAACAAAGTATGAACTGCATCCTGGGTGAACGATGATTAAACGATTGCTGGAATTTACATTTATTTAGTTCCAGGAGCGTCACTGTTCTGTTACAATTTTTTAAATGTTAAACCTGCGACATTCCACAAACCCATTCCACGTTCTATCCATATAAGCAATATTTTTTCCATTTTCACAATGGTCCTTGATGTCTCCAAATTTATTTGTACAGAATACAATATCTGGCTTTTCTATCAAAATTTTGCTTTAGTTCACACATTTTTTCCAATGGTAACCAATGAAATTTACACCTGACGAAAAGAATAATTTTCCATGGAGAACTGTACTCACCAAACAAGAAAAATACTCTCCTACCCCAAAAAGAAAATTTAAGAACCTAGTAAGAAAAGAAAATTCCTTCAGTACAGCTTGTTCCCTGGTGAAATTTCAAAATAAAACGTCAAGGGGGAAAAAGTTGTGACTGCTGAATAGCATGTCCCTCCCCAAGGACTAAATGTTTACTAAATAGCGGGTCCCTGGGATATGCTATTTTTCTAATATTGAGTCCTTTCCTTCTATTCCGCATATCTTATGCGTTATAGTACATCAACAGCACCCCTGTTAGTTTTGGTGCAAAATGTTAACTTTTGAAAGAAGTTTAGTCAAAAGTACAAGGTTTACAAATTTTTCAGTAGGCAATGTGGGACGAAAAGGACAGTTCATAAAAATTATTTTAATAAGTTATTTATTATAACAATGAATTTCAAATTTCCCTGACTTTGGCCTTTGTATTTCAAATTTCCCTGACTTCTCCATGTTTTCCAGATCCATAGACACCTTATCGCAAGGTGTCTAAGAGTCTAGTAGGTGTCTACAAGTCTGATTAATACAAGGTTCTTGTGTTAATCAGAATGCGTGTAATGCTATGAAACATTTGGAAGGACTAAAAAATAGCATTGTTAAAAAGAAATAGCCATTAATTAGAATGATACTGAAAGAGTATATATACACAGACCCACATTAGTAATCATTTATAGTTTTACTTCTAAATCACAACTATACAGATTTTAACACGTTAAGAAACCTGATTTATTTAGAATGTACAGGATGTCCTGAAAAAGACTGATGGCTTTCAAAAAGGAATAACAAAAGGAAAACGGTTAAGGTTGAAGAAACAATTCTTGCAGCAAATTCGTGTGACAGGGCATAAATTTTATTCCCCAATTTCCCTCTGAGAGGAATATTTTGATAACTGTGTCATTGCTTGAAATTTTCCCTGCTTCACAGGAAAAGGAAGGTGTGGCCTCCATATTTACCAGACTTGAATTCGTAGGACTTTTTCTTTTGGGACCACTTGAATCAGAGCCATGCTTACGGTGTTAGCGGCCCTTAAAAATGTTTTGACACAACATAAAAGATTTACCAGGGTTTAGCATTACAAAATAAAGTCCTTCACTTGTCTAAACGCTGTAGATAAAAATAAAAAGAAGATAATGAAGTTAAATTGAAAATAGGGGATAAAAATTAAATAAAATACGAATCATTGTAATTTACTATTACTCTAATTATTATAATTATAACGAATTAATGAAAAGCTAATTCAACGAACAAAGCTGCTTGTTTTATACTATTAGAACTTAAAAAGTAATTTTTCTAGTTTTGTGGGCTGCCACGAGTCTCTGCAGTGGCCATATGGCCACCACAATAAACATGGTAACGTACATAGGCTCCCGATGCTAACACATTTGACTAATAACATATGTATTTATTCTGACCACCATTTAGAGGTTGCATTATGGGAAGTATGACGTAACACGTAAAAGGTGAATTGACCAAATACTTTGTTGAAAGTATATGGGGTTGCTAAAAACTGATTTCTTGTATTTGCACTACACATTTTGGCTGCCCTGAGCAGCCACCCAGTTCACATTCCCCTAAGCATGACTCTGACTTCAATGATGCAGTGTACCAGTGTATCCACAAGCACTTGAAGAACTTTAAGAAATAATCAGTGATGACCATTCAATCATTCCATTGGCCACTTTGCAAAAAATTTTTGCTAATTTGGGCTTTCGATTACTGCATGCAATTAAAAAATACTGTAATGTAATTTTCACTCATTAAAAAGTTTTATTTATAAGTGGGTTTTATTAAAAAAAAGTCCACTCGGGTTTTTTTGGATCGGGCAAAATTGATACAACCCTGATACTAAATGTATCGATTATAACGACATCGTATATAACGACGAAACCTGCTTTAATGACAGTGATTTTGTAATCTACGTAGATTCTAAGTAGGGAAATTCGTATCGGATATAACGACGCGACTTGACAGTCATGCATCAGAACCACGTGGGTTCGAGATAACGCTAGAATCACACTGTTAAGTTTAAATAAAAGAGGAAGTCGAATGCACAGACGCAGGGTGGGGGCTCCATGTATATTTAGGCCCAACTTAAAACTAACCAGTAATTGAAAAACGTTTTCCACCTTATAGGAAAATTTCATTACAAATTGTCGAAATGAAAATTACTGATTTTTTTCGGAAACAGTGTTTGACTTGGGCATAAACATGGGCGTAGAGTCACTGTGCTTGTGGGGGGGGACAGCGTGCCCTCCCTCAGTAATCTGAAACCCATTGAATTTTACACATGTGTAATATACAAATGCATATACTAATGCTTGCCTCCACCCCAATAATTTTGAAAACTCTACGTTGCTGCATATAAGCCAAGTGGGTTCTGACCTAAAGCCCCCCACCATTTTGGAACTCCACAGGGACCTTGAAAGAGACTTATGTTATTAAAGGTTAAGAAATTTTTATTACTGCTAAATCTGAATATTGAAGATAATGGAATTAAAAAAATAAATAAAAACTTGTGATTTACTGATTGAATACCACGAGGGCCAGTTTATTTAGAGAAAGGGAACCACGCTATTCTTTAAGCCTTGAACACATAAAAACTGACACTGTTTGGGTGTCATTGGTATAATATAATAAATATTATTCATTACATTTGTTTTTTATAACATAATTTTCCCTTTTTTTTTTACAATTTTTTAATTTAAAAAACTAAAAAATACTACTTATTTAGTATGGCTATAAATGTAATTTAATTTATACTTCAATTAAATTCATTATAATTAAATATATTTTTATTTAATTTTGAAACTAAACAGTTTAATACTTTTTACTATCAAAATAATTTATAAAACTCTAGAGTGTACTATACTATGATTTTAAAAATATATCGTTTATAACGATTATTGATTATAATGACGGAATTTGCATGCCCCCCCCCGGATCATTATACCCGATTTTCATTGTACTTTAGGGACCAACCTATTCTCAAGGGCAAACACATGGGTCATGACTCCCCACCTCCCAAAAAAATATATATTTTTTCACTGTAAAAAATTCCAACTTTCATGATAAATGAAGGGTGTTATTCCAAGACCATGGCAAATTCTGTCCGTGAAACCCACCCCCACAGAATGAAAGTCTGTGTCTGCTATTGCCTATTCTATCCCTTTGACCTGGGGCTAGTGAAAACCTTAATCCGGCACCGTTTGTATGCACACACACACAGATACGTACGTGTGATTAGCAGTTTTGAACCACAATTTTATTACTAATGTTATATCGAAAATAAAAAATACAGGATTTCTGTAACTTGCGACGTTTTCATCAGAATCAGACAAAATTTGAACATATTCTTAATATACTTTTTCTTAAACGGTCTCTAAATTTTCATATTGATTTTTAAAAAAAATCGTATAATTAGATTTCAAAAATTAAGAAACCATCCTGTCTATAAGGTATGTGCTGCCTCAATTTTCTCAATTTCCATGCAAATAAAACGCACAATCTCCCCTAGTTGGTCGACAGGCTTTAGAATGGTAATAGATACCTCATCTTTGTCTAGCAGTAGTCAATAGGTTTGGAATACCGAAATTGGTTAGGGGACGTTTGGACTAAAAGCATCATGTAGAGTCCAAACCGCATGCAAAGAGCCATATAGAGAGTTCATTGTTCAGCAGGTGGGGGAAGCAAAACATATATATACGTCTCAACCATTCTCAATATACGTCCAGGCCAGTTTTCGAGCATTCTGCTGCAAGCGTATATATATGGTTTGGCCGTTATTCGAGCGCATTGAAGAAATGTATATATACATTTCGGCCAGTCAAAGGGTAAACCTTATTGTTAAAAAATAAATAAAAATAGTAGCCTTAAGAATTGTTTTGCCCTTCTAGTTACTAACGCTCACTCAGATACAAGATAAAGATCTCCGATTTCACCTATGAGGGTGCTTGGCACAAAGCCAACAATGAACTTCAATCTCAATCACCCTGCTTTCTGAATCTAAAAATTGAATTAACCCCTCCCCTGTTTTACCCTGCCTATCTTCTATAACACCCTTAGTTCCTGGTTGACCACAGAAGTTTTAAAATAGATCCAATAAAACCTTTTATAGAATAAACGATGCATAAGTGAAAACAACATTCCATACTGAAATCTGAAAGCCACAGCAAAATATTTCTGTGGTACTATAAATAATGAGAAGAAACGTGCAACTTCAACAGTGGCCAATGAAATATCGAACGTAAATGCTGTAGTCCCATACGTAGATTTGATACAGTCAAAGGACACTCCAAATAGTGAAGGGAGTTTTCAAGACAGTGAAGTGAACAGTTCATAATTGCCAGTGACAGTCTGTTTTATGAATAGAGTTACTTTGGGTGCCACTATCCTTGTAGAAGACGGTCAGCCTAAAAAAAATGTATAATTTTCAAGTCATAGAAAACGGAAAGGAACTGGCTCCTCCATGAAAGCAAAGCTATGTTTTGCAGTATTTGTTAAGTGTATGATAAAGAGTCATAGGTTAACACATTTTGAAACGGAGGTTATTACACTTTAAGAAAACTAATTTTATTTTTCAAGAACAGTGACCTATGGAATAATTTTATATAATTTTCTCAATGTATCTGCATTTATGTTGATTTTTTTTGTTTTGTTTATTACAAACAAATATTCAATTATTTTGAAAAGTTGAATTTTTTTTAGTTTACATACTTAAGTATAATTTCTATACTTACATTTTTCCCATTTTTAATGTTGAGGTTTACTTTCTATTCTGTTAGTTACTTGTACACCTAAGTCACAAGGCTTGGGTGCACCTGATTTAAAAAGTTAATTTACACCACCCCCCATTTTAACCTTAACTGTTTTCGTGTTATTCCTTTTTGAAAACCGCAGGTCTTTTTCAGGACACCCTGTATCTTTTCTTTATAATTATGAATGCGCATACACATATTTTATACTCACTCAGTTCTGAGTTCTGAAATAAGTGAATTTTTGAAATCTATTTCACATTTTGCTGTCTTGTACAATGAACTTATGTTTTGCCTAAGAACGGTGTTCTCAGATTTAAGAAGCCGCATTTCGTCTTCCAGGCCTTTCTGTTTGTGCCTCAAATCTTCATTTTCACTGATAGTATTTTTGAAATGTTTTAGTTCCTGAAAACATAAACAATTATAAATTATCATTTTACATGGAAGAAATCATTAAATCAGATTTCAAGCTATGTATTTGTATATATAAATAAATGTCAACCTCAAAAAGTTAAAATTGCATGATTCTTTTTTAACATTTGAAATTTTTTCACACAATGCCTAATTAATTGCTTGTGTTTTATGTTCCAACCTGAGCTATGGTTACATTGGATAAAGGCCTACAGTTTCCTGAGGGATCTAAACCTGTCTCATAGGAAATCCAATCCCAGAATAAAGCTTGATGGCAAAAACGGTAAGCATTTGGTACCAGTAATATTCAGACTTCAACTATCCACATAATATACCCAATACCATTATCTTTACATCACAAACCAGTTCAGGCTATTTATGCAAATTGTCTCATACATAGGCCAGGTGGAGGGATCAAAACATATTTAAGCCCTTTGTGACAATATAAATATTTATACTTCCACATTCAAGTTCTGTAAATATTTCCTTATTGCAAAAAATCAAATTCTGGGAATATTTTTAGGAATAATAATCTTGCATGATCCTTGCCCTATGGTGGCATAATGGTAATACAGATGTCCATCGTGTCATTAATCTGAGTTTAATTTCAATACTATAGATCAGCAGTAAACAACAGGTGGTCCACGGACCACTGGTGGTTAGCGAGAGAATTTTGGTGGTCCGCAGAAAAATCTGGATATTATTTGCATTTTTAATGTTTTATTAATAATAAAACAAAAATAATATTCTAAGAAATTCTCATATTCTGAATGACAATTTTTGCCTTTATATTGCACTAAATTCATGAAACGTGCTTGATAGAAAGGAGCCTAAACGTTTAAGTACTAATTAACTTTCTGTTAAAATAATTAATTGTAAATTTTTATATCTATAATGTACTTGAGATAATTATCGGCAATTAGTGAAAAAACCTCACTTGCCGCAATGCAGTTACCAGGAAAAGCCCTGTATTTAACTTTTTAAAAAAATCATATTAATGATCCGTAGGATTTAAAATTATGAATTTAGTGGTCCGTGAGGTCCGAAAGGTTGGCGACTGCTGCTATAGATCATATGCCATTCTTCTGCACATTGTGATCCAGGGTTTGGTTCTCCTGAGAATGGGGGTTTAGATTTCATGGAAAATTGTTGATCCTGGTGCAAGGGTATTTGCTGGGATATTTGCTCGAGGGGGGGGGTCATTCTATGAAAAATCAATCCCAAAAAAATTAACACCCTATCATCTCTAATTTTCACCAAATTTGGACTATACGTTTTCTGTGGTGAAAAATAAGTAAATATTTAAAATGCGGAGAAAAATGTGTTTGTTCTTGTCAAGACACCACGGGCTAAACGTGGGGACCCTGGTTCGAATCCAGGATGAGGACGGCGCCTCTTTTTCTCCAAATATACATAAGCTCTAGTTTGAGCTAAATATACGTGGGTGGCAAAAATTATTGTATAATAAATTCCCCCACGAAAAACTCACAAAAATCTCGCCCCGGAGGCTTTTCTGTGTTGACCATTATTTGGCAATTGTGTTATCCCTGTGAAGGGTAATAATATCTTACATCTTTACATACGGAGAAAAATGCGTTTGTTCTTGTCCTCATTCGTCTAGTAGGTCAAGACACTCCGGGCTAAACGGAGGGACCCTGGTTCGAATCCAGGATGAGGACGGCACCTCTTTTTCTCCAAATTTACATAAGCTCTAGTTTGAGCTGTAATTAATACGTGGGTGGCAAAAATTATTGTATAATAAATTCCCCCACGAAAACTCACAAAAATCTCGCCCCGGAGGCTTTCTTGTGTTGACCATATTTAGAAATTATGTTATCCCTGTGAAAGGTAATATCTTACATCCTAATATATGGAGAAAAATCTTGTTCTTGTCCTCGTTTGTGTAATTGGTCAAGATACACTGCAGGGACCCTGGTTCGAATCCAGGATGGGGAAAGCGTCTCTTTTTCTCCAAATATAAAAAAAGCTCTAGTTTGAGCTACATAAACATGGGTGGCAAAAATTATTGTATGGTACATGAGCTTTCAACTAGAAGTAGAGTAGTTGGTCTCAAAATGAATCTACAAAAAACTAAAATCATGTTCAGTAGTTTCGTTGAAAGAAAAAGCAAAAATACAGGTTGACAACATTGCGCTAAAAATTGCCGATTCATATATTCACCTAAAATTGCTCATTTCAATGGAAAGTAACTTATGAAAGAACTCCACAGACGTATTAAACTTAGCTGAAGTGCATTTGGAAGAAATAGTTTTATCCTGAAGAGGAAAATTGCCCTTATGTCTAAAAAGAAAGACCTTCAACTAGTGTGTATTGCTAGTCATCTCTTATGAATCAGGGACATGGAGTCTAATGAATACAGAAATTACAGACAACCCAAAGAAGCATGAAGAGAGGTATCCTTTTAATAAGTAGGGGGATCAATAAAGAAACACTTGGGTGAAATGAAAGACATAATTGTTAAAGTAAAAAAAGGCTAAAATGGCAACGAGTTTGGCATATTGAAAGAACAAGTGATCAACGATGGACAACTGAAATTCGCAACTGGATTTCAAAAGATCACCAAAGACGTAGGAAACATCCTCAGACTAGATGTGTGAATGGATAAAATAAGGAAACAGGTTGGGTAATATAGAAGCGAATTGCCCATGATAGACTTGTATAGAAAGCATTTGGAGAGACTTTGATTCTTCCGTGTTGTAGCGGCGTCCAAAATATATCGCCAAGGTAGTGGGTAATTTTGTGAAAATGTCGCCAAGTATTCTTATATTAGCATGGTGTTGCATTTTTGCTGAGGTTATTTGGCAAGGTTCGTTTGCTAAGACTTCCAAATTTGCATTGTTTTTTGTGCATGAAGATACTGATTCAGGCAGCACACATAGAATGTGATCGAAATGGCATGAGTCGTGAAGCAACGAGCAGGAAGGGGGTCTGGGGGGTCGCCAGCCAGTTCGGTCTCTGTGATTCAGGTAAGTACTGATTTATTTATAAAAGTACTAGTTCATAATCAAAATATTATATTAACGGAGATACAAATACGGAGGTGTGCTATTGCCTGATATATAAAAGCTGCGATCTTGGCGAAATTTAGAAGTCGCCAAATAAAGTCAGACGTCGCTATAGTACGGAAGTACTGAGACTTTTATCCAGTAGGAGCAGCGGATATGATGATAATATATAAGCAGAATTCTGAATAACTTCACTTAATAATGGAATTAGATGTTCTCAAGACGTTGCAAGTTTAACCTTTCTTCTTTACCTTTCCTATTATAATTAGGGATAAGTATTTTTATTAAACACAGTAATCCCTCAGATTAACGTCATTCTAATTTTAATTAGAATAGTTGGTAACAGTACAGAAGAATCCTATGTTTTGTTGCAAACTCCTTCCGATGATGTCGCCAAAACTCATGATGTACTCTTAAAATGGACTGGAGGTTTTTTGAGCATAGATGATGCACACAGTAATTGTATTATAGCATCCGTTCAGCCATTTTCTTATTGTCTACGTTTCCTGGTGGTACTGTTTTGTAAGTTACAACAATAGAATGAGCGAATGTTTGACTTAGTTTTTTTCACAGATTACAACTGAATGGCCGTAAGTTTGTGATAGATTGGTACATGATTGGTGTCTGAGTATGTGTGCCTTAAATGCGACGAATTTTTACAAAGTTAGTATTTTTTGCAAAATTCATATCTGAAAACAAATTACTCTTCTCTGTATCAGAGAAAGGTTAGTGGGAAAAGACACCCCACATCCCTACTTCAGGGTAAACACCTCACTACTCATTTGGTAGAGTTTGAGTTATACCTAAATAGTTGAAATGTGATGACATTATCACTCTAGGCTAGCGATCGCCAACCAGTGGTCCACGAGAAAATTTTGGTGGTCCGCAAAGATCTGGGCATTATTTACATTTTTAATGTTTGATTAATAAAACAAAAATAATATTCTAAGAAATTAAGTGCCGATTCCAGAAAGTATGATAGGTGAGAAGGGAGGTGAACAGGTCGAGGAGGCATGGAAGGGGAGAAGTGGAGGAGGAAAGGGTCATAGAGGATTCTGACATTGAACCTAGGCCAAGCATTCCCCTGAATCAGTAAATCTTGCAATAGTATCATGTAGAAAAATTAAGAAAAAATGAAAGAAAAAGCAAAAGGTTGCCAGAAGGACTGAAAAACCAGGAATACGCATTTGGAACGAATGCACTGACATAGCTGGATTACCAAGGTCTATACTTGTATCAAATTAGAACAACAATAAATATATTAGGGAGAGAGGGAAGACATTTAGCAATATATAATGGAATAAAATAAATGAACTTGACAGATAAATTTAAAAGAAACATTTAACACTAATCAGAATGATACAAACCTCTTCTTCTTTTTTACGTCTTTTTTTATAATCAGCAGCAAGCAATTCTGTATAGAGTTCTAATTCATTAGGAACCGCCTGTTCATAAATTTTTACAACTGTTTCAATATCCTTTGCATCACTTTTTCCATATTTGGTTTGTGGCAACCACATTTCTGCAGGATCTCCTGACGAAGTAATTAATTCAGTTCCTTGAATTCTAACTTCAATATCATCTAAATCACCATATATATCGATATCCTCAGAAACTTCTTCAGAAAAATGGCTATTCATAGCCATGTTCTAAAAAAACATTTCACAAAAGAATTGTGTGTGCGTGTTAAAACTACAATCAGAAATAAAAATACCGTGCATCGGATAGTTGTTACATTAAGATTTTGAAAGAAAGTACTTTTACAATTATTTTTTTTATTTGTATATGCATACAATATTATGCAATTATATATACATACACAGAATAACTTAATGCACAAATCTAGAAATGATACTGCACACTAATGGAATGTTTAATAGGGCTGAACAGCGAATCGCATACCACAGTAATACTATTAGAGTTCCCGCGATATAAACAATTGAATAAGAAGCTCCCACTACAATCGAAATTTTGCATCGATACATCGTTGAATGACACTCCGAGTTATTGATATGTTTATTTATTTTTTTTAATATAAATTTATATATTTTCTAAACGATATTAATTAGGGTTCCTAAAAAGGATAATTCTAAGGAGATCCAGTATTACTTAACAAGATTTTAATCTCCACATGATGGCATTAGCGACGCCAACCCTTTGGTACGCTATCTGGCGGCCATTGGCGCAAACTTCGCAACCGATACTCCGACATAAATCGGTTACTTTGCATTCGTTGAACAGCTGAAGTATGAAAAAAATGAATGACGAGAAAAAAATATATATATATATAACATCAATTTCTGTGTTCCATAGTGTTATTCGAAAGCATCTAAAGATCCGCTCTTGAGCTTCCATAGCTTTCCTCGTAACAATGAAAAGACAGTTGTAATTAATTTACGTAATGTTAGAGAAACTGTGGATCGTCCCAAAGAACGGCTTCGGCGTTCAAGGATAGGAAAAAAGATTTCTAATCGGATGATTGGTTGTTCCAAACATTTTGGTAAAGAAGATTTCTTCCCGGGTCCAGGCAAATATGGTGAGTAGTTGTTTTGTTATTTTTTAAACGAATGTTTAAAACATTACTCGTTTATTTCCTATGTTATTTCATTTCATTCGCACGATAAGCAACTCTGGTTTGTTCTTTGTCACTTTGGGTGTTTAAAATATATAATATTTAATAATCGTATGAAACACTCAATTTCTTGAAGTTAAATCATCAGTAAATAAGATATAATTTGCTTTAAATTCATAAACCATTCAAAGGCTACCATGAGAGCTAAATAATTGTCTTTATATTTGGAAGAAACGTTATGGAAAATATCCTGCTTACCAGTCAAAAGAGAGAAACAATTGTTAATCATATTTTGTCGACGTAAGTGCATGTTAATCCCCCAGCGCTGTCTACCAACTTCCATTTCCAAATAGCACCAATTTTCTTTTCGGATGCTGCCATGATGGATTATAAATGTATTGATTACAAAAGGGACCCGCCTATGTTTTTGGAAAATTTCAAAACAATCTTCCCACTGTAAACAACCCATAAAGATTAATATGTGAGTGTCTTTGAAAATCGTCTCATTTCTTCCATATTCACTATCATATATACTCAGGAAAACTTTCATTATATAATTCTTTTAATTTTTTTGCAAATTTTTCGTATTTTGTTTGTTGAGAATTATCGGAATTTAAGAAGTCAGGCCAATTAATATTTAATAAAGCTTCGTGAAATTTTTCAATATTGTTATGAATAAAATTTGTCTTGTTATTTTTTGATCATTGAATATTATTTTTAATTTAATAAGATTACAACAGATGACCGCTTATTATATCACCCAGTAATGACGTTGAACTATTAATTACATTTGTGAAAATTGGATCAATTGTAAGATGAACTTGTCAATGTTATTCCTGGATTCGTCCAGTGCTATTAATTAATCCATATGGTTCTAATAAGTTTAATAATATCTTACTCCCCCAAATAAAAGTCCAGATATCCTGTACCCACTAGATACGTGAAGGGCTCAGCCTGGGCTCTATATTTCATATAGTGCTCGGGCGGGTCCCGCAACAACAATACTAAAATATGGAAACATTTATTGCTATATATAAAAATTTCTGAAAATTGGCAAATACTTAATGCGTGAAAAGCACGTTACAGAAAATAAGCCTGGCAGCCATACGCTTGCATGCTGCACCCTCACCAGCCGTACAGGAACAAACGAACTTTTTTATTTTCAGTGTTGTTCCTTCAATTATGAAGCTTTCCGTAATCGTGTGAGGATCAGAGGCCGATAACAAAGTTCGCATACAAAGTGCAAAAACTTTGATGAAAATATCTATCCGTTCGGTGATACCACATGTCACAAGGAGATTTGCGTTCACTATTTGTTCACTTTCGACAATACATCGGGACGTACAATCCGCATCCATATATTTTATTATTTCTAGAAAACTTAAATTAATCCCCAAATCCATTTTACCGGAAAAATTAAACTTAAAAACAAATTAACAAACACTGGCACTTACAAGCAAACATTGAATACGATAACACCGGATGACCGAATACTGTTTCTGTCGAAAGTAAACAAGAGGAACAGCGCCATCTGCTGGTTCCCAGGTGTCGCGAAACAGTTAAAAGATATCAAAAATTACGCTAGAAATTATCAAAACGCACTTATCTTTTTCGTCGGGTTCGGGATATGAAATTACAAATCACCTACTTCAACTCCGCTTTCGTAAAATTGATGATGGTAGTTTAAGCACTAGCACAGCTCACCAAATTTAACACGGGTAAACATACCTTTATTTACAATTTTACGAACACCCACATTCATATAAACTACTAATCGAATTCTAAAATACAGAAAAAACAAGAGAGCCACACCTCGTGGCATCTTAGCGTGCTCATGACTTAACCAGAACCAAAACTTAACACAAACTTCACTATAACTGTAACAGTTTCTTTGAGCACTGACGATGGCGCAATGGAAATGTCTCCGACTACGGTCTCTTGCATCGTCAGCTTTCCACCTTTGTTCCCTGGATTTTTTATAAAAGAAAATTCTTCATTTTGTCTGGGTTCATAGAAAATACAAAAGTTTAGTCTGTAGCTCTATAGAGATCTATACATACCATCGATGATACATACAGGGACGAGAACATTTAACGGTCATAGTGATAAAGGTGAAAATATGTTGTCCAGTAAGTTGACCTACCCTACCTTTCAACAACTGGGGGATCCACATTTTACTTTTTACTTTGTTTTGCCTCCCAAGTAACCCGCTGGGGACTGATCACATCTGAATATTTTGGCAGCAATCGTAAAACTATAAAGGGTGTATACATTTAGGAGAACATGAAATAATTATCTAGAGAAAAAATATTTTTATATAATCAACTATAATTTGCTTCATTTTAAATATTTCAGGTGTCTTATTGTACCAGATAATCTGATAATGAAATTTAAATTACACTTAAATCCTTTGAAAAATGCATCGGTCATTCGATTTAAAACTTTCTGAACCTCCAATAATTTTCAAGTCAGCGCCTCTGTGCACCATCCTCGAAAATGTGAAGAAATAAAATCGATAAATCGGAATCCGTCATCCATATTGCCGATGCCAGTAGCGAGATAGGTGTTTGTTTTCAGCGGGTTTTAATCTTTCATTGCTATGTTGTTTCGGCTTCCTTTTCTTTACTGTGTGTGAAATAATTTATGAAAATAACCCACCGAAATATTCTGTCCATCATTAGAAGTTGCATAATCAGAAATCGTAAAATAGGAGGAAGAGGAGGCAAAATGTCTAATCCCAAAAGATACTTCGTCAACAATTTGCCTGACTATAGGGGCGGCGAAGTTTCTGTACCGTTCGATTTGCTAAAGGAGAGGATTACGAATTTTGCAGCAGTCATTTTTAACAAGCAGAAGTTGCACGCTGATGATTGTGACGGTGGATTATACACGGGAGTTGCGGGTGTTTCGTACATGTGTTATTATTTATCTCAGCAACCATTTTTCCAGGACGACAAGCAGAATTTAATGGCGCGATCGGAAAACTATATGAAGCACGCTTTATCTTACGTGGAGCATCCCCAAAACAGATCCGATAAGTCAATACAAACTTCGTTTCTGTTGGGTGCAGCTGGGACCTACGTTGTGGCTGCGGTGCTCATGGATTCCCTTGGTATGAAAAATGAGTGCGATTCGTTTTTGTCGAGGTATGCGGCTTTAGCAGACGTGTGTATGCCGAGGAACTTTCTGAGATGTGGGTCCGATGAACTATTCGTGGGACGTACTGGCTACTTATGTGGAGTGTTGTACCTTAGAAACAAGATGGGGATCGATGTGAGTTACTTGTGGGGATGTTTAAATTTTCATTCTTAAGTCATTTTATTCTAGTGATTCTCAGTAGGTGGCCCGCATCCCAAACTGCAAAAACTGGCCTGGCTACGAAAGATAAGAAACTGGATTTTTTTTCTAGGTCAGGGGTGAGGGCTATTTTTTTTTATATGGGGGCTGAAGCTGTTACCTTTATGCTGCTTCGTTGAATCAGAAAATTTGTATTGGGGGTGGGGGCATGCTAATGTCTATGTAGTGTGAAAGATAATTTCACTTTCTTATCTTCTGGCCTTCCGATCGAAAAAAAGATCCAAAGTGGCCTTCCAATCGAAAAAAAGATCCAAAGTGGCCTTCTGATTGAAAAAAAGGTCCAAAGTGGCCTGTGTGATAAAAATTGTGAACCATCGGCTTACTCTGTCATTTAAACAAAATTTATTGAATCAGTTTTCCCCAAGTAATACGAAACTAGCAATAGTGTTCTTCAGTTGAGTTTGAAGGGGCAAATATCACTAGAAACATAGTTAACATTCATGTCTCCAGTCATCACCAACTCCCAGGCAATTGTCAAGTTTGAAACACTGTGTTGAAAATCCAAAGTTTAGAAGGAGGCAAAATTAACTAGTTTTCGAAATGGTGGTAATAGTTTGTTTGTTTGGATTTTTATGGTGCAAGAGCATCTGGGGTGTACTGCGCCAACTGGGCTATACTGCAGTGTAGAAAGAAAAGGGTACTTACGTATTATCCCGTCAACTGTTTTTGGCACTTAAGATTTTTATCGTAGATGCATTCTTACGCCGTTAGCAATGCAACTTGCGATTTTTTTTTTTGTAGACGCATTTTTATAATGATTTTGCTTATGAAAAAATCGTTAGTTAATGTTAGTGACAGATGTTTTCTGAGTTATCGTTAAAAAATTTATTTATGATATTTTTTATTATATATCTTCAAAATTTTACATAAGAAAAACGACGAAAGGAGACCCCTTCTCATCGTTTTGCGACTCTTGACTGTTCTGATCACATTCGATGTACACTGTCTAAATCAGTAAAAGGTTGAATCAATATTATATTGCAATTAGTATTTTTCATGCAATTAGTACACTTACCTGAATCATAGGAACCGAACTGGGGAGAGACTGCCCAGACCCCTCCCGCTTGTTGCTTCGTGACTTGTGACCATTTCCATTACATTCGATGTGCGCTGCCTGAATTAGTAAACGATGAAAGGAGAATTCATTTTTCCTGTAAAAACAAAATCGCAGAATGCTCATCATTTGGTAATTACCGAAGAGTATAATCCATCTAAAATTATTAAAAACAAAAAAAAACAGGGTTCAGGCATGAAACAGCACTCATTCTGCAAAATGTCAACAAACAAACAAAATGGCGTCTCGCAAATAATCAAGGATCGTAAACTTGCGATTTTTTAGACAACAAAAATATCGTAAAGTTACGATTAAATACGAATAATTATGATCAATTACAGCGACCAAGAAAAAATCGTAAATGGTCAACGGGATAATACGGAAGTACCAAGAAAAGTTAGAAATTGTAAAATCAACAAAAAATCTTTTGAGTAGTAACCTTGAAAAAGGAGAAATCATTGAAAATAAATAAATAATTTTAGAGCAAACTCTTCATCAAACTTAGGAATTGTACAATCAGATGGTCACATACATAAAAGTGCTGAAAAGATCGTTGTCTGTAGAATGTACCTTTTTGGTAGGATAAAAATTTGTGCATGCATAAATAGGACACATGAGACAATCATATATACACCATTGAATAATATCCTCCCCCACAATTTTTCAAGAAGAAATGTAAAATCCACTGTTGGATGAAAGAATGCTGTAACAGCAACATGCAGGGTGAAGGGAGGCTTTCAAATACGTACATAAAATTAAAAAACACCATCAGAATAAATTTTTATTGGAAGAAAAAGCGTGATATAAAAAAAATTGACAGTAATTACTTTTTGAAGGAAAATAGAGATCTGAAAAGAAAAAAAAAGTGATTTGGGAACATAGTTACATGACAAAATAAAATGTAACTACATAATAAACGAAAAAAGGGGGTGGTTGGTGAAGTGGATAGGGGAAGGGACCGTTACACGAAAACGACCCAATTGCAGTGGTATTAAACAAGCCCTAAAAAGACAGCAAAATAATTACAGAAACCAAGCTACGTAACTCGGGAAGTAAACATAGATTTAGTAGATCACCAATATTTCTATGTTTTAATCCAAATATCATTTGTAATGATTGTGTAACAATTAAATTTTAATCCTTTATTTTTTTTATACTTCCCTCCTGCACAGTTAACGAAATCTTGTTCACGGGTTTGGTAGTTATGCTACAGATTACATTGGTAGTATACACGATGTTTGAAAACACGAAAATGGATGATCAATAGAGAAAAGTTTGGGAGTTTGCAAAATGGCTCGGGATGGCTTCGTACATGAGATATTAGGGGATATCCATAAATGATGTCATGGTCCAGGGGATAGAGGGGGTTGCCGTGCGTGTGACAGATCATGATCAGGGAATGGGAAATCGTATGACAAAGGGTTGTGGGGTTCCCGAAAATAACCTCAGGAAGTGTGACATAGTTTATGGATGGCCCCTTACACCATAAGCTGTACAGTCTTCAAACCATAGAAAACCTAACGAAGATAGCAAATCCTGTAATAGTGAGAAGAAAACTATGTTTGATCCATCCAATACTTTCCTCTAATGTTGAAATTTCCAGGAAAGTAGAAGATGAGACAAGAAAAGGCAAAGAAATATGACGAATGTGTTCTATAATAATGGAGAAGTTCCTGCAAAATAGGAAAATAACTAAAAGCCATGGAAAGGAGGAGACGAAATGAAACATTTTGCATCAGAGAAGAATGAGTGCAGAATTTAGAGAGGTTACTGGAAATTTGGGCAAAGTGGGAAGGTTTTTTAAATTAGATGGAAAGGGATAGACCACGAAGCCTATAGTCATGGAAGAGGGTGCTTCGTGGACCATAAGCTGTACAGACCAGCATGGTGTCTTCCAAGGTCTTTTCAACTCCAACAGTGCACTGAATACTCGGTCACGGGTAATCATCAGATCCAAAACAGGAAGCAGTTTCTCAATTGGATGTCCAAGTGATCAAATTTGGTTTGACGGAGCAACATAAGTTTTATGATTGGTCTCTTATGTTTTAATTACTGTGTTTGACAACAGAACAATAGTGATTTGTTGTAGAATTCCCAAATAAATCACTTTTATTATGTTACCAAATGGAGGAATTGAAATAACGTGTAGCAACAAAAACCAATTCATGAAAGTTGTATTGCTTCATCAGTGCATGTGACAACACCACAGGGTTCAACACCCCAATGCTCACTGTAATTTGAGGTGGGGGAGGGAAGGTTGATCCCTCAAAAGGTTGAAACTTTGGGAAAATGTAGGTCTACTACTATGGATGCATAGTTGTAATGTAATCACCTATCATACTATTAACTTACATTCGATTTTCTAGTGGCATCATAGTACACATTAGAGGTGAGTTTGGGCTCATTTATCGAGGCCTGAACCTGATGCTTCAAAAATAACTTTAACCTCTGGATGTACGATTTAAATTTAAAGAAAAAATTTGCTAAATTAAACTATTTAATTTCCTTTGGATTTTCATGTTCACATATTTCTAAAATCCTCGGAAACAAATTGAACAACAAAAAATTGAAACATAGTTGAATTCTTTGGAGAACTTCAATATAGAAAAATCATTTGTCAGCTGCGGTTGCATCCATCGTGTTGGGCCTAGGCCAGTCTGAAAACTAGGCCTATATGAGATATAGAGCCTGTCTCGGACTTGGTTTGAGCCCATCTCATCTCTAGTATGTAAAGCCGACGAGAGGGAGGGGCTACAGCCCGGGGACTCAGATAAAGTCTAGGGACCTATGCTGTGGGGGGGAGGGGGGCCCCGTGTTGGCTCTCAGTGCATCAAATGCCCTTATAGAAATAAAATGCCTTATTCCTAGTTTTATTTTGTTCCAATAGTGCTCAATAATGCTTCTGCCAAATATTACACTTTTCTAAATAAAGTTAGGTGGTCTACCACAGTCATGAATTGTTGCATTAAACACGTAATTTAAATTCTGTCCCATAGATGGCTCCAGATCATAAAAAATAAATTTTACTTTCAAAACCGTAACTGTAATATTCAAATCTTTACCTTTTTGTACATGTGGGTGATAGTTTGTTTTTGATCTTCCAAAATAATGTTTATTAACATTTAATCCTTCACCAGAAGTTACACTATTTTTACTAATACTATCAATGCTAATTTTAAAACGTGTTAACTGTTACAGCATCTACTTTATCTACAGTGACTATAACTACACAGGAAGCAGGTCAGAAAGTAAAAAAAAAGAAAAGACAAGACGGTCTTCAATAGTTTTTGGTCTTGGTCTCAAAATAACAAATGCTGACTCAAAATCACTGGTTCTCGGCTACCAACAACTTGCATGTATTGAGATGTTTGCTATTTTATATTAATGAAGGGGCAAAAGTCAATAGAACAAAATGGGAGTCTACCAAATTAGTCCTATCATATGTGTCACAATTTTATAAAAAGGCAAACATTCCAATAATTAGTGAGAGGAAGGCATGCAAGAAAATGGTAAAACTTCTTAGGGACAATGCAAAGTTAAGAGAAATATCTCTCAAACGTAGGTCAACACCAGGGACCATTAGTAAAGTACAGGAGATGGAAAAGAAACTAGCCTTAGCATTTCCCCTATAACAACTATTTTAGTTGCAATTATTTTTATAAGAAATTTCATACCAAAACTTTCCAAAAGCACTATTTAACATGATGACATTACATTATTCTACTAATGGTTATTAACTTCGTATCTATAATATACATTAATATATATTATTATATAATTTTTTGTGTGACACTGCTGCTCTGGTAAAGAGAATCTTTGGTACTTCCCTTACTATAAGCGTCCCAAGATCATTTGGTGACTTTAGGTTGTTCAAGATACACCTATGATATCTCCAAGGGGTTTGTAAATCAGTAAAAGACTGAATTAATACTATGTTGCAATTAGTACTTTTCACGCAATTAGTACACAGGGACTGAACTGGTGCAAGACCCACCTCCCACTGCTTGTCGCTTTGCGACTCGTGACCATTCCAATCACATTCGATGTGCGCTGCCTGAATCAGTAGGTTATGGCCATTTTCGCATACTTGTTTCACTGTTCTAGGTTAATGAGCGTCTGTGGACCATCAGTGAACTGATTATTATATTTTTCACAGCCAGCTCAGCAAACAAATCATAAAAATTTTCCTTGCTTGGTGCAGAATGACCCTTGCTGTCCTTGCGTCATAAAAATGCAACCAACCAACCATTAAAATTTTTGCTACCCACCACTGGATGTCATTTTTTTAAGTGGTCCTTTTCAAAAAAATGCAATCTAAATATATATTTATATATTTAGATTGCATTTCATATAAAAGCTGTGCAAATCGTAACTCAACTGTTGTCTGCATAAGTTTTAATGTTTTGTTTATTCACATGTAGGAGTACATTGTAACACATTTCACAAAACATGTTTTTGTTGAGATTATCGCTGCTGCAAACTCGATTGCCATAAAAGATGGTAATAGAGTGGTAGGAGTAAATTTTGAGAATGCTAATTTTTGGTTGGCAATATTTACCTTTTAGTGACCAATGTTCCATAAACGGAACATAATTTTTTTTCACCAATTCAAATTAACTTTTTTAAATGAAATGATAATTTATTCAATTAAATAAAAGATTGAAACATATTCCTGAATTATTTCAAGAATATCTGATCGTTGTTATTTTTATGAATTTTTGAAATTGTTCATTTTGAGGCAGTTCTACCTTCTGATATTACTTTCTTTTTTTTTACTTCCTCTTGGAAATATTAATTGTCGATTTTTTTTTTTAATTTACAAAAGATGGAGGAATAGTAAATTAGTAAAAAAATGAAATAATTTGATTAAATTGCCCGTGAGAAACATCTAAATTTTGATGTTTCATAAGTGGAACATTGGTCACTTCTGGTTATAGTTCAAACTTCCCAAACCCTACATGGCTGCGTTTCACGAATTCTCAGATGGCTATACTTCTGCTATCTGCCAGACGTAAATAGTTTGATCTAATAGACAGAAACATTCATCAAGCGATGTTGTGGAATTTTCAGTTCCTTTTAAACGCTTAACGTTTTCTTTCCATACGGATTGAATTTCATTTCGGTTCAGAATTTTATCTTGTTCTTTCGGGTTGTCAATAAAATGGAAAAAATATTTCGAACAGTTGAAGAAGCTTTGGATTATTTTAATTCTTTGAGTGATTTAAAATTATCAATTAATTTGGAGGTTCATTGCGATATTTGTCAACTGTCATATGTCGAGAACTATTTACTTCCAGGTGAAGTAGATATTGACGAAAATGAACTTGAAGTTGCTCATCCGTCCGATGTTAGTGGGCAGCTGAGTCTTTTAAAATCCTGCCCCATAGGACTTGATGAAGCCCCTATGTCTACTCCTACTTCTTATTATGAACCATCTACGTCAATAATATTCTCATCAACGACACAATCTCGTTCAAAAAGAAAGAAGAAAATTAAAAAAACAAGCACTAAAACTTGTCCCGAAACAAAAAAAAGGAAAGATTCCAAAATGGAATGACAAAACTGCTTTCGATAACAATAGTGCGACAGAAAAATGTTTTTTATTATATGCATTGGTGAATCCAGAGATGGGTTTGAGCCCCTCCTCCCAGGTAGGCTGAAGAAAAACTAGAAGCAACTGATTTATTATGCAAAATTATGGAATATGATGAAGTGGTCTATACTCATATCGCCGTACAAAGGATCTGTGCCCCTTGGTTTTTTTTTGGATGCACTTATGATTATATGTATATTTGTCAGGCCTGTAAATAAAAAGGGTTGGATGTTCACCTCTCTATTGGAGAAATCTTGACATTAACCCGATGGGAGACAAGTAACGATGTTGAACCAAAATGTGCAAGCCTTATGTATACATCAGGCTTACACACAAGATTTACAAATAGGAGGTAGAAGTATTAGGAAGGAGGGAGGTAAAACACCTTCACTTGGCTCCTATAATGCTAATTTTTTTTTTAAATTGGGGGTGGGTTGAGGGGACACCACCCCATATATGACCTTTATCATACACATATGCAGAAAGTTCATAAGGTGGGGGGGGTTATAGGCTCAATGGGGGTTTACAGATCTACAACTCACATATTCCTATGTTAAATATACAAAATTTCATTGCAATGGTGGGTTACAACCCTCATCAACACCCCCCTGCCTGCGCCAATGACCTTTATATATATATATGTGTGTATATGCATCCGCATATATATATTTGTTTGTATTATATGTTCTGTTTTTTTAGCAAATTGAGTTTTAAATGTACTCTCAAATTTTGATCACTTTGTATAATCAGTAGTGGCCGATGTTCCACTACTGGAACATGATGAAAAATGATAATCATTAAACATTTTTTTTTTTTAGATTGTATATCCAAGTTGAAAAATTAGAACACGGAAAATGAAGGAAATAATAAAAATGTATCGGGATTTAGGAGCGGACTTTAAAGGGTTAAACTTGTGAAATGCAAATTAACCTAAAAATCTCTTCAAAATATGTCAATTGCAATCAACTCAAAATGTACCCATTTAATTTGTATTATATCACAATTCAGTCATACAAGTACTTGAAAGAAAAACTTGATTACTATGTAGAAACTTATTGTTATCAACGCTACCTTATTTTTTACAGGTCATCAATCGTGAAAAGATCCTTCAGCTGTGCCAAACTATCGTCGATTCTGGGAAAGAGTATGCCAGACGTACAAATTCTCCCAGTCCATTAATGTATTCATACTATAATACAGAGTATTTAGGTAATTATTTTTTGCACATCTCTCTTTGAATTGGCTGAATTATTTTTATAATTACAATAGAGGTAGCCTGTATCATTCTATGTATTGTATTTTTTATTAGAAATTTCAGTCCACATTTAAAATCTGAAATAATATTTAACTTTGCCATACACTGTGATGGCAAGGTTTGGCTATCATACGGCAAATCCTAGTTTGAATCTCACTGGTTCTAAATGTTGCCATTTTTTTTCCTGCTAATCTGTATTCTAAGGTTTGATTTGCTAGATAACTGGAGGTTTGGATCTATTGGAAAATTGTTGGTGCTGCTGCATCATGATCTTGGCTGTTCTCGCCCAATACAAAACAAACTTTCATTGTTAACAAACAGAAATGATTTTTTTTCCTCATTCAACAATTATGGTGATTTAAAATGGTTGTGATGCTGAAGTATTTGGGCATTCTTACAATATATTGCAGTCAATTCTACTGTAATTTAAAATATATGGATGCTGTATGTGTAAGATGAATTCTCAGAACATAAACCACATGATCAATTGGAACGTCACCCATATCGTTTTTCTTATCAAAATTTGATCCCATTCAGAATAGCAGTATAATAAGTGTTTTTGTTTTTTTAAAATTTAAGTAAAAAAAACAACGAAAATTCATGATTCAATTGAATTCAGTCGTTTGCTTTGCTTTTTATACTAAATTGCATATGCACAGTCAGATATAAAAAAGGGGTTTGGCAGTTTTCCATATCATCTCATGGACAGAGTATTAATCTTGCATTTTGATTTTAGGAGTGTGAATATACTATTTTATTGTATGATAATTCACACAACTCCATACAAAACCCACTCAATGCATACAACAATTAAAACATAATATTTTGAGATATGCAAATATTATGTAGCAATTTTGTGTTTTCACTTGTGAAATTTATTCATTATAGGTGCAGCTCATGGGATCTGTAGCATTTTGCAGCTATTGTTAAGCTTTCCAGAATTTCTAGATTCAAACTCAGAAGCTGAGGGACTCGTCAAAGGAGCTGTTGATTTTCTTCTAAGTGTCCAGACAGCAAGTGGAAATTTCCCTTGTGCGATGGATGAGGTGGCATGTCCCAGACATGAAGAAGACGAACTTCTCCATTGGTGCCATGGTGCCCCAGGTATTTTTAAGGCTCTTTCCCAAAAAGGGGCCATGTCCTATGCTTAAGCATTGGACATGACGCTTTTCTACATTTAACAACATGTGATTTCATTTGGTAATAACACACATTATCAGTATTAAAGATGGTAAAGAATTGTAAAAATTGAAAAAAAACTATATACAGAACAACACTGTAATTCCTTTTAACTATCAGGACTTGAAAATTCCAGTCACAGTTGGCGAGGAGGAAATCTTTTTTTCCTACTAGTTTCCTAGATTTTCTTACTAAAGTGGGCGAGTATTGTCCTTGTGTGGTAAGTATGGTTCACTGCGCTTTGTTAGGCTCTGTTTATGTACGGTACTCTCTCTCCCATTGATGACTTTCAAGGTGTGGAGAAAAAACGTCAAATAGAAAATGACAATCAGAATGTAATTTTATGAAGCATTTATCGAGACAAACCTAATACCATTGTTAATTTGAAATAGTTGCTGATTAGAATGATGCTATTGAGAAATTTGACTGTGTATGTATGTATCTACAGTGAAAACTGTCTTAGGCGGAACCTACATAAAGCGGAAACTTGCTCAAAACGGAATTTTTTTACGGTCCCTTCAAAAGTCAATGGTAGTTAACATTAGCTACGGAAACTGTCTAACGCGGAAACGGAAAGCACTATTTAGTCCCCGCAAAGAGAAAAACCTGCATAAAGCGGAAAATCGCTGGCAGAAAGAAAATTTTCTCAGCAGGAAGAGCAAAGAGGGTTGTAATACAATGCAAATAGCAAAGTGGAGGCTGGCGAACAAAAGACATTTTACAGATATAGAATGCCCTTGTCCGCATAAGAGTTGCCACGGGGTGGTTTTGTGGGTTGTAACCCCCCATTGCGATGAAATTTTGTATATTTAACATAGGAATATGAGTTATAGCTCTATAATCGCACCCATTAAGCCTACAACCCCCCCTTATGAACTTTCTGCCTACGCTTGTCTGACCACAATTTTGCACACCACCAACCCACCCACCATAGGCATACCCAGAAAGTTCATAAGGGGAGGGTTACAGGCTTACAATGGGGGGTTACAGAGCTACAACTCCATTGTATTTACATGTATACTATACACAATTTCAATACACAACTGGTTGTAACCACTATACGCAATAGTGGCCATAACCATAATCAACCCTCCCCCCCTTGCGTATGCCACTGCCACCCACTTCTTAAATAAAAACGTTCATTATTAACCAGAACGAAAAGTTACTCATATGGACTTGATCAATTCATGGATAAACCCACCGCAAGGGAGAGTATCTTTATACAAGGGAATCATTATCTTTACAAGGGAGGTACTTTATCGTTACAATTTAAGCTTACATAATAGACTTTTTGTATGAAATTGGCATGTATAGTTAGCATGAAATTTTGCACCATATTGATCGTAACTACTAAAACCACAAAATAGTGCAAAAATTAAAATTAATAAAAATAAAATGCAGTGATAAAATAAATATTTTTATCAAAAGGAAAATAAATTTAGTCTTAAAGTTCGCAAGATAAGACAAATAAAAACAATTAGCATATCCAGTCATCTCTCACCACTGAATTTAACTATGTATGTATTTGTTTTGCATGTAACCTCCATAAGACGGAAACCTGCATACTATGGAATTTTTTAGTCCCTGTGAGTTTCCACCTTGGAGCAGGTTTTACTATATATATATATATATACAGAGTTCGACAAACCATGATGGACTGTACTCACCTGCCTCAAATATGAAACCTAAGAACCTAATAGGAAATGAAATTTTGCTGCTCGCCAACAGCAAAATCTAGTTTTCAGCGTTAACAGGATTTGTCGATTGGCAACCAGATATACATTTTTTTTGTCTATTTCGAATTATTCAGGGATTGTTGTATACAATGAAATTGAAAAATGAATCGTCTACTATTTTGTAAGATGTAGAAATATATCTTTCAAATCCACAAGCTAGATTTATTTATTTTTTTGTTAAACGAAGTTTTAATAAAAAAGAGAAAATGTTCACTTGTGTATGTTATTTTTAAGTTACAAAATTCAAGTTTCAACGTGTTTTCAGTTTCATTTGACATTGTGAGCATGGGTTCCTTTTCCTTTAGGAGTTGTTTACTTGATGGTTAAAGCTTATTTGCGATGGAAGGACAGTCGCTACTTGCAGTCTTCGCTGTCATGTGGTGAGATCACTTGGAAGAAGGGACTGTTGAAGAAAGGCCCGGGGATATGTCATGGAGTTGCCGGAAGTGGATATGTATTTTTGCTTCTATATCGTCTCACTAAGGACCCCAAACATCTTCACCGGGCCCTTCAATTGGCCGATTTTATTTTTTCCGATGAATTCCGACGTGCTAGAACACCTGACAGGCCATACAGTTTGTACGAAGGTATTGCAGGGACCGTTTGCTTTTTGAGCGATCTTCTCCAACCTGAGAAAGCTTTTTTTCCCTTCTTTGATGTTCTTTAAACTTATATTGTTATTGTTGTGTAGTCTGTTATATGTGTAATAAACTTGATAATGCTATTTCTTTCTAAATAGAATTTATTTGTTTGTATTTGCAATATACACTTTTCTTCAGTGCATCCCATTTTATGTGGGTCACTGCTTTTGATGAACTTTTTACAGATTTCACAAATTTTCCCACAGTGGTGTAATACATTTGCTTAGCTAGGATTTGTTCCGCTAAAGAACAAAGGAAGAATTCTGAAAGAGGAAGAAAGAAAAAGAGATGATAGCATTCTCTAGAAGCATTTTGTCGAATGTTTTCAAACTCGGCCTATTTCCCAAGATTCTGTAACTGACATTACACGGTTTGCTTCAGCGTTCTGTTCCACTGATCAAGAGGAATTCGATTTGGTGATGGTACTGCCCCTAATCTGTTTTTGTTTTTACGGGATTTCATGACAATTTTTGACTGACCATCCTTGTCTTGAAGGAAAGGAACCAAAAAAAAAATCACATTACCTCTTTACGGAATCTGCCAAATTTTGTTGGTTTTTTTAAACTTATTCACCTCAAATTCTACAGCTGGGATGGTGCTATGACATTCGGTTCCATTGACAGAGAGGAAATTTCAATTATAAATATCATACGTTGAATTAGAATTTATTATAAATCTGAAATCTATTATCTTTAATTATCAATCTTATTCGATTTATATTATCTTGTTTAAGACTAACTACTTGTTCACTTTTAGGGAATTGATTTTCATTCTCAACTCTTCTTGTTTCATAATTATGTTAACTCTCAGATCAGGGGGTGCGGATCTGTGGCCTTTTGGGCTCGTAAGTGCAGCCTTTCGGATGAATCCAAATTTTGAAAACCAAATCCTTTTATTGTTATTAATATGGTTTTCTTATTTGTATTTATTTTTATTATTATCTTAAATGAATGTATTTAAAATACAAAAGAAGTATCAATGAAATAATCCTCCTAAACTGATGGCCACAATTGAAGTACTAGTAAGCCATAAAGGCTGTTTTAATATACACAATGCAAAGTATGTGATTGCATGAATTAAGATATTAACTGTTTTATAAGTAGTCTGATATCTATGTATATACCCAATGTATATAAAAAAAACACATACACATAACTTTTTGTATGTCCAATATCTACCATTTGTATTGGTTTCTCTCTTTTGGCCGGAGTACATTAGAAAGTGAACATGAACGTTTTTACTGAAAGCACTGAGCGAGTATCTACTAAAATAACAAGCAATGTTGTCTATTTTGGTTAAACGGAGTTCGAATAATGAGGTTCTGCTATATATATCTAATCCATGACATAGGAAAGGAGGCCCCAGGGATGCAAAATACATTGATCAATTTAACACTAGATCACACGATCTGTTAAAAAACTACTTGAGCCCCTAATAATTTTTAAATTGCCATGCTTTTGTATCTAATTGAATTTTCTTGAATGTGGCCTTCTTTGATTATAACTAACGTGGGGAACCCACGGTGAGTGCACCGCCGATTTGGATGAAATTTTTTTTGACGAAAGTAGAGCCAAAATAAGGAAATACGTGCCAATGTGGCTTATTTATTATTATGAATTTTTAAAGATTTTGCATACTATATATATATATATATATATATATGAGCTTAAAATACGACATCCTCTGCAAAATAATCGGTAGCTTAGTTGGTAAGTTGCCTGCCCTGCGCTTAGGAGTTTTGCTTTCGGTGCTTGTATGAATTGATCACCTTTTTTAATGTATCCTTTTTATATATTTATGTATTTTTATTAGTAAAAATACTTTGCTTACAATCGAATTTTGCTCATAAACTTACTTTAATAAAATTCATATTTAATTCTGTGATACTATTTTTCGCAGTTATAATTTTTACACGAATTTTAACATTTAATTGAAGAGTTGTAAAGGTACAAAAAGTTTAGGAGTTAGCTGTAAGTTTTTATGTGAATATAACTTTTATAAAATTTGCGTACTCATTGTCAACCTGTGAAGGGATGAAATTACACCAATAATGCAGTTTTGTTTTATTTAAGGATTGAAAGATTTTTTTCTGAAAACTTTTAACAATTCCATTAAATAAAAAAGAAAACTGCGTTAATTCGTCTTATTTTGTCATTATTAGCCTTTGCAGTCATCCTCTATTAGCATCTATTACGCCTAATATTTTTTTAAAATATATTTATCTATTGAAAAATGTATTTTTAGTATGTAATATTTTATAACATATAAACATTTTATGTGCATTTTATTTATATAGAAACATTTTATTTTATAAAATGCAATCAATTTTATTTTAAAACTGACTGACGTGAACATATTTTTTGTGTATCACTATCGGAGGTGTCGGAATTGTATACTGGTACACAATTTTGGATGATAATTATCATAAAAACAATAAAAACATAAAAAAATTCTACAACGTGAGCATTTTATAAATGAATTGTTCGAACAACTGATTTTCTTTGTCTAATATCATCTGGAAAACAAATACCATCTACATTTTCATAAACGCTTCTTTCGTTTGTTAACTTTGCAACAAACCAAGAGTACTGTAACGTATTCTTAAAATTCGGCGCCGAAAGTTGATTATAAATAAGTGAATGGATCTTCAAAGCATCTATCTGCTCGCGTGTTTAAATGACTATTTTCTTGTAAGATTTCAACACAATTTTGTAACCTTTTAATGAAATTTTTTACTTGACGGAAGAAGTACACATCACGAGGTTGACAGTATGGGGTACAATGAGGTGGAATTACTTCAACAGTAGAAGAAGAGGTGCCGTCGTCATTTGTAAAAACATTATTAAAGTGTGCTGGATCTACTTAACTACATAACAGGCTGGATGGCTACACCAAAACTTTTTCTACTTTTTAATAATCAACAATTAAAATTCGAGTAGAAATTATCACTGCCCATAAGCATACAATTAACATAACTACATAAATATGAATTTTATTAAAGTAAGTTTATGAACAAAATCCGATTGTAAGCGAAGTATTTTTACTAATAAAAATACATAAATGAACATGTAAAAAGGATATATAAAAGTGTTGATTTCCATGGGCGTTAAACGCGGAGCACAGGGCCAGCAACTAAGCTACCGATTGGCTTGCAGAGGATGTCGTATTTTAAGCTCATATATAGGATGCAAAATCTTTAAATCATTAAAAATTCATATCTCCGAAAATAAGCTGCATTATCACGAATGCCCAGACACGTATTTCACCTATTTTGGCTCTACTTCCATAAAAATTGGTTGCGCACTCACCGTGGGTTCTACTTGTAAGTTAATGCAACCTTCCAACTTGAAAAGGTTCCCCACCCATGTCTTAGATCGTGTTTAATTATATAATGCATCCTAATTTTTATTTTTGAAATAGTATTGCAAGTATGAAGTGGACTATATATATTATCTCAGATTCATTCGATTCGATTCACATTTACTGATGGGTCCTAACTTTTTTTATTTCTGGTCCCTAAAAGTCCACAATTTTCATTTAAAGAAATGTGGATTAACCTCTGTTAGCGTGCCATTAATCCAGGTTTGATTCCCAATACCCCCCCCCCCCAAAAAAGTTTACTGATTAACTGCTCGCTGCCTAAAACATAAATGTGGTTACCAAGCAAATAATTTGGTCCCGATTCCAGTAGGTATCCAGCACTTGTCTTTTTTTTTTCTTCTATAGATCTATAGTCCGAGGTTTGATGATTTTGTGGATGGGAAAGACGTTCGTATTCCTTTGAAAACTGCAGGTTCTGGCATAACTTGATCGTTGCACCTTAAAATACATACACAAATTACATATACCGTGGAATCTGGTAAAGCAACCACCTGAATAAAGTGATCACTTTTTATAAGAAACAACTGGTAGGGACTTAGTTATGTGTCGTGTATGGTGGCCAACAGGGTGGGTCGAATTTTCAAAAGTTGCTCGAATCGAAACGCAATAGTGCGGAAAAGTTGCTGCTCGTCAAGATAAACACAGTGAAAAAAGAAGTTTAGGAATCGGATAATATCTTTAGGTCGCGCATGAACCCCCAAAATTTGAGAAATTAGCCATAAACTGACCTTTTTTAGAAACTTTTGAATAGTGCCTTAAATTGGTTGAATTATCATGGAACTTCAGTTGTGACAGTAATTAGAAACTAGCTAACGGGAAATAATACTTTGACGGATAGAAATATCCCCAAAGGGAGGGAGCAAGGGGTTGCTTTAGGACGAAAATTGGCCAAAATTGTGAAAAAAAACCCCCCATCATAGAAGCATTCACGACTTCATAATAATAGGTTAAGGAGACAGTTTGATTAACTAATTAACTGATGTGCAGATCTTCGCCCATTTTTATTTCCACATTCAGTGAAAAGGAAAACAACCCAGAACTCACTGGGGTGGGGGTGGGGGGTGCATTTCAACTTCCACCCAGGCCCTTCCCAACCAATCAACCATATCTGGAAGTGGAAAATTACTATTCTTTTGATTTGATTTAGTTCCCCATTAACTGGACTTTGTTTTCCAATAATGGCATTTGGCAGCGAGAAAGCCAAGTTGCTCTGATGAAACCATCTCTGCTGTCACCACCACATACTTTGCTTGCTGCTTCTGTGATTAGTTTCACAGTACGTTTAACCGCCTGAGTGTGACATGGAAATTCGTTTATATCGAAAATTGGTATCTTCTTGGAATGAATGAGGTCTAAGATTTCCTTGGATGTTGCAGATGCTAGAAGTGTAGGACAGGTAATTTTTGTTGATGATCAACCCCACATAGTCTTTTGCATTAAAATTTAAATCAGGAATGATGTACGGATGTATATTTCTCTGTTTTTTCCCTGACTTTTAAAATGTATCTAAAAGCAAACTCTTTGACATGCTGTCTTTCGTCTTTCACCATAGCCAGAGAAAGATTCTCGAGATGGGCAAAGAAGGCATTGGATGTGATGAAACAAATACAAACACTGGGTGGAAAACGGAACCATTAGGAGAACTTTCCGTCAAAAAACCTTTGCAGTGGTCCATCTGTAGGCTCCACTTCAATGAGTTACCATTGAGGCACTTCACTGAAAAATTAGATGTCAGAACAACTGACTTGCAGTCATACTCTGAACATGTCGGAAAGCACTTCCAAGGATATGAAAAATTACTATTTGCAGAATACCTGAAAATTCAGTGCATGTTTTCAAAAGTGAACAAGGATATCCTAAACAAAGATCAAAAATATTTACTTGAAATTTCACTTGCCATCCACTCAGGTGTTTGTCCTCCAGATCTTGCCATTTGTAACTCTGGACTGCTCAGCCATTCCAGGTGGTTGACAATGGTTAATAGAGTCCTTAGACTATACGTTGCTTTCTCAGACCCATCTTCAAATCTTATTCATATCAAAATGTTCATCCTGAAAGTATACTCACCTCTATGGTTCACAATCAAAACCCAACGACCAATATTTCAAGGCCCAAAACATGTGTTTCACTGTATTGAGGCTTCCAGATCATTTAAAAACAACCACTGATCCATTAATCTAAAACAATGCCTTTTTTGTCCATTTTGGGAATCTTTCTTTCTGGCTATTGCGAAAGACAGCATATCATAGAGCTTTCAAACACATTTTAAAAGCCAGAGAAATGCAAATCTTTATATACATTTATCATTCCTGATTTAAATTTTGATGCAAAAGACTACACTGGGTTGATAACTTGGTGATCAACGAAAATTGCTTGTCCTCCACTTCCAGCATCTTCAACATCCGAGGAAATCATAGACCTCATTTATTCCAAGCAGATATCAACTTTCGAATTAGACGAATTTTCATTTCGCACTCAGGCAGTTAAACGTACTGTAAAACTAATCGCAGAAGCAACAAGTAAAGTATGTAGCGGTGACAGCAGAGATGGTTTCATTAGAGCAACTTCGTTTTCTCGCTATCAAATACGAATATTTGAAAACAAAGTTCCATTTCATGGAGAACCAAACCAAATCACAAGGGTAGTTCCACGCCCAGCTATGGCTGGTTGGTTGGGAAAGGCATGGGTGGAACTTGAAGTCCCCCCCTGTGAGTTCTGGGTCGTTTTCCTTTTCACTGAATGTGGAGTCGAAACAGGCGAAGATCTCCACATTAGATCAAACTGCCTGCTTAACCTATTTTTCTGAAGTCATGAACGCTTCTACGATGTTTCTTTTTTTTTCGCAATTTTCGTCCTAAAGCGACCCGTTTCCGCTCCCCTTGGTGGTATTTTCGTCCATCAAAATATTGTTTCCCATTAGCTAGTTTCTAATTACTGTCACAACCGAAGTTTCATGATAATCCAACCAATTTATGGCACTTCTCAAAATTTTCTAAAAAAAACTCAATTTATGGCTAATTTCTCAAACTTTTGGTGTCATAAGCAACCTGAAGATATTATCCGATTTCAAAACTTACTTTTTCACTGTGTTTATCTTAACGAGTAGCAACTTTTCCGCACTATTACGTTTTGATTTGAGCAATTTTTGAAAATTCGACCTATCCTAGTGACCGTTATTGTCCAGTCCCAAAGGTGCTCAACTTTAAGCTTGTTTCACTGTATAATATAATAAAATACTAATTACACACATATTAATTATATTATGCAAAATAACTTGCATAAAATATTAATATCTAAATGCTTATCTCTTCATTTAAGTTTAAGACTGCATTCTACATGAAACATCTCCCTGGTTAAGCAGTAAATAATTGTGTAAAAGGTATTAAAAAATAAGATGATCATTTTGAACTATTTTGTGCATAAATTTGTGCTTAGTTTTTAGCTGAAGATGTGAAACCACCATTAGGAGAAGACAGAATAGTCTCCCTCTATTTAATAGCATTGCATAATGAATTTTTTTTTAACAAAGCCTTATAGAAATATATTTTTAATCACATTTTCCTTTTTTTTTTTTTACAATCACGAAAGTAAAAAAGTATATAAATGGTTTTCTTTATTACAAGTTTTATATACAAAGAGGCTATTTGAAAATATGGAAGGTACAATTTCAATAACTGAATAGAATATAGACAGTTGTCTATGTTTTTATGGTGCAGAGACAGTTAAGAATCATGCTGCGTGAGGACCTATGGTTTTCCAAATAATCTGAGGCTTGTTTTGCTTACAGAAACCTCAGATTAGATCTGTATGGGAGTGGTGGGGTGGGACCATGGCTAGCACTGTGTACCTGCTGGGATCAAATTCGTAATATTCACATGCTATCATACGAAAATTTAAAGAGTTCAATTCCACCAGCAGATGCAGAACGCTTTCTTTTTTTTTACAGATTCAGTCTCATTTTCTAGGTGGGAAAGGTTCCATTTTTTTTAAACTGTTGGTCCTGACGCAGTGTGATCCCAGACGATCTTGCACCATAATTGGATGGCATGTACAACTGTGAAATGGCTTAATATATGGGAGATGAGAGAGACATTGTGTGTAAATTAAATATTTCGAGCTTCCACTATTGTTTGTAAAAAAAAACTTTAGTATTATAAAATGTCTTGGCTGAAATCTCTGTCTATTCAAAGACAGGATCTAGCATGTTTTATTAGTCCTGGTGAGCACAGATATAAATTCTTTTTCCAAAAGCATGGACCAGAAAAAGAACAATAACTACCCTCTATGAACTTTGAAACAAAACTTCAGCTATAGATTTGAACTACCTATCAAATTTTAAAATATATTGAAAAATATTTAACTGTTAATTTATAAATTTTCATTATAGTTCTACTGTCCATTCTTATCAGTATATTCTGGCATCTTCAAAATATAATTTTGACGATACCTAAATTTATCTTCGTATAGTAATATATGGAAATTCTAACTCGGCTGTGACTATATATATACGCATCATTGTTATAATAAATGTAGTTCACACAATTTGAAAGTACGAAACGAACAATGGGCATGGAAGACTAGAAACTTCAACGTTCATGAGATTTTTCAATTCGCTGAATTGTTCAATCTGGATGTGTTCATGCACACTTTGACTAGAATTGATCTAGTGAATTTTTTGTGTCATAAAGCTGTCAAACATAACTTTCGTTTTTTGCAGAATGTGCAATGAAAGCTTCCCATAAACTTTGATCGACTAGGTCTCCAGCACCTAGTTTGCGTACTTCTTCGTCGCCTCTAATGGTCGCAATTTTTTTAACAGCAGCCTAAAAAATAAAACCACATTTGCAAATAGAAAAGAACAGCACAAACATAACACCATATCCGATTATCTATAGTTCGTTCATGAAAAATTGACCGATGGTATTGTTAGAATGTGATGGAGCTGATGTCATAAACGACCTAACCGATTACAGCAGAGGGGAGGACATCATTTCAGAACTGGTTTCAGTGAACGTTTGTCTGTGCCAAAAACCAGTTCTGAAATCACATCCTCCCCTCTATTGTAATAGGCTAGGTTGTTTGTGATGTCTCTCGTTATTTCTGACGGTACCATCGGTCAATGAACTATACTTGCAGGTTAACCAAGGACGGATTTTAATTTGAATGACAGGATAAAATATGTAATTTTAATTAAGGGGGAGGATTAGTGAAATTATCTTTTTGATATAAATGGTAGACTGTGTTCCAAAAACTATAATTTTAAAATCTGAATGTCTCTCCCCACCACCACCACCACCACCATCCTTTTTAAAATCAAGATTATTTTATTCACAGTTGTTACGGAGTACAAAGCTGATGGTAATATTGCATTGGGGATGCAAAATATGTAAAAAAAACCAAAAACAAGTTAGCTTATTTGAAGTTGTTTTAAAACTTCAAGGTTAAAGAAATATGACGCTTTTTCCTATTTTTAATCCCCCACCCCCATCTGGTATATAGGGATGGCGAAATTTTTGGGAGCGTCGAACTATCTGTGAAAATATTTAACTACAAAATAATATTTATTATGGAAGTAAATTTTATTATTTTATTAATCACTCTCCCATTTTGATATTGTGTGCATAGACCTGGTAGCATGGTATTATTAACTTAATACTAATTAAAAGTCAAGGTAAGGAAAGGACTTACCAAACAAGCCACCAAAACAGAATCACTGTTGTTTCTCTCTTTTTTGTCTTTGCACATTTTCACAAGGCACTGAATTCCTTAAAAAGGTAGAATAAAAAATTTAATATTTGTATAAAACAAAATTTGTATTTTATGTTGTAACAAAAACTCATAGGCATAGCATGTTCTTTTGGGGCAGCATGGCTTTGGAACCTTTATATGATAAAACATGGCTTCTGCATTTATTGTTCAATACGTTTTAATGGAAACATTAAAAATAATGACTTTTGAGCGATTTGAAAGCATTGCTTTTTTATGTGTAATGGAATTCGTGAGACGGGTTCAGAGGTACAAGTTAGTACGGTAGTTAGTCATAAAAAATACTGTAAATCAAGCAATTACA
>QLNU02015359.1:30857861-30884955 GCA_006491805.2 Dysdera silvatica | reverse complement strand
GGTTGATAAACCCAAATATTTTATTTAAGTTGATGAACTTCAAAGGAAAATTCATGATTTATTGACTACAAATATCACAAGAGCTATATTCGTTAGGGAGGCCCATTTTACCCTTACGGCCTAGGGCCCTAAGGCCCACGAAAACTTAATCGGCGCAGTCTGTCTTACAAATGAACATGACCTACCTGATCTATCGCAAAGAGTGATCTTGCGACATCTTTCCTATTTCTGCAGTCGTTTAACGTCTGAAGAGTTTGATGTTGGGGAATCCAAAATTTTGCAGCTTCTTCGCAAAATGAGACATTGGCTATAGCCGCCACGGCCAAAAGGAAAACTTCATTGTTTTCTGTACTCTCCGCCAAATCTGTAAGAACAATGAAGATTTTTTTAAGTACGATGCATACAAATGAATGATCTATATTAATGAAAACTTGTATCTTCTTCATTCCAGAGGTACACATATGTGTATCTTGAATTGCAATATCTTTTCTACTAAACTAAACTGCAAACTCAGATCGAAGGGTATCATTTATGCACCTTTTAAGCTTCCTTTTAGCGTCCCTATAGGTTGCTGGAAACCTTAGAAAATTGCGGGACGAGAATTTGCTTTTGCGGAAGTTGCATAATGTCAACCAACTGTCGGGTCTTAGGAGGTTAAACTGTCGGGTCTTAGGAGGTTAAACTGTCGGGTCTTGGGAGGTTAAACTGTCGGGTCTTGGGAGGTTAAACTGTCGGGTCTTGGGAGGTTAAACTGTCGGGTCTTAGGAGGTTAAATAGGAGTGAGTAATCATGAAAAACCGCACCTCTCTCCGTTCCTACAACATATAAAAGGCTGGTGAGAGTGGATGGTAAGTTTGTCAACGAAACGATTTCTAATTTCTGACTACATATAGGTTATTTCAAGAGGGATGAAATCTCTCTCATTTAGGGCTGTTTTATCTTACGTTTCATCTCAAGATTTTTCAATCTACTTTGTTGAAGATCCGGACTTGAATCCCGCTGATAGCGAGTGCTTATCGTTTCTCGACTAATTTATACTTCGGGGTCTGATTTCCTTCATGCGACAGACAGTTCGGTTCTCATGGGAAAAAAAATGAGAGCCATTTCTTTCCAATCATTGCTGGACCCTACAGTGGTAACGCGTTCACCCAGCCCACCGCTAACCCAGCTTCGACTCATGACGTTGCCAAAAAAAAGAACGCTTAACGACAAACTACTCATTGTAGTCCGGGAGGATTGTGGTCCCCTAGGCCTTATGGTGTTTGGATTCATGGAAAACGTGCAGGTTCTAGCGCAGCACAACCTTTGCTGTCCTTGCACCGCAAAAACACAAATAACTATCCGACCCTCTCTATGAAAATTGTTCAATCAGACTCCGAATGTTGAAACATTCATGGTAACTCTGCTGGGAAGAGCAAAAATTTGATTTGTGTTTCCTAATTTGATGTACATGGATCAAAGAGCTGTAGTTTGAACTGCCAAATATGGGTGTTGAAATTTATTTTGGTTGTGGATCACATTGCACAGGATATTACTTGTCCTTATATTAGTGATTCTCAATTAGTTTTTATCGTGGGCCAGTACAGTGGGCCTAGTCACAAGACGAAAGCGATTCCTAGAGAAACTGTATGATCTTAGTTGTCTTTACGTCATAAATTAAATGAAAAAATCCTAGTTGTGAACCCATACTCTTTTCGAGTGCAGTAGAATATATTTTTAATAATGCTCCAGAAAAGTACTGTATTTTAATTCCAGTGATTCGAGTTTTAGAAGAATGTTATCAAAATAATTCCAACTTTTAAGTTGGTGCAGAACGACCCTTGCGCCATAAAAATACAACCAACCAACTTTGAAGCATTTTGTACAAAAACACACACACCTTTATTCTAAATATTTTACGTAAGGGGGGGGGGGAGAATATTGTCTACAATAAGACCCCTTGTTAGCGGACACTTAGAACAGATGGTTGTATTTTTATGGCGCAAGGTAGAGCAAGGGTCATTCTGCGCCAAACGAGTTGAGAATGTGCACACGGACTTAGAACAGAAATATCTGTCCATAAAAGAGGGGTATTATTGTTAAGGAATTTCTTACCGAGAAATCATTATCCGACCATAAAAGCAAGTAAGGTGACCGTATCCGAGGGGTGTCCATTAAGAAGGATTTTGCTAAAAGGAAAGTTTTATTTAGCAGCGTACCTGTTAAAGCTTCAATCAGTTGGCTCCCAACGTTTCGAAACGTTGGATCTGATAGAAGCTTCGAACTACTCTCTGTCCATGGAGCAGTGATCTGGGCAAGAAGACCTGCAGCTTCGCCTTTTGTCTTTTCATCTATTTGGTTATCACACAAAATATCTCCGATACATTCCATGCCTCCACACTAAATAAATACGGAAATTGTGTCACAAAATGTAATTTCCGTGCAGCAAAGTGTGTTTACTTTTACATAAAAAGGAAAATAGTGGGTGTTAGCAACCACAGGTGGACAGAATCGTTTAATGACCAGTTCAATATAGAATCATTCAGTGACCGGATCAATATAAGGTCATTCAATGATCGGATCAATACGGGATTGTTCATTAACCAGATCAATACAGGATCATCCAGTCAACGGATCAGTATAAGATCACTCAGTGACTGAATCACGGAATGATTGCATCCACCTCTAGTTATAACAGTGTAGAGAAGATAAAATGTTAATTACTTGTTTGAGTTGTCTTACTGCTTCAGAAGAACTGCACACAACAGTCAGTGCTCGCAAAGCGCAAGCAAAAAGTGAACACCATTTCTTGTCTAAGCAAACAGTCAACAATGCTCGCACCACATCAGCCTTACCCAAAAGAAAAGTTAATTAGTGATTATTAGTGTTTTATTAATTTTAATTTACAAACCATATTAATTACATATGTCTAGTTAAAATCGCCTGAACCATTGCTCAATTCATACCTCAGCCAGTAGTTTGCACAGGTCTGGCCCAAACTGTTTGCCTAACAGAATAACGGCATATAGAGCTCTTTTTATGGAAATATCGCTGGTTCCTTCTTCAAGCTGCTTAATTATTACCTACAAATTTAAATGAATTAAATACATGTAAAGATATTATATTTTCATTCGGTTTAAAGTGGCACAGGACCTTTGAATGTATTTGGTCAACACAAAACTGCACCATTTTTAAAAATTTATAACATTAAAGATATCCAATAGAAACCTTAGAAATTTTAACCACATATTAAATGTAATTTTGTCTTTATGTGCAGGTTTTGATAAATATATGAATTGAGATTTTCCATTTTAGAAATTTAATTACGTAAGTCAAGGTTTAAACGTAAAAATTACAACATGTGTACACTGCGCGCAAGATTTAATCTCAATAACGTCGCATAAATGAATAAAAATAAATAAAAACATATGTCTTGGGATGATAAACCTAAAAAAATAACATTTAACATAAAAAAAATTATTACTAAAATTTTAATTGATCAGTTATTTTACGAAAATATTAGTTATCAAAAATGAATTTAAAAAAAATATGCACAAAATATTAGGTTTACGTCATGCGTATCACAAAGTAATACTATTAAATATGTATATTAAGGGTATTTAATATATATACCAATTTTCTGACATAACAAGTGGTTCTCCGTAAATGGTGCGTGCAAGCTCCAAAATATTCATTTTTGGAAAATTGACGCTAAAATATATATTTTAAAGGGCTACGCTTTGTGTAATTTATCACGAAATAATGGGCGGATTTAAATGCGGTCCGTCTTAAAACATTCAAAAGAATCCGGCGTGATTTTTAAAAGTGTTTAAAAAAAAATCGATTTTTTTTTTTTTTAAATTTCAATGGTCCTGTGACCCCTTAAGAACTTCAGAAGTGTCCAGCAAATTAAATATCAACACATTTTCGTGCATTTAGTCGTTGTAATTTTGATTATCGCACTGCAATCTCTTTTTTTTTTTCTGTTACCAAGCGCGGACATAGTGGGTGGTTACATGAATCATGACCCCAAAAATATATTTTTTCACTGCAAAAAATTCCAGCTTTCATGATAAATGAAGGGTGTTATTCCAAGACCATGGCAAATTCTGTCCTTAACCCCCCACCCCCCTCAAAAAAAAAAGTATGTGTCCGCTCCTGTCTGTCATGCATACATATATGTAGTTCAGTGTTTTTTTGCTGCTTTATAATTATTACCAAAGAAATCAATGAAAGTTTTTGCCTATAAGCAAGAGAGGAAATGTCTGTTTATTGTGGAATAAGTTTTATAACAAAGTAGTTAATGGGACATGTTATGACCCTTCGCGGCGATAATGCAATATTGCATAGAAGAATGGTCAATATTAGTAAACTCACAAAACTACCGAGGCGTGTTTTTATGACTTTAGTGGGAGATTAAAATAGATAATATTACCTTTGCACCCACACTTAAACTACAGTTATATTTATAGAGAAGAAAAAGAAACACCAGCCGAAATCAAATCGGAGACCCTCTGTAGAAACCTGAGTGTCTTAACCAACTACGCTACCGGGATAAGGGAAAATGCTCCCTTTCTTTGTATTTAAGGTTTTGAAAGATGTTGTACTTCCTTTGCAGAGATAACACAATTGCCAATATTGATTAATGCACAAAGCCAACAGAGCATGTTTTTATGTTTTTCGTCGCGGCATAAGAGAAAGACAATTTTCCTGCACCCACAACCTTAGTTTCGGCGTATATTAGCATGGATGTGGGAAATTTACACAATGGATAAAAAAAAAGTTTATTATCGTACACGTTTAGTCAGAGAAAATATTTGTCAGAAATTTTCACTAGATGGAAACAGCAGCACAGAGGACTTCAAATTATTCAATTCATTTTTGTACGTTTTTCAGTTGATTTTAGAATTTATTAAAAATATTGTGTTGGGATCACTCTCCTCCCCTCTGGGCCCATCGTTGTTTAGTCTATATGAAATCCCCTCCCCCCTGCTAAAAGGTTGTGCACCACTGCTCTAGTACCATGAAAACTAAACGATGTAATTGGACACAATTCTCTAAATTAAAATATGTGCGTAATTGGTGTCTTTTATTAAATAAATATGAACTTACGACAATTTGCTGCAAGGCCAATTTTTCCATCAGCCTGCGAAAAGACCTTTCTGAGGCATCCATTTCTAAAAGAGTTTTTTCTTTCCAACCTGGTTGGTCCATGAGGCATTTACCGCTGATAATAAAAAAAAGCAAGACGTTTTCAATAATGTTTCTACTTGTCACAATTTTTTTAATCAAAAGTTAACTAAAGGTATTAAAGAAAGAAAACAAATTTTAAATAAAACAATGTAATCATTAAATGAACATTCCTCACCTGTTTACGACATTAAAAATTTCTCCACAATCTTCGTCGATTCCAGAGTCAGTCTACAATTAAAAAAAAAGAAACGAAAACGAGCGTTTTTTTTTTTAAAAAACAGAAGCAATTTTCACAATTATTTTACTGTCGCTTTCAGGTCAGTTGTATGTTAATTCGTCGCTTTCATATCTTTTATATATTAATTCGTGGCTTTCACGGTTTTTTTTACATGTCAATTCGTCTCTTTCACGTTTTTTTTACATGTCAATTCGTCTCTTTCACGTCTTTTTTAGGTTAACTGGTTGCTTTCATGTCTTCTGTATGTCAATTGGTCGCTTTCACGTCTTCTATATGTCAATTCGTCTCTGCTTTCATATCTTTTATATATTAATTCGTGGCTTTTACGTTTTTTATATGTCAATTCGTGGCTTTCACGTTTTTTATGTGTCAATTCGTCGCTTTCACCTCTTTTATATGTCAATTCATTGTATTTTATTGTTAACTGATTTTCTTTGTGTTTCAACTAATGTTTGGACTCAATTCGCTTTACCCAACACTTACCGTTAATGTAAATTCGCCAAAAGTTTCAGATTGCAGTAAAACTTCGATTATATATATTCTCTGAATTTACTTCTTTCTCGAATTCACACTACGAATTTATGGTCTATATTTTTCTCTTTTGTACTTTTTTAATATTAAAATTTTCTCACATAATGCATAATGGCGTAAAATTAAAGTTTCACTGTATTCGTTTAATTAATTATTATAGTATATGTATACTAGGTGCGTTTTGTTTTATCTTGCTTTTATTTTTGTTCAATATTTTAAAATTAGCCACGCATGTTAACTCCGCCACGAATTTGACCCACGACGTATTACGACTTTTCGAAGGAGTAGAAGTACTGTCCGTTCACGAAAAGTAGTCCGATGAAACAGCTAGAAATAACGGTAGGTGACGTCACAAACGGCCTAGCCGATTACAGTAGAGGGGGACCCAATTTCAGAACTGGATTTTAGCGAACGTTTGTCTGCGCCAAAAACAAGTTCTGAAATGAAGCCCCCTCTTTGCTGTAATAGGCTAGGCTGTTTGTGACTTCACCTCACGTTATTTCTAACTGTTCCATCGGACTACTTTTCGTAAACGGAGAGTATATGCGCGTGCTTCTTTTCTATCACTTACTATTCCGGGATTTGATCCGTTAAAAGTTCGGATCCTTCAGAAAACTACTATCTATTTACAAAAAGAAGCTCGACGGTACAGCTAGAAATAACGGGAGGTGAGGTCACAGACCGACTAGCCGCTTACAACAGAGTAGGACTCCAATCTCAGAACTTATTTTCGTCGGTCGCCAAAAACGAGTGCATAAGTTGGAGTCCTACTTTGCTGTAATCGGTTAGCCGGTTTGTGACGTCACCTCCCGTTATTTCTAACTGTACCATCGGACTTCTTTTCGTGAACAGACAGTAGATCTTAGAGCAACATTGTCTATGTCATAAAACGCACCTAAACCAGATGAATTGTGCTGAGACAAAGGATACGTTGAATTTAATGTGATAGGACGTTGTTTATACTGACCGTGACGTCATCTGTACTCGAAGTACTTGGTTTAGGACTCAAATTTGGAGATTTTCGTTTCAAAAATTCCCGAAGTGCTGCGCAAAATCGATCCAACTGGCTGCAAAACGACGACCATCGGCCGCTTGGTGACGAATCTGGATGGTCGTAATGCTGAACGAGAATTCTTTTAGAGAGTTGAAGATGTTCTAATACCCGAATGCCTGAATCCCAAATTCTCTCGGTTGCTTCTACAAGTGGGGGACAAACAACAACTATATTATATAATAGATAATGTATATACTGAACGTATATTCGTTACAGAAGCAATTTTTCCTTATAGAAAGTTTGTACAAAGACTTTTCGAGCACCCTGTTTGGGTTTGCTTTCTAATAAACCCATTATAAGTCGAGACTATCGTAAGTCGAAAAAATGCATTCAATACGCCTACCTTACCAAATATCATGGCTTAATCTATCCATTGGCGTACGCAGGGGGGGTGTTGATGGGGTTGTAACCCCCCATTGCAATGAAATTTTGTATATTTAACATAGGAATATGTGAGTTGTAGCTCTGTAACCCCCTTCCCCATTAAGCTTACAACACCCCTTATGAACCTTCTGCGTACGCTTATGAATTTATCCTACGTGCTCAAAACGTTTACCTTAGACTGGAGTTGAAGCAGTATCCTTTATCACAAAGCTTGTTTTATAATATTCACGCATTATATGAGTCAAAGAGCCCACAGCCGTCCATTGCAGGAAGGATGAACGGCTGAGATAAATAAATAAAATTAATTATTATTAATATCGGTTCCAAGTTCGATCACTGGTTAAGTAACAATGTCTGCAGTTGGCTTTCGAGAGGGTAACCACTCTCAAAACTGGCTGCTCGTTGTACATCAAGGTGATGTCAAGTGCTTGATATGATGCTTCGACAAACGATTGATAATTTCGCCATTATCTGACAATTTGACTGCTGAACAAAAAATATCGAATGGCCAAACGTCAGGCGTTGGGGCAGGAGGTGAGGTGGATATATATATATGAGGTAAAGGAGATAGTGTAGAACTTGTCTGAAATGACCACCTGTGGGACTGGACTGCAATAGTCACCATGGACAGGTAGTCATTATACGAGGCAAACTTTGGTACAGACATGACTTAAGTCTCTGTCATTTCTCCCTTATAAAAAATGATCACTTTATTCAGATGGTCAATTTACTATACTCCACTGTATCTTTAGTACATTACTGCTTTTACTAATTTAATAACAGCTGACATGGTTATGCGAATACGGTAGGGCTATTATACTGTATTCACATAATACTGAGAGGGAATTGTGCTCAATTGGAACACCTTCCAACTCATAGAAACTCACTATTCAGAAGTCCATTAATAAGAGTTAGTTTGGCGCAGTATAGCCCAGATGCTCTTGCGCCATAAAACACCTAAACAAACAAACAAGAGTTAGTTCTATGTACCTTGCGCATTGCCAACAGCTACAGAACTGAGAAGTGCTTTATCTTTCTTCGCAATGACTTTAGCTTGAAGAGCGTTGAGACATTCGCCTTCTGTCATCATCCTCACCTCTTTCAGCCATGAAGTCACGGGTCCATCTTCGGTTTCAAGCAAGTCTTGCGGCTTATCTTCCGTGGTTTTATTTTTTGGTGACCTTAGGGCGAAGAATACAACATATTAAAACTAGAAAACATTAACAGGTCATGGAGAAATGAATGAATTATTAATTACTCGGAACCAGAGTAGTAACTACGGTATAATAATGTTTGTGTCTCGTGGTACACAGACATCTAAGATTACGATGTGTTAGTAGAAAGGAAGTAAGAAGACCTAATTATTACAGAAGTGCAGATTAAATCTTTCGAAAGAAGTCAAACTCAATTCTGCTGAAAAATGTCCTCTCGAAGATACGGTCAAAGTAATAAGAATTGTGTAGTAAATGAGAGAATGGTTGTTTTTTAGAGTGAATGGGAATAATTATTCACGTTCAGTGAACGAGATTGGCTGTTCTCATTTTGATCCTGTGAACGACACACAAGAATCTCAATTACTCTGATTCGTCAACATGGTGTTTATTCAACACGGGCCTTAGTTCTCTATATTTGTTCCCATGTAATAATTCCTTCCATGCTTAGTCCTGTGTAACTCTCTAAATCAGTGTGGTTTAATGTTTCGTACCATGTAAGCCGCAAGAGCATTTCGATAAAGAACACGCTAGATGCACAAGAAATTGAAGTTATATATCGTAAATTAAAGTATTAGCAATATATGAGTATTTATAATATTGTTTAATATACACAACTTTTATATGTTTAATTAAATACACAAATAAAAGAAATGATTTAATTATTTAACAAATCTAATGCACAAACAGACGTATTTGCTTTCGTTAACGGCTTATGATGCGGGTACTCAAGGTATTTAAAGGTACTGCATTTATATTTTTTCTAATTGTTGATTTCGGTATTTTTTTTTCTGTGAACAAACGTGTACATATGACCAAGATCATGACTTCCAGTAAAATTTATATAAATAAATATATTCAGAGCTGTCCCTAAAGGGTACGCGCTGTGTGCGCCGCGTACTCTCAAGAAATTTTAAAAAACACTCTCAAGGTTTCAAGAGAGTTTTTGGACAACTTTCAACAAAGTTCAGCTCCCCCCTTTTTTTCCCCTAGTCATTTACAAACTTCAAACAAATGAGGAAACCCCCCCTAAACCCCTCAAAATAATATCCTGCGTACGACCAGGAGAGGAATGAAAAACTGATGAAAGTGGCAACTGCCACCTTGGGCTTGGATAGATAGACGATAAACAATTAGTGAGCGCGGCGCCAAGTCTGGTAACCTCTCAATTTCAATACTCTTTAATTAAGACAGCACTGCATACTCTCAATAATTTTCTTCAGGATAGCCCTGAATATATGTTAACAATAAACAGACCGATATAATTTTTTTTTCTTGACGGTTGCCGAGGGCCACTAAAATAGGCCTTGCTGCCGCGGGCCGTGGGTTGGAACACCCTGCTTAAATCATCCATCCATCTTCTTTTTTAACCTCTTGGCTTTTCTCTCCCACCCCCGTTTCTCTCTGGTGCTAATTGGGATAGCTTTTATTTTTTTCGCTTCACACTATGCGTCTATTCACAATTTGCTAATTTTTTTAGTATTGTGTCGACGACAGCTCTTTTTGTCTTTTCTTTCTCTATCTTTTGGTTAGAAATCTTGTCAGTTCATTTTACTTTGAACAATAAATCCCAAGAACGTATTCGTTTTCAAGAACGTTGTTTAAACTGAGAGGTGTGGGGAATCATTCACTAAGTGAATGATTTTTCAAGTAATTGATTTACAAGTGTATGATTTTATATGAATGTTGTTTATACCCAGAGGCGGGGAAAATCATTAACGTAGTGAATGATTTACATGATGAATGATTTTTTAAGTGATTGATTTTACATGAATGTTGTTTATACTGAAGTGTGGGGAAGTCATTCATTAGCTGAATGGTTTACATGATGAATGGTTTTCAAGTGATTGATTTACAAGTGATTCATTTTACACGAATGTTTCTTATACTGAGAGGTGTGGGAAAATCATTCATTAAGTGAGTGATTTTACATGATGAATAATTTTTCAAGTGATTGATTTACAAGTGAATGATTTTACATAAATGTTGTTTATACTGAGAGGTGGGGGAAGATCATTCACTAAGCGAATGGTTTTCTCCCATCTCTAAGAGTAATAACAATTTTATTATGTTGGAGTCCATTCCTAGTTGGTTAAATTCTGAATGCATTTTTGGAGAAGCTAGCTTGCCTTAGAATCAAACCTTCGGGGAAAGAGGAATCAAATATTTATAAATTCACCTTGAATTTATAACATCATATAAGCTTATGTGTAAATACATTAAAGTATGTATTCTAGTCCATAAACACAAGATTTTCCTACTTAAAAACACAAGTTTGAGCACACTCTTCTGAAATCTACGTCTTTTATGTTTAAAGTATTTGGGCTTAGTACCGAACTACAGGCAGACGATTTAAGGTAGTTAAAAGCATATTGTTCGCTCAAAAGATAAGTGCAGTTATTTGTTTTCATAACTTTTAAGTTGGCAACATCAATCGGTTCCATAAGCGGTATTTTCAAAATGAATAACAAAGCAGAATACTCAAAGCGGCAAACTATGTATCGTCATACTCAGTGGAGCATTCAGTGTTTTCTTTTGCTTATTCTTCAGATTCTGCCTTTGCTTCTACGTTTCATTCATAGAAGAAAGTAGGGCAATTCACATTCTTTAAAACGCTTGTTCTACATATTTTGCATACAAAAGGGAAAACAAGGGGTGGCGAGCTAAGTACAAAGAGCAGGGATTGAATATTTTTCTATGAAAATTTTGCTATTTGCAACAAGCGATGCCTAAAATTTCAAATTAATATTCAAGTAAGAGAAAGTACGATATTGCCAATTATCTCAAAAAAGCTGTAATACGTTTTGATCAGACCCGTGTACAGAATTTCAGAAAGGGTGAGGTCTCATAATAATAACATTTTCGCTCATACCGCATTTTATATGTAAATACGGTAAAATCCGAGTTCCCAGCATATAGTATTTGCTATATATGATTCTGAGGATCCACAGTTCGGATCCTGATTGACTCTGCAAAGAGGCACAAATTTCTCGGAATACTGTAAATCCTGGCGAAGCAAGATCTCAGCTAGTCTTATATCATAAAACACAAACCATCCGTTTGATTACCACAAGGAAATAGTAGTCGTATATGCTGGAACCACAGCCATGTTCTTCGACGACTCGATACGTGTTTCTAGATAAACCATAACATCTTCCAAGTATTTTGGAGCTTGGCAATATGGATGGTGCCTTGTTGGTATCTCCTTTTCGAGTTTCAAACAGGAAACATCGACAAGTCGCTGGATGCATGAATCAGGCGATTGTCGACCGCTTTGTACCTATTTGTGAATAGGGAATTTGAGACCAAAGTAGTGGCTTAAATCTCCAAACTAACGTTGTAGTTTGCACATCTGTCCAATCACTATTCAATGTAGAGATGGACGGTGCCCTGTACCCTATTTTGCCCGCCCCCCCATGTTTTATTTTCAGAATAATCCCCTCTTGATGTAGAACGATTCCTTTTTTTTAAAGGAATCCTCGATGGTTCGCTGATTCTTCATATTATTGCAAAAACTGGAAGCTATGATGATAATTAAAATTTCCTTTAAAAAAAAAATTTTTTTTTCTGAAGAGTCAAAAATTTAATTTTTTTTGACATGAAAATTAAAGCCTTAAGTGCGTTGCAATAACCTGAAATTTGGTATTTATCTTTCATATTTATTCATTTTGATGAATTTTTAACTTTTCTCATTTCTTACTTGTAGTTTCATCACTAGTGTATTCAGAAAGTTTTTAAGGGGACGGGTTACAGGGCTACGTCTCCATGTATACACATACAAAATTGTAATGTGTATATATATATATAATTAAGGCTGTTAGAATCCCCGTCAACAACTCCCTGCGTAAATACATGCGATCCATATTGTTGGAAAAAGACTCACCTTCATGTACACTAATTTTTATTTAAACAAATTGCAGTAAATGATCGTTTATGCATGGATTGGATAATGACTTTATTAAAAAATATCGAATAAGGTTTAAAGCTCTGAAGTTTTAAAATTTTAACGAAGTAAACCATCATATTTTTTTTTTTTTAAAGTAGCGATAAAAAACTTTAAAAGTAGAGAAAAAAGATACAGAATTGAATCAAACTTTCTCAACGAAAGGGCCTTTCGAGCAGACCTCCAAACTTATGTGTATTCATCTATATGATCAAACAATCATTGGTCAATCCATCTCAAGTGGTCCAATTATAAAAATCCTGGTTGCTCGACCATTTTTAAATTTTTTTATTTTTTATCAATTGTTAGCCCTACGTACTAATAGTTTAAAACCACTAATATTTTTTCTTTTTACCCACTTCCGTTTAAAAATGACAGCCACCTTTAAACCATAACTGACAGCGATTTCCGTGTTAATAGGTATTTGCGCAATTGCAAATATCTTCAGATCGGGAGGCAGTAAAGCTCTGAAACAAAAAGCAGTTTCTGAACAACGCTTGGATTATAATTTTTATTATATACATTGATTACCTTATTTCAATTTTTAATGGCGAAAAAGAGGGCTTAACTAGAGCTATGGAGCTCAACCAGAGCTATTTGAAAAAAATTCGACTTTTTGAGAGTCGATATCTCAGCTTAAAAAGAAAGTTGAGATTTCCGTTTTTTATGCACGATACTTATGTACTAGTACCTTATTCTGAAATCAATCCGAAGTCTGATATTTAAATTCTGCGGGTATTTTTTATGATACTTTGAAAATGAGGTTTTCCCAAGGTTTGCGAAATTTAAGCTCAAATATTTCTGGAGGGCAAAATAGGAAAAATCTAATTTTTGGCATAAGGCAAGTTCTATATAATATTAAGCTGACATGAAAATTTCAAGTTTGAGATTAAAGTGTGACCAGAGTTATGCGTGATAAAAATTCCAAGATCAATGCAATTTCAGAAGTTAATTAATTTGATTAATTGAAATTAATTAATTTCATTCCTCCGTAAAAATCTAAGTAAAAGTTATATTTCGTTGCAACATAGTTGCAACAATAAAGACATTTTTCTATAGCACGTGCAGTAGCGGCGTTAACGTATGAGCATTAGTTTGATTACTAATCAGTCATAAACATGCCTCAGCAGCTGGAGTGGCGTCCAAATTTTAAGTGCGTACAATTGTTCGTTTTTTTGTAGACAAAAGCTGCAAATTGTACTGAAAATTTTCGGCAGTTGCACACAGTGCACGGTTATAAGGCAGTTTCCCGCTCAGCTATCGGATAATGGATTCACATGTTTGAGAATGACCGTACACAGTGAGTGGAAACATTTCACTTCCTCAATTCCTAAAAAGTTCCAAACAGTTCTATCTACGGGTAAGTTAATGATGACGCTAACGACAGAGAAGCTGCAGTGTATACTGAATTCATGCCGAAGGCGGCCACAATTACTGCAGCTTCTTATTGTAAAACCCTGAAGTCATTGCGAAAATCATTTAAAGACCGACGGCCAGGTAAACTTTCCAAAGGCATTATGCCCCTGCATGACAATGCAAAACCACCTTCGACGACCTTACCGAAGGATGTTCTGTCTGAAAAAAATTGTGGGAAGTATGGGACCACTTCCCCACCTTATAGCTCGGACTTTGCACCATGTGATTTCCAGTCAGGTCTTTGGTACCATGAAACAAGAACTTGCAAAAATAAGTTATCATTTCGATCAGGAGGTGAAAGCTGCAACCCAACCATGGCAATTCCAATTTGGTTTGTTTGTTTGTTTTTTGGTTTTACGGCTCAAAGACTACAGTGGTCATGCTGCGCCGGGACCTACTGTTTTCCGAGGAATCCGAACCTCTTAAGGCCTGGGGAACCAAACCCCGGACTACAGTGAGCAGTGCGATCTTTATGAGATCTCTGAGTAAGCGTTCTTTTTGCACTGCTGGGAGTCGAACCCGGATTAGCCGCGCAATAGGAGAACGCGTTACCACACTGCGCCACCGCAGGGCCGTCCAATTTGGACGGCAATTTTTCGTACAGGGAATAGAAAAACAAATACCAGGCCTCGATTAATGTTTAAATAAAGGAGAGGATTATGGCTAAATGTAGCTTTTGAATGGTACTTTAATGTCAAAATATCAACAAAATATCGTTCTATATTTTCGACCCAGTTTTTTTCTTTTGAAGAGTGAAACTTACTTTTTGACTACACTATGTATGTAGCAAAACGATTACCCTATTCCTTTGCATTCCAATTTTGTACTTTTTCTTCCTGCCTATCAGTTGGTGATACTGATTATAAGAGTCAGTCAGTTTCCTGAAATTGTAGAATGAAGTGGAATTCTGTGGTTGGTAGTGGTGTGAGATTAAAATGAAATCTGTCACATGTAAATGGTCAATACTTGAAAAGAAATCTAGCTATCGTTTTAGTTAGAAGTTTTTTTTAAGAAAAATTCAATTTTTGGTTCAAGGTATAGATAAAATACTAAGTTGTTTTTTTTTAATATAATACTAAGCTAAAATTTTCAGTGCAATTTGCAGCCTTTTGTTTACAAAAAATGAACAATTGTACTCATTTAAAATTTGGACGCCACTCCAACTTCGTAGGCGTATTTATGACTGATTAGCAATCAATCTAATGCTGATGCGTCAACGCCGCTACTGCACGTGTTATAGACAAATGTCTTTATTATTGCCGCAAAGTATCAACGAAATATAACTTTTACTTAGATTTTTACGGAAGAATGAAACTAACTTTTTAACTGCCGAAATTGCATTGATCCTGGAATTTTTATCACGCATAACTCTAGTTCCACTTTAATCTCAAACTTGAAATTTTTATGGTGACTTAGTATTATATAGAACTTAATTTGTGCCAAAAATTAGATTTTACCTATTTTCCCCACCAGAGATATTTGAGCCTAAATTTCGCAAAATCTTGGAAAAACCTCATTTTCAAAGTATCATAAAAAAATGTAGGATTTGAATCTCAAACTTCGGATTGATTTCAGAACAAAGTATTAGTACATATGTATCGTGCACAAAAAGCGGAAATCCCAACTTTCTTTCCAAGCTGAGATATCGACTTTCAAAATGTCGAAATTTCTCAAATATTTTGCTCTAGTCGAAACCCCCTTTTCGCCATAAAAAACTAAAATAAGGTAATCAGTGTATATAATAAAATTGTAGCCCCAACTTCGTTCAGAAAAATGCCTTTTGTTTCAGAGCTCTACTGCCTCCCGATCCGAAGATATTTAGAATTGCGTAAATACCTATTAACATGGAAATCACTGTCAGTTATGGTTTAAAGATGGCCGCCATTTTTAAACGGAAGTGAGTAAAGAAAAAATATTAATGGTTTTGAACTATTGGTATATAGGGGTAATAGCTGACAAAAAATTAAAAAAAATGGTCGAACAACCTGCATTGGACTACTTCATGTGGATTGACCCTTATATGTTATTCATGTCAATGATATGAGTATTCATTTCTGTTATATTCAACTCACGGGCTATATTATTCTCAATGGAGGGGATGATCAGAGCCGATAACTATTTATCTGCTATTTTTGATCGCCGATAGGTTTTTAATAAAATTACTGCATTTTAGAACTTATAAAATATAATTTTATACATTAAAACCTTTTCAGTAATAACTGATTCGATGATCAAATTGAATATTGATTTCTTTGCATATCGGGGTCATTATGCCATTTGGCATCCTACCTCCTTCTCTATCGCAGGGCCCACAATCATGTATTTAATAATGAAAAAGTTAAGTTTGGAATGGTTACCACTAGTTTTGTGCTGGTTCTTAGAGGTGGAAACAACTTCCCAATACATTACAATAGTTAAAATTCATTTCAGCTTTCTGGAAAAAACAGGCCTTTGTAAATACTTCTTTATTTAAAACCATATTTTTTCTCAATTTTCGTACGAAATGGCCCGTATGGAAGTATAATTAATTGGTCATATGCATACACACATATTTTCACTTTGTATAACAAGTTCAATTACAACTGGAGAAATGTCGTTTTCGTTATGCTCAAAGGTCTGTTTCAGCTGGCACCCAGGTGGATAGAAACTAACCCCATTATACTATATATTTCAAAAGATATAAATACACTTTAAATAATATAATAATAATTGATTGATTGAACCTTAACATATCAAAAACGCATAATGACTTACACACTGATGTCTATGAGGTCGTTGGTTACGTCGTTCTTGAAAATCAACTCTATACTGCTTTGATTTCGAATTTCTTTATTCCATGATTCATTTTCGTTAGCTTCCCATTCATCACGTGTAGGTGTTTGATACATTGCTGGATGTGAGCATCTTCTTTCTGGATATTCAAAATTGGGAGCGCTGACGGATGTATTTTTTTTCAAAGGGAGCGTCCCTGAGCCGTTCCTGGATTGTTTAGTTTTAAAATTCACTTCCGGTAAGCTAGCATTTTTCCGGGCTCGAGGTAGAGTCTCCCGGAAAGGTCTGTTTTCTGAGAGAAAAAAAACAACAACCATATTCTAATAAGCAACTAAGTTCACAATTAGTCTGCATTTGAATGGTATTTTTTGGACCTCTACTTCTCTTTCTCGTAAGTTTCACAGTAGTGTGCGGGGATGAACACTACTGTGAAACTTAAAGTAGTGTTCATCCCCGCACACACTACTGTGAAACTTACGAGAAAGAGGAGTAGAGTAGTGTGCGGGGATGAACGAGAGAACGATCTCATTCACTAAAAGGAATTATCGTTCTTATTTTTGTTCAGTGAACGAGAATGATGATTCACATTCGCGGATCATTTTTCTCATTCCGAATGTGGGCCAATCTTTCTTGAATGCTTTTAATTTTCTAAATGACTTAAAAATATGAGAGTCCAAAAAATAGATTCTTTAAAAGAAATTAAAAGGATACAATTATCGAAGTGAATCTTTTTGCACATCTCATCTTTCACATACATACCTTTGATTGGTACGTTGTCCCACGATATGAGATCCAGTGATTCCTTTGACGTTCTTTTCTCTCGTCGTGGTGGTTCACTTGGCGATAAAGACATTAAGTCCAAATTTTTATCCTCTTTTCCTTTCACAGGTGTATACGGCAACCGTCGTCGTACTGAAGCTCCGCCATTTTTTTCATATCCTCGCCTTGGTGTAAAACCTCCATTGGGCGTTTGTCTCGATGAAGCATACAACAGATTCTCTGCACTATCTCGAGGAGTGCTGGTATGAGGTCCTATCGTTTGCACATCGTCTGGCGTTTTTCTTAAAGCTCGGCTCCTCGGTGTTCGATATGGACTCGATGGGCCATTGTACGGTCGAAATTCAGACGGCAGCTTCATCGGAGTCTAAGAGAATAATTACAAGATGCATAATCAGCATACATAATGTTTATCGTTTACTACTATAAACAGTGGCTTAACTAGCCGCAAGAGGAGTCTCTAACTCAAAGCTTGGAACATGGCATTCGTTTGGGATTTTATGACGGGAACAATCAATTTTTTCTAGTGTAGGTTAAGCCACCCCTAGTACTTGACTATAATCTATTCGAATATTCAGATTAATGCGTTAAGCACTTTAATGCTCGGTTTAGTAATAAAGCCCATTTGAATATATTTCAGATTCTTCTTCAACTTATTTAAGAATGATTGATTATTATTATTATTAATTTAGCTTATTTTAATGCTTTATTAGCTACTGCAATCTCGTTGAATGACCAGTGTACCACTAATCATTCGACGAATCATTCATTGAGTGATGGAGTGTACCACTCCAAACTATTCTACAAAGACAACAGCAATCTTCAAGAGAGGACTATCCGATTTGTAAGAAACTTAAAGCGTCGAGCTCAAATAACATGTGTCATTAAACATTTAAGAATTAAATAATAATGTGCTCCATCATTAAATGTAATAATTAAACTGTAAAATAAAATGTCATCATTGATTCTAATGCATTGATGTAGATCACAACACAAAGGATGTCAAATACTTTACTATTTGTATGGAGTTATTGGTTTTATTAACTTTCATGTAGTCGACATGAGAACTGCCCACATACCTTCTTAAAATAATAATAATATACTCAGAAAAGTAGTCTTTTTAGTACAGTAAAATGTGGCCTTAAAATAGCCTCAACAACATAAAAATTGGTACGTTCACGAAACTTTGGTTATAACTCCTATTCATAATGTAGTTTAAGAATCCGGAGAGTCCCTAATGAAGGGGGGGGATGGAAATTGTTTTTTGGGGAGGGGCAATTTAGGAAAATTTTAGTTCCTTTAAAGTAGAAGTATGGGGTTATGGCATTCTCCTGTGTTTTTAATTTCACTGTGGGTGGCTGTACTTTTCTGAAAAACATCATAGAAATGCTGTGACCCAAACCAGGTTCAGTTTCAAGCAGCTTCATCATGTTTTTCTTCCTTTTGCCATAAAAGGCACTCGTTTTGTCACAACCACTAGGAGAATGTACGTGTTCGTATTCGCATGTTGTTTCTGGAGGCTTGCAGAAAAAAAAAAAAAATTCGTCGTTCGACCAATCTTTGGTTTAAGCAAGAATATGTACTGGTCTAAGGGGGCCAAAGCAATCAATAGTATTAGAATGTCCGTATCTTGACTCACAATGGCACAGCAGTGTTTTTCAATGGCTGTCTGTACAAGCAGTAGGTCAGCATCCCGAGAGGACTTTGCTTTCAATGTATGACTTTTGAAGTACGCTGCACTACCCACTTGCCAATATTTCCAAAAAACCCTGCCACCCAGAGATTCCTTGCAGATTTCACATTTTACCCATTGTCTATGAAACATCCAAAGTGGTTGGACAATCGTTGTATGTTATTTTAGCGAAAAATTTATTTAAGTCTTCAAACTTGAACTCAGCTAAACCAAAAAACTATTGTGTCTATACTCCATGATTTCAACCAACCCTTCGTTCTCAACAATATATATTTGTGACAATTTCTTCTACTTGACAATGCGATCAACAGGATTCTCTGTACTATTTGTTAGAGTTATACACGTAATGCCAAACATGTTATGGAATGTTCCATATACATCTATTGTATTAGCATTAAAGTCACAGTTATCATACATATATTGTGCAAATGTACCTTGGTTCACAGTTGGATATTGGATTACAGATGCTTCCAACACTTCCAAGTCATGGTAACTGGAGCATAACCTCAAGTTGGATAAAACATCGAGGAGTGATTTATCAAATTTTTTGGTGAATGTATGATGCTATATTTAGCAACAGGGATGACATAAAGGAGTTAGGTTTCGCAAGTGACATAAAATAGTGTGCAATTATGGCACATTTCTTCTTCAGTGTTTCTAGCTTGTGGGACCTTCTCTTCTTTGAGCTCACAGCATCTAAGTAAACCTCTGAAGGTTTCGGAATGCATATATAAATGTTCTCCAAAAATCTTCCAGGCCTGTTGTATGATGTGTTCTTGAATACAATGTTTTCAATACATTTTCTTGTTATTTTGCTGCCTTTGGTCATTATTCTCATTTCCTCCTCTTCCAAGTTACCTTCCGTTTCTCATACCAATGGTCGCTCAATATTTTGTTCCCAGAATTTTGAAAAAAGAAACAACACTAGTACGTTATTCTTGTTATATGGTATAACTATGTCGCTTCCATAAGCGTCAACCAGCTTCTTTTTAATTATTTGTATGCTGCTAGTGAAATGTGCACTACCTCACATATTTCGTTTATTGAGAACTGGCAGTCATTACTTTCTTCCAAGAATGAACATACAGGGTGAATTTGACCTAATCTGCCAAACGAAAGGGGGTGATAGAAGAGCCCATGTGGAGCATAAAAACTCACGGCAACCTCGTTCTATCTCTAACCGTTTCCGAGAAAGAAGGGAAATGCGCCAAGTCTAAGAAAAAAACAACTTCATGATAATTCTATAAGATCCACATGCAAAATAAGTACATATTTGGAAAGAGCAGAGAAAGTCCTATAAGATGACATTTTCATCAGGATATCTAAATTTAAATGCGAGCTACAAGCGCTGAAACATTGGCGAAGTGCAAAATCGAATTATCGCCAAAATCTGCAACCGGCAATTCCGCAGACATCCTCCTATCTACAATCGGTCAAATTTACCAAAAACTTGCCCATTCTACTAGCTTCCGAATGAGCCTACAAAAAACCACATCGGTATTCTAGTTCAAGAGAAATTTAGTCTTATGTCTGAAATACTTCACTGAAACTGGCGTTCTTCGAAAAAGGCATTCGACGAACATTTGCAGATGTCTCGCGGATATTGATGGACTTCTTCGTTTGGGACTTCCTGAAGCAAAAGGTTTACTGCACAGAATTTGTCAGTTTGTTAGACTTTAGTATCCGGCTCGACGAAGCAATAGTAAAACTGAGGGATGAGCTTTCGCTAAGAGCTACAGTGGTTTCCCTTCGTAAGCAGGCAGGTGCATGTATCAGGTGTGAGGACGACCAGTTTCAGCGGCTCTGAGATTTACACATCCTTTCGAATGCACACGTGCTTTAATCATAGGTAGACGTGGGATAGGTCTATTAGGATTTTTTTTTTTCTTTTTTTTTTCTGCATTTTCCTTTTTGAAAGACGTGGGAAACACCATACTTCTTTTATTTCCATTGTGTTTGTATACTTCAAAACAAATGTTACTTTTATTGGTTAGCTTTAAAACGTGCATTCTTGCACCTAAAAAACAGCAGGCAACTTTTCGACGAACGCCAATTTGTGATGTATTGCAGACAAAAGGCTAAATTTCTCCTGAACTAGAATACCGATATGGTTTATTATAGGCTCATTTGAAAGCTGACAGAATGGAAAAGTTTTTGGTAAATTTGACCGATTGTAGATAGGAGGATGTCTGCGGAATTGTCGGTTACAGATTTTGGCGACAATTCGATTTTGCACTTCGCCAATGTTTCAGCGCTTGTAGCTCGCCGTTAAATTCAGATATCCTGATGAAAATAATGTCACCTTATAGAACTTTTTCTGATGTTTCCAATTATGTCATTATTTTACATGTAGATCATGTGGAAATATCACAAAGTTTGGTTTTCTCAGACGGCGCATTTTCCTTTTCACCATAACTCGGAAACGGTTAAAGATAGGACAAGGTTGCTATACGTTTTTATACCCCATGTGAGCTCTTCTATTACCCCCCTTTCGTTTGGCAGATTAGGTCAAATTCACCCTGTATAGTCTGCATAGCCTGGACGATTTCTTCATCCTGATGACGTCCTGCTGCTCTTCGCTCACCAGAGCTCTCCGGATTTCTTGATTTGAACGTTTTCCAACATGCAAAGTGATACCGAGGTACAACTCACCAATGTTCACCGAGCGAATCCTTCTTATATATTTGTCGGCCTCTATCTACTCCTCTTAGTTAACGCTACTTTTTCAACTTTTGCTTTAAACCCTTGATTGGCAACTTGACGAACTTTCTCAGAGGGTTTTTTTTTTTTACGGCCAAGACTCTTTTCGAGCAGATGAAACGAAGTCCAACAAAATCAAAATCTACTAGCAAATCTTTTTGGTGAGAAAACACCGAACTGCTCTCCCCTTCATCTGACATTCGTTTTGCCTTAAGGACAGGACACTGGAGGGCTTCATGTACTCATTTTTGCATTTCCGATGGATCACTATTCTACATCCAGTGGATAATAAAAAGTGCTTTTTATCGCCTTTCTCTTTGCTGCAACTTTTTATCGTTTGTATGTGTATAGCTGATGGACCAGGACCCACTTTTTCACTCACGACTGGTTGTTCACAAATGAAACACAAACTTCCAAGTTCTTCACTATCACTTCCTAAGAGCCAGGTAGGTACTAACATAATGAAGCAAAATCTTCGACAATAGCAAAATCGCGGCAAAGTAGGAGTGGGAAAAATATGGCGGTAGAGTTGTAATGTTTCGTTTCTGTTTGTTTTGGTTTTACGGCTCAAAGACTACAGTGGTCATGCTGCGCCGGGACCTACTGTTTTCAGGAATCCAGACCTCTCTGTAAGGCCTGGGGAACCAAACCCCGGACTAGCTTGAGCGAGTAATGTGTTCATCTAGGGTATTAGCGAAAAACCCTGACCTACCCTAAACTCACAATTCAGTGAACGAACTGTAGATGCAAACTTCGAAAGACATATTGTAGATAGACCGGTAGAAGAGGGGTGATTTTTCTTGTATTTTCAAGAACAAACCATTTTTCCAAGGGCAAATACAGGGGGGAGGTCACAGGGGTCATGACCCCCAAAATATATTTTTTCACTGTAAAAAATTCCAACTTTCATGATAAATGAAGGGTGTTATTCCAAGACCATGGCAAATTCTGTCCTTGACCCCCCCAAAATGAAAGCCTGTGTCCGCCTCTGATTTTTTCGCTTCAACGGTTAGTCCTGTCGCCTTTATTTTCGTTTTATTCGATTCTACATGCAAAAAAACATAAATTGACACCTCCACTTCTACTTTTGAGGAACTAAATTTTTCCTGAATTCCACCCCCCCAAAAAAACTTATTCCCCCCCTCCATTCATTAAGGACTCTTCGGATTCTTAAACTGCATTATAAATAGGATAACCGAAGTTTCGTGAACGTACCAATTTTTAGGTTATTCAGACCCAATTTTTCCTGTACTATTTGCAGATGAATAGCTGCAATGTCCAATTTTTCCAATATTTTTTAGGTTTGCTGTAATGGCTTCAAGTGCGCCAAACATTATTAGAATTACCATTATGTACTTCTGCTAAAGTCTATTAATTCATATTGATAAATCACAATATTTTGCGACCGAGATAAAGAGCTTTACTTCACGCGGGCATTACGTGTAGTTAGCGAAATACAATTTTACATACGGCAAATTACGTAACTGGTGCAGTTTCCATATAATCATAACGGATCTCAACCCTTATTTGTTTTAAAATCGTTGGATTGATTCATTGAATAAATTTTTATTACACTAATAAACTTTGAAAAAAAATCGTCGGTTAGGTTTTTGAAATCAGTAATATCCCTTCCAATCGAATAATAAAAGCTATTTTTTTAAACGTTTTTAACGATAATTTTCTCAATATATTAATCGTTATGATTACTAACAATGGCTTTTGTAATTCCTAGATTAAAAATAATTCTTTCTCAGATTACATATATATATTCGTTATCAATTTTGTAATTTGATCATTTCAATAGTTTTAATCGAATTCATAGAAAGAGCGATAAATACTTTCCTATTATGATGAGAAATTTCAATTTTAAGAAACTAATGAATTTGGGAAGGGTACCCGTAACTAAAAGCTCTGTACTCCCAGAAAAGGGTTGTAACAAGTTATAAAATGGAGAGAAAATGGAGGTAGGTCCAGAGCAAAATTACGAATTTGGGCAAAGCATTCAGAGGTATCACTAATACCAGGAAAAGTGAGTGCGAAATCCAACTTTTAGAATGAAAAATTTCAAAAACTGTTATTTAGTTGATACTACCGTAATTGGAATAAATTTTAACAGTTTTTAAATTGCTAAAATAAAATTCTCTTGATAAACTCAAAGTGTACTTTTATTTAAAATGACATTTCATGTTCTCATTATCATTAAAAAATAATTCCTAATATAACGTAATGTCATTGGTTCGAGATCGGGGTTGGGGGAAGCTATAACCCCTCTCAAGGTTCCCCACATATTATTCATTTGTAACTGTCGTTCTTCTGAGGGGAGGGGTAATTAGTTTTTTCTAGGAATGACTAAAACACCTCTACTCCCCCCTCTCTACTTACGTCAATGTGTAAGGATAAACCGAATATTTTTTTCACTATTTTTGCATACATATCGCCTTTTACCTTGGGTATGGCTCTTTGAAGAAGTAGGAAGGTGAAATTCTTTAATTTTTGCTTATCTCTAGGATTTACTTTTTATTTATTTTTTTAAGAAAATGTGTGAAATTTGGTTCGCAAATAAAAAACATTTGAAAACTTTGTGAAATTTTTTAAAAGGACTTAAAACAAATGTGTGGCTAAAAATATATTGCAGGTATAAGTTTAAATATTTCAGGCTACTCGGGTATTTTGGCCAATTTATATTTTTTACAAATACTTCTAAAATTAAAATTTAAACAAATTGTTGTTTTGTATGCAAAAAATAATAAATAAATGAAAATGTTGGCTGAGCAGGCAGCACTGTGTTTCCGGGAGAGGGAGGACATACAGTCTAAGGGAGGGAGGGAGGGAAGGAAGGAAGGAAGGAAGGAAAGAAAGAAAGAAGTAGAATCTCCATTTGGGGATCAGAGCTCTTAACGAGATGTGGTGAACAAGTCCAGTGTGGAGAAGCACCGCTAAAATTTAAACAAGAATAACAAAGAAATATAAATAGATAAATTTTGTTGGTTCATTCTTTAATAAATACAGCATTATATATTCATTTATCAAAATGAATATAAACTACATTTAAATAGGGCATCCGTGCTGGTTTTTTTTTTTTTTTAATTTATGGCGATCATGCGCGCGCATGCCGATAAAAGCCCAAATAATTTTAAAAAACTTGAGTTTTATAAAAGCCAAGTTTTTCGAATGGTTTGAATTTTTAGATTTTTACTGTACATGGATAATTCAGTCCCCACCGCCTTTTATGTAAGAAATATTGTGGAGTAGGTTATATATAAAATTATATTCTAAAAGAGATACTTACTTTTCGAGGAGTTCGGAGCTTTCTCAGCCAAGAAGCTGGTCCTTTTCTTTGATTTCGGTGCCTTTTAGCGTCATCATTTTGTTGATAATCGATTAAACGTTCTTCACTGTTAGTGTTGTTCGCCGGCGAGGGTTTTCCGCTAGATGTGCTACTTACGGAACTTTTTGGCATTGTTTCTGATATCTGACACGTTTCCTTATCAACGATTAGGACACTAAGATTAGCGAAAGGTGAATTTTCTGGCGCATTTTTCGCGGTTGAGGAGGATCTGGGTTCACTGAAATCTAAAGCCTTTCCTTTTTCCCCAATGCCGATATGATACTAAAAAATAAAATAAAAATAATAAATAAAGAAATAATATATTTTTTAAATATTTTCTTAAATTATATAACTTCTATATTTAAATTACATAATTACAGAGAAATTTTAACTACACAGTGGCATGTACGGAATCATCATGCGTATGGGTGCATGGGTGGCATATATGTCTCCCATGCGCTCAAATGATGAACATACGAACGTACAGGGGTAGGATGCATCTCAGGCGCCGATTTAGGAGGCGATCGCCCCCGCCTTGAATGAAAATTTAACATTGAAAAGATACAAGGTAAAGGTCCAATGAGGTATCATTTTCAAAAATCAAGTCATTAATCGCACCCCACTTGAATGACGTCTAAACCTGCCTCTGCCGCCCCACCCTCAATGTTCTTCATCTATGGATTTTATTAACGTTACCATTCAACGTTTTTTGACATATAGATGCTTGTAAAAGTTTAAAGCTAACACCGTTCGGTGATGTAATTGAAAAGTGTCCGATTTAAGGAGGAGGTAGACTGGCATGGAATTAAGGTAAAACAGTGTTGATTTTGTATCTTCAAATTTGAAACGATCTGAAACATTTTGCCCATCTTCAGGGGTGGTCTCGGTAAGGTGTTTCATCTCATTCTATAATATTTTTTTTTTCTAATTAATTTATATAATGAAGTGAACAAACGAGTGTATAACAGTTGTAAGTTTACACATCCTTGTCTAATCTTTAACATTATGCTTTAGTATTATATTACAGCAATTATATTCAGGTTCAGATTTAAGATGCCAGGCACCCTATCCATAGCGATTTTTTGGCGCCCCCTCTGTCAATTTTTCTCCCTCAAATGTGAAGAAAAATTTCAGAGGATATGGCGGTCCAGATAGTTATAGTTATCTTATGTCATCACTATAAGATAAAATAACGATATTTTTATAAATATACTTACTGATGACGAATTTTCTTTTCCGATGTTTAGGTCATAGTGGGAGGGAGTGGGCTTAAGAGGGCTGTTTCATATAAGTTTTTATAACTTGAAATTCAGACAAAAATGAGGTTAGAGAGAGCACATCTCTAGCGAGTGATTGATGGAATTCTAATGGTAAATAAATTATAATTAAAAATGCTGCCTTTCAAATGGCCCTGAAAATTTGGCGCATTGGCCACTTGTCCACTATAAATCCAGGTTTGATTGCATTTTGTATCAAATTGATATAATTATATTTTATGGCGTCGACATCGCTACATTTGGAATCATATTGCAATCATCACATACGGTATCATATTGCAGTCATCACATACGGTATCATATTGCAATCATCACATACGCCATCATATTGCAATCACCACATACGATATCATATTGCAATCATCAGATACTGTACCATTGAGACAAAAAACGTTTTAAAAGAGTATTTATGGCAAGATTGAGTTCGAGCTACGCGTTTCGGGCGATAGATGTTCGCCCTTCTTCGGGAGTGAACACGTGCAATATCGTCAACAAACGAGGTTGATTCGCGGATGTAACTAGAGTTGAGTTATTAAGTGAAATGTTGACTTCCAAAAGTAGGAAATGATATATATATATATTTTTTTTTTTAAAGCGT
>QLNU02015359.1:30844472-30857761 GCA_006491805.2 Dysdera silvatica | reverse complement strand
TTAGTGTTATGATTTGGGGTTGTATAACATCAAGAGGTGTGGGCAGAATTTGCGTGATCAATGGGAATATAAATGCCCAAAGATACATAAATGAAATACTTGAGCCCAAGCTGCAGCCTTCTGCATGTGATCTTTTCCAAGATAATGAAGCATTTATATTTCAACAGGATTCAGCTCCATGTCATGTTGCTCGTGTGTGCAAAAAATGGTTTCAAGATCATCATATTCAACTGCTGGAATGGCCTGGAAATAGCCCAGACCTTAACCCCATCGAAAATCTATGGAGCCGGCTAAAGAAGCTTGTTAGTCGGAAGCAACCCAGCAATAAAACACAATTAACAGAAGCAATAATTCAATCTTGGTTTCATATTATAACAGCTGCAGAACTAAAGAACTTGGTTCACTCCATGGGAAAGCGTTGTAAGGCCGTAATTAAGGCTAAAGGTTACCCAACTAAGTATTAACTGGTATGGTGAACATTTTTGTATATCTCATTTTTTCTATGTATATCTCATTTTTTCTATGTATATCACCTTTCTTCTTTATGAATGCTGTTCTATTAAAATACGATTCATAAATGTTATTGCATTACAATCTTGATTAAATTACCTTTCCAATGATATATAATTTTATAGTATTGGTACAAAAAAAAGTGGTGTTATTAGCCATCAAACCTCTAAAATAATCTTTTTTCAAAGGGTTTCCACAATTTTGTCCACTACTGTAAGTACTCTATTAGCCGTTGTCAACCTGGAATGGTTGAGCAGTCCACGGTTACAAATGGCAAGATCTGGAGAACAAACACCTGAGTGGATGGCCAGTGAAATTTCAAGTAAACATTTTTGATCTTTGCTTAAGTTATCTTTGTTCACTTTTGGAAGTATGCAATGAATTTCCAGAAATTTTGCCATTGGTAATTTTTCGCATCTTTGAAGGTGCTTTTCGATAGGTCCAGAGTATGACTGTGGGCAAGTTGTTTTGCCATCTAATTTTTCAATGAAGTGCCTCAATGGCAACTCATTGAAGTGGAACATATAGGCAGACAACTGTAAAGGAATTTTGACAGAAATTTCTATAAACCTAATGGCTCCATTTTTCCACCTAGTTTTTATGTTTGTTCCATCGCATCCAATGCCTTCTTTGCCCACCTTAAGAATCTTCTTCTGGCTATGGTAAAAGAAGAACGACATCATGTCAGAGAGTTTGCTTTGAGACATATTTTAAAAGCCAGGAAAAAACTAGAGAAATGCAAATCCTTACATGCGTTCATCATTCCTGATTTTAATTTTAATGCAAAAGACTAGACAAGGTGGATCATCTAGTCATCAACGAAAATTACCTGTCCTCCACTTCTAGCATCTGAAATATCCAAAGAACTCTTAGACCTCATTCATTCCAAGCGGATACTAATTCTCGACATAACGAATTTCCATGTCATACACAGGTGGTTAAACGTACTGTGAAATTAATCACAGAAGCAGTGAGCAAAGTATGTGGCGGTGACAGCAGAGATGGTTTCATCAGAACATCTTTGCTTTCCCGCTGCCAAATGTCAATATTTGAAAACGACATCCAGTTCATGTGGAACCAAACTAAACCACAAAGGTAATGATTTTCCACAACCAGCTATGGTAGGTTGGTTGGGAAGGCGTGGGTATAACTCGAAATGCGACCACCTCCCCTGGTGAGTTCCAAGTCGTTTTCCTTTACACTGAATGTGGAATGCAAACGGGCGAAGAGCTGCACAGCAATAGTTAATCAAACAGTCTACTTAACCTATTTTTCTGAAGTCATGAACGCTTCTACGGTGTTTTGTTTTTTTCACAATTTTGGCCAATTTTCGTCCTAATGCGACCCCCTGCCAGCTCCCTTTGGAGGTATTTTTGTCCTTCAAAGTATTATTTCCCGTTAACTAGTTTCTAATTACTGTCACAACTGAAGTTTCATGATAATCCGACCAATTTAAGGCGCTTTTCAAAATTTTCTTAAAAAGGTCAATTTATGGCTAATTTCACAAATTTTGAGGGTCATGTGTGACCTGAAGATATTATCAGATTCCAAAACTTCTTTTGCCACTGTGTTTATCTCGACAAGCAGCAACGTTTCCGCATTATTACGTTTCGATTCGAGCAATTTTTGAAAATTCGACCCACAATTAGTGTCCGGATGGATGGCTCTGGCTGTAGGCTTCCATAAAATTCTATGAAGGCATCAACGTAAAAATCCATTGAGACGTGGGCGACTATTATACTAAAGTAATACTGATTTATTATTATAAATCATTCGGTACATAGATAATAATCATAGATAAGTTCACCAATGTTCAATGAATATTATTGGCAACGCTATTACCAAATTTAGAGGACGGTGCGTAATTTATATCGCAACTAGAATCTTAATTAAGCATATAGCCCAGCCGCTCACAGGCTGCTCCGACCTACCCAACACTGCTACTTCTACACCCTCCATTTCCCGCGTTTTTATTCTCATTGTCCAATCAGAAAGCGTTATGCTTTTGGCGGGCTTAATAAATCCAATGGGATTTATTCTTTATTATTTCAACTTTTACTTATCGCTCGTGTTTCCCTTCTCGTCTAAGATCAATGCACAACGGCGACATCATCCACTTCTTTCTTTTAATAGTAAAGGTGGCGTACATATTTTAAAAAGCGGCCATACAGTGGGGATGAGAAAAAATTTACCTTCTTTTCAAGGCTGTCAAACAGTTTGAGTGAATGTACAAGATATAAATGCACAAGAATTGATACTGCTTGACCGTTTGTAATGAGAAAACAGTATCTTATTTAAAATGTGTTGTAAAACTTCTGAAAGTAAATGCACAGCAAATTCCTTAAACCTTCTTCTTCTTCTTCTCTCTCTAACCGTGGAGGCGGGCCCTCATGTGAAATAGCTTAGCACCTCTCTTTAAGTACGGCACTGACAGACTCATGATCGAATCTTAGTTAACTTAGCAATTTATAACTGTACCGTAGTCAAGACAGGTAGCCAGGATCTAATTTCGGGGATGGGTAGTTACAAATTTTTATATCATGTACCTATGCAATCAAATCATGCAAGGCCGTAGCCAAGTCTCATTAAAAATTTAATTTCGGGAGGGGGGTCCGGTCCCCAAGATCCCTCCTGGATTCAGGCATGATCGTAGTTAAGGGTTCATGTTGGGCCTTTAACTAAATAGCATGTTCAGTGTTTTGAAAAGTCAAGCTGTAAATAAGCAGTGAGTTTGAAACTAAATGCAATTGAATTTAATAAACTATTGCTAAATTTAATAGAACATATAATTTTGATAAATTAAAATTGGATTTGATATAACGTGGCAGTTTAATTAGTTGCTTATTTATATCAATAGCTCTACGCAACATATGGTAAAAGTTCAAACACATCTGGGCTTCTTAAAAACTCTAAACTTTTTAAAATTCCTTGGTTTTTGTAAATGAGAACCCACGTTCATGCATGTGCACACTAATTACAATTATATAGCAACATCACGCATGTCATTTTGTTATATTTTATACTCATGAGAAACACCCTGTACTTGTTCAAAACAATTGCCGGTTCATCTTTATATATATATATATATATTTCCTGGGGCAGCACGGTCTCTGTCAGACATAATAGTCTTTACCCATTGCTGCCCAGGTGAATCGTTCTTGTTCAGAATTGTATTATAGTGTTTGTAATTTGTATGATTCTCCTGAATAAAGTTTATCTTATCTATCTTACCTTAAATTTTAGTTTTAAAAGTATTGTCCAAGAACAAGTGCCGGATTTAAGTACAGGCAAAGTACACCCATTTTAAGTGCCCCCCCCAAACTTTTTGAAGGGACCCAGTGCTACCTAAATTTAAGCGTCATTTTGATCTTGTTTATTTACAATTGTTCGAGAAATTTCTATTATTGCTATATCTGGATATTGAAGATAATGAACTCGAAGAAAAAATCGTAATTTATTGACTAAATATCTCCGGGGCCCATTCTATCCTTCCGGCTTGGGGTCCATGAAAACCTTAATCCGGCACTGCCTAGACAGTGCTGTACTACTTATGGTGTTAGCGGCCCCGAAAAACACTTTGATGAAACAAAACTGATTTCATGGTACTTCAAAATACAAATTCTGGGCGGCCCGCCCATCTCGCACTCCGCCACCCCAAGCACGGCTCTGTGCCTAGAACGCGGACTGACCAAATTCGCGAGCAACCGAAAATATTTGAAATTTCACTGCGTACCCACTGGCAGATACTTCCCACAGCTATTACGGGATGTAATGCGCAGCGAATTGGCATTGAACCGCTTCACTCCTTTCTCCACCACTAACCATGCAAACGCCCATCTACAACTATCCTAGCAGATAAATCATTCTGACGTTTTATAAACGACAACTATTGATTAAAAGTTACTTCTAGCGTATTTTCCATTTGCAATTCATTAATCGTGAACGTTCGTGGATGATCTAACTAAACATGCACCGGTTGCGCTTTTGAAAAAGGAAAACAAGCTGGTGTCAGCGACCTCCTCCTTCTTCTGGTGGAGCCGAACTGGGACAAAATTAAATTTTGTTGATGTGAGGTGCATGTCGTGCTGCTTTCCCTTTTCGTCATGGTACAAGCATGTGGCCTTCACACCACATTCGTGACGTCATTGCGCGAAGACGCATTTGTAATTTCAATTAAGCTGCGTAACAGGTTCGTTAACTACTATGCCCCTCTATTAAAATTCAAGGATAGTTCGGCCATTGTAAAAAGGCCTAAACATACGTTTTATTGTGCCCCGACGTCATATTTAATTGCGCAATGCATAATTGGAATTTAATGAAGGTACCGTGAAATAATACAGAGAAACACCGAACCGGATAAATCTTTTTTTCTTTTTACATAGGACAAAGAAGCGTAAAAAAAAAATATATATATATATGTGTGTATATATACCTCATGAATATGACGTTGTTGCATGAAATGACTCATTCAGTATCCATTCTTAGTAGGGAATGAAAGGTTGGCTAATTTTGTAATGCCAGGGGCGGATTCAGTGGTGGATTTACCGATAGGCTCAGTGGCGTATTTCCAGTTGCGTAGCTATTATGGAGCAAACTTGCGCAAGTCGCAAGGGTCCACTTCAAAAGAGGGCTCGAAATTTTGCCAGAAAGAACTGTAAATAAAATAAACATAATTTTTTTATTTGCTTTTTCTTTCTTTTTGTTTTCTCTGAGGAACAGACATTTTTTTAATCATTATTATTCATTTATTCATTAATTTTTCTGCTCAGTGGGCCTTGTAATACACAATCCATAAGTTCTAAGCTATTCGCCGCAGTTACAATGAGTTTTATGGCCCATCAAGATCTGTTGTCCAAGGGCCTAGATCAGAGTTTCTCAGACTGTGATCCGCGGAACGGTACCGTCCATAGGGGAAAAGTACCGGTCCTCAGAAAATTTTAGAATTGTTCCATAAAACCAAAAAAATTCAAACATCTCGAAAATATAATTGAATTATCCATTTTGAAAGGGGAAGATGTCTTCTATTTCTTAAAATTGCTTTTTCCGGAAAGCACATTATCCATTGGGACATCGTGGGCCCAACAGCTCGTTGTGAGAGAATTTCTGAACACTTTTCGCAAACGATCTTTAGTAAGAGGTGGGACCATAAACTGGCATATATGTGCTTTGGTAAATAACGTTAATTTGAGACCGGTTTGTGATTTTGGATTAAGATTTTATTATTACATCGAACTATTATTCTAATTTGTGTTTATTAGGAAGTACTCTTTCACTTTCAATATGGATAAGTGGTTAAAGAGAACTAACAGTGATTCAATTAACTTTCAACCAACTACAAGCAAAAATATCAGTGATGAAAGTCTAAGCCTATATATACCATGTGAACAATTGCAACAAGAAAATCAAAACTAGTTGGACCCGTAAATATTGTGACGAATATTTAAAGTTTAGTTTTATTGCCGTTGGTAGCGATATTCACTTGCTATTTTGTATTATTTGCCATACCGAATTATCAAACGAGTGCATGAAACCATCAAAATTGAATTGACATTTAGCTAGTTAATATACTGAATACTCGCATGAACCAACAGAGTTTTTTATAAATAAGAAAAATGAATTGTGTTTTGCCAAAAATAATAATAAAACTCACCCTCTCCACGAATCCATGTAATCAAAATTTGGTTTTGGCATCTTATGAAGTTGCAAAACTGATAGCCAACACAGGATATCTGCGTATTGGGGAGAAAATTGGGAGATACTCCCAGCATTGAAAATTTCAGACATCAACAAAACATCCACATGGTCCCCACGGTCCTTGAAAGTCCTTGAATTTTTTTTTGCCAAGTCGGGGCCGTTAAAAAATACTTGAAAACTGCCAGAAATGTGGTTGGTCCTTGAAAAGTCCTTGAATTTTTCCCAAAACCTTTTTTCAAGTTTTGGCAAAAGGACAAAAAAAGGGGGTGATTTTATTCACGAAGACTTCCACGGCGTCTATTAATGTGCATTATAGACAGTGATGCCAGATTGCGCCAAAAAACCGCTCTTGCGCCAGCCTGCTACAAAAAGTGAATTTTAAAGAAGTTTGCGCCAAGTAAAAAGAAAAAAAAATCTTCGTTTCCACTAAAATGCACCAGTTTAGTACATAAATTATTTATCTGGCATCCCCTGCTAATGGGAATTGGAAACACTAAAACGTCTAGTTTGGATAACGGTGTTGCTGGATTGACCAAGTTTTACAACATACGTTTTGTGTGGAAGAAAGGAAAATAACATCATGCAACATTTTTTGTTATAAATTTATTTTAGTGACATCCGGTCTGCAGAAAGCAATGTTTTTGTCTACTTTTCAATATTAAACCATAACTTACGTATACGGTTGTTACATAACATACGGTAGTTACGACGACCCCCCCAGAAACCTGTTCACGACCCCCAGGTTGGGAACCACTCCGGTCCCAACAATTATAGAGTGCATTATGTTCAACTTTGTCCATGGGGTTAGACTGTCGTAATGGAAACTGTTCCCGGCAGTGGCGTAGGCAGAAAGTTCATAAGGGAGGGGTTATAGGCTTAATGGGAGGGGTTACAGAGCTACAACTCATATATTCCTATGTTAAATATACAAAATTTCATTGCGATGGGGGGGTTACAACCCCCAAAACCTTGCCCTGGCTACGCCTCTGGTTCTCGGTCTTTTGAGAAGAGGCGGATTTGCGATTTTACCGCCTGCAGGCTCTGATATATTTTGTCGTCTAATCTTATCAAACGTAACTAGAGGTATAAAAGATTTGGATGCTTTCGTTAAATTCTTAGTTCAACGCCCTCTAGCGTGTATTTTAAATTCATCTTTTCGCGAATATGTAGCCCTTTGAGCCTCTCTCGAGGCGGAGCCTCTGGCAGCTCTCCCGTCGTCAATGCCTAGTTACGCCTCTGAATACAACAATTCAAATTTAATAATACAATTAGCTACTAAAAAATTCAGTCCCACCTTTGCACTCCTTCTTCTCGGCGGCAAAACTTTTCATCTAAAAATTTTCGCCGTGGGCTTCAACTCTCTTAACCTATTAGTAAATCCGCCACTACCCTTGAGTACTGGTATAGATAGATTCCACTGTTTATAGATATAAATCAATGTCATAAGGGTAAAGTAAAGTTGAAAAGTTTGTTTCGACGCATGTTTCAGACCAGGGTGGCCCAACATTTTTGGGCAACGGGCTACTTAAAAAATTTTCATAGATCTCGCGGGTCAGCAGCTTCAGCGAGCTTCGTAAAATATAATTAATTAATTAATTACAAAAGCCTATCTTCAAAATTTTTCCAGTTATTTATTTGTTTTATATGTAAAGGGGTCACCCATGGTTTTTTTTTGCAATTTCTAAAAAAAAAAAGTCTAAAATTTTGTTCTGGATTTATGTTTTATTCCAAACAGTTGTCAGCGGGCCGGATTGTGGTCTGCGAGCCGTATGTTGGACATCTCTGTTTTAGATGAACTTGACCATCTTTCATCAGGAAAAAAAAAAAGTAGAATATTGGAGGTGGCGTTATTGCTTGAGGATTGTGTTGCCATGATGAATAATTAATGTGGAAAATTTAATAGATTTTCTTAAAAATTACCTTGCAATCATCTTGCATGCATTTCACTGTATTACAGATTTATATTAAAATCTTGTTTCCTTGGCTTTTTTCCCAGCAAAATTATAATTTTTTATTTGTTCACATAATTAATATTATCAAGAACAGTGTTTCCTAAAGTGTGGTCTGAGGAACGCTAGTGGTTCACAGAATATTATAAAAATTTCAGAAGAAGAAAAAAAATAATGAAATAATATATTTACTATTACGGCTCCAAAAAGTGCTTGTCCTTTTTGGAGCCATTTTTATTGCACGCATTGAAAAAATTCAATGCGTGCAATAAAATTCCCGAAATTGACGTTCTCGTGGGTATGTAAGTAATGTAAGACATCCATGTTGGATTGTAAAAACCTCTGATAATGGATGCTTTCGATGTTCAAATAATAGTGCACAAAATACAATTATTTAACTTGCAACCAATAGTGGTCAATAGGGCCTCACTTTATTAACCAAGATTGGAAACCTTAGTTTCAGGCGATATATTTTTTTAAATTTTCCCGGCGAATTACTTTCTTCCTTCTTCTCGGTGGTCCATGATAGATTATGCCAAAAATGTATGTCCGTAATAAGAATGCTTAAACTGATTTTTGGGTAACCAAAGTTTGTTTGTTTTATGGCGCAAGAGCATCTGGGCTATACTGCGCCAAAGTTTAAGAAACGCTGATTTAGAGCATATTTTTTACGTACAATAAATACATCCTCGGTAACTTGATTTTGATTGACTTAAGAAATTTCGTGAATAATTTTGTATTCATAGTATAACACTGAGAATTATATTTTTCCAGTAGCATTTGAGTTGACGCTCAATCTTCAACTCACCGGGCCGCCAAAAAATTGGGTCCTGGACATTTGTCCTCTTTGCCTATGCTATGATTTATCCCCATGCTTGAGCGCTCATATGAATAATTTTAGGTGTGGGGCGGGGAGGCTGAGAAAATTATGACTTTCTCAAGTTTAGTGAATATACAAGATATTTAAATGCTACAAAAATAATTGATACTGCTTGACTATTAGTAATAAAATAAAAAATGCTGTATTTTAAAATTCACTTGTAAAACTTTTGAAAGTAAATGCGTAGCAGAATCGGGCACATCAAATTTTTGAACGGATGGGGCCTGCCCCCTGCCCCCCATATGGTCGCCCATGGCCCTGTGTAATGCTTGTGGTGATTATGGTCGCGTTTGGCATCTACGCAAATGCAACCTTTGTCAAAAGGGACTGAGGGCGAAGCTACAAGCTGCTAATATTACTAAATAAAAAAGCGTTAATGGAAAATTTTCTACAATATTATAATAAACATTAATAAATAATTTATACGAATAATACTTTAGAGGTAAATTTTGAAAGGTGGGACTGAGGGACATACACGCCTTCTGCAACTTAAAAATCAAAAGTCATTCAAATTGATTGCTCATAGAAATCACATTACACATTATTGTATTGTGTCATTAGTGTATGTGTATATTTTTTTTCCACAACAAGGCATGAAATCATTAGAAAGACGTATTCGCCCCTGGAATGGGAATTTAGAATCAGAGATGCGCAGAATTATTCTTTTTTTGTGAGCATTCCGTCGTTCTCGTTCTTTAAAATGAATGCATTCTTTGTGGACTCGTTCCAAATCTTCCAAAGAGATTCGATTTACAGAACTTACTTTAGGAAAATAGATCATTTTGAGGCATTTGCTGGTTGAGAACAAGAAGAACCGTTCTTTTAAATAGGATGTCTGGCCATATGAAAGACATATAAAAGTCAGGGAAGTTTTTTTCTGACCGGAAGAGCCAGGAAAATTTAAAGTTCAAAGGTTAAGTCTGGAAAAATTGGAGTGCAAAGGTTTAAATCTGGAACATTTAAAATTTAGTGCTTTAATAATTAACCTCTTAAAATATTTTTCTTAATTATGCTTTTTGAATTGCATTACAAACTGAAAATTTTGAAAAATTGAATATTTTGACTAAATCCCTTCAAAAAATAAATTTTTACACAAAACAAATCAATAATTTATATAAAAATATTAAAGGCCCATATTTCTGAAGAGAAAAGTTTATCAAACTTGAAATAATTCGGAACAAAAAAAAAGTGTTTTTAGCCAAATTTAGATTACTACGTTTACACATACACATATGTGTCCAAAACCACAAGGTTAATCATGCTACAAAGGACCGCATGAATCATGGAGGAGTTGCCGGTCTTTTGTAACAATACGGTGAATGCAATCGAAAGACTTGATGATAGTTCGCTTTGATCTGCCCACAGTAAGAATCACCCAGTAACAACTTAAAGGAACCAGGGATTACAGCGCCGCCTATGGCAACCACCTTTCCCAATCCCTCCCACCCCGCTCACTTCCTACTCTAACTTAAAGGAACGACGCCGTGTGTAGTAGCTCCTTTTGTCTTACGAGCTCTATTCGCTGCTTTTTAATCATTAGGTGAATGACGAAATCAGAGAAGAAATAAGCAGAAAAATATGTTGCCTCTGTCAGTTTCAAGGGCATTTTTTTTTAACATGCACTTGAACATTATATTGAAGTTTAGTGACAACGTAGTTACTTTTTCACTTTGTCCCATTTTTAAATACGATGAGATACTACCAAATCCAGTGGCGTACTAATAACCTCCTGCAAGGCGGGGGCGGGCACTTTTGTCTTCGTTTATTTTCCATAAAATTTATAAGCAAAAAAAAATAATAACATATTTTTTAGTTAATAAGGATTTTTTTTAATCTTTAGGTAAAATATAAAGTAAAATAAACGGTTTCCAACTGTGGCAAACTCATTACGCGTATTTACTTTAGCTGTTTTCATTGCCTTTAAAACTGAACTCAACATCCGAAAATTATAAAATCTAGTTGTTTGTTTGTTTGTTTGGCTTTTTTATGGCGCAAGAGCATCTGGGCTATACTGCGCCAAACATGGTAAAATCAAAGACTGTAGTAAAAACCAGTACTTTTTAAAAATTTAAAAACGTGCGTATGGTCAGCATGGTCATTTAAAATGTTATAGAGTGAAAAAAAAAAAATCTAGATGAGTTTCGAAGTTATAGTATACGCTTTGCGTCAGAACACTGCATCATGAAACGGTGACTAATAGACATGTGTTCTGTTTAAAATATTGGAATGCGTCGCCGGTTAATTTCTTATAGAAGACACAACAATATTTTATATATATGTTGGAGGGTTAGACCGTAATCATAACGTTAATCATAGACCATTATGCATTGCCTTCATCGACTACGAAAAACTTTTGACTCAATTTTCAAACCATATATTTTAAATGCACTAGGTAACCAAGGTGTGAACCCAGCTTATGTTAGCTTACTCCAGTCCATATATGATAAAGCAAAAGCGACTATATCTATAAACAAACACAAAGTTGAAATTGACCTAGGGAAAGGTATACGACAGGGAGATACAATCTCTCCCATACTCTTTTCAGCTTGCCTTGGGGAAGTTTTTCGTAAATTAGACTGGGATCAAAAGGGCTTAAAAATCAACGGAGCGTATTTAAACCATCTAAGATTCTCCGACGACATCGTGTTTTCGCAAAAGATCCAGAAGAGCTCCAAAGACTCATTGAAGATCTCAGAATGAAAGGAGAAACATCTGGCTTAAAAATCAACTTGAAGAAAAGCATGATCATGTTTAATAAGTTTATACAAACTAAGAAAATCTTTGTTTTGGGAGAAGAAATACAGCAAGCTGAAAATTATATTTACCTTGGTCAACAAATTACGATGAAAGGCGACATAAATCAAGAGATCGAACGTCGTATCAAGCTTAGCTGGCAAGCATTCTACCGGCTACAAATAATTTTTAAAAAAAAGCTCCCTATTTCTTTACAGAGGAAAGTTTTCGATCAATGCATCCTACCTGTTCTGACTTATGGTAGTGAGACATGGACATTGACTGCCAAAGGTATCCAAAAGTTACGAGTGGTACAAAGGAACATGGAACGGCAGATGCTTGGTATCACGCGACGAGATCGAAAGACCTTCAGTTGGATAAGAGATCAAACAAAAGTTTGTGATATCATTGCGAAGGTAAAAAGTTTGAAATGGAAGTGGGCAGCCCATATTGCTAGAAGAACTGACAACAGATGGACCAAAAACATCCCAGAATGGATCCCACTGGACACCACACGCCCAAGGAAAAGGCCAAAGACGAGATGGGTGGATGAAATAATTAAATATATTGGGCACAAGTGGCAGCAAAATGCACAAGATCGACTTCGTTGGAAAGATGCAGAGGAGGCCTTTATCCTGCAGTGGATTGACAACGGCTGAAATGATGATGATATATATAGGAAGGAGACCCACACGCTGAACGTATGTGACGATGTGTGGAACCGGCCAGGCCAGTAACCTAGTGTCCTACCCCGCCTTCAAGTGGTGCAGGCTGAGCTTTCTATTTATGTGGCAAATTAATATTTGCTGCACGGATAGAAAGGCGGAAGGGGAGGGCTAATTCACCAACCCGTCTAGCCAGCGTGGTGAAATTATGGCTAATTCCTCCATTATGTTGACACACCAGAAACCATGGCCCCTAGTCTCCAGGTGCTGGAGTGCTCCTGATCAAGGCAGCGGTCAGTGTGGCATGAAAGCAGGGGGTGCTAAGAATCACTGGAATGGCCCAGGCTGCCGTTTGTTATTGACCTTGGCAACGTATAATGGACGATCCCTTGCTTCTGAAGCAAAACTTCAGGAATTGGAAGAAGAACTTGACAAGATCAAATGGGACATTGTAGGACTCAGTGAAGTTAGAAGAAAAGGTGAAGAGTTGGTGGAACTTAAAAGTGGACATTTGTTTTATTATAGAGGAACGGAAACTGGAAGAACAAGTGGTGTTGGCTTCTTAATCAACAAAAGAATTAAAGACTGTCTTCTGGAAGTTGAAAGTACATCAGATCGAGCAGCGAGGCTCGTTGTTCAACTAACCCAGCGATACCAACTTCAAATAGTACAGGTATATGCACCAACATCAAGCCATACCGACGAAGAGGTTGAAGAATTTTATGAAGAAATCAAAGAGTTACACACCAAAGGGAAACAACATATCAAGCTCATCATGGGGGATTTCAATGCAAGAATTGGACAACAGGAACAAGGAGAGACATCGGTTGGTAAATACGGATATGGGGAAAGGAATGT
>QLNU02015359.1:30817663-30839540 GCA_006491805.2 Dysdera silvatica | reverse complement strand
TGGCGCAGATGTTAGCACTCTCGATTAGTAAACCTCGTTCTGGATTCGATCCGACCGTTAGTTTCCGATGGACCAGGTAAGTTGAAACTTGTACGACTATCGAAGGAAATTGTTTCGAAGATGGGCCAGAAATCCAGTAAACGTTCCAGCCCTCTTGTTCAAGAATCGGAATCGCCTCCTGCTCGCTGCCAAAAAAGAAGGAAAATAAAGGTTAGACAATATATATATTTTTTATTTTATCTCTATTTACCTTCATTCTGAGCCCTTCATATTGCGGTCCTATCAAATGTCCAAAATCCTACACAATATCTGTTTTAGAAAATTTGCATATCTCTGAGCTGTGTATAGGTCTTAATAAATAAATAAAAAACATTTTTTAGCCTTAGTTCAATAGTTTTCAGAAGAATTATTTTTTAAATGTAAAATTAGTATTCAACGTACAACTAAAAATAAATTAAAAATATTATTCAATATTATTTTATTTTTAAATTAAAATTATGAAAATGAGGCATTAGGCTATGTAAAATTCCGGGAGTGGGAAGCAGTCCGTTAAAGTATCAACAAATAAATACTTTATTCAGTTATTTTGGGAAAGTTGGAAGTATAAAAGGCAATCAGAGTTCTTCAAAATATTTTACCTTGATAAATCTATTTACGAAATTAAAATTGCTTCTTCTGTTTGGATATATATATATATATATATATATATATATAAATTCAAAATAATATTATTATTTTAAACATTTGCAATTATCAATAAATTGTGTAAAAAAAAACTATCATTTTAAAATTTTGATTTTAAAGAAATTTCGAATGAATTTTTATCTTAAATTTAATGCAAACAGTAAAAAAATAATATCGTTATTTCCCAAATAAATAAAAGTAGACAACTTTTCGTAATTTGAATGACGGTGACTTCATATTCACAAACTTTTGCCTTTCAAACTTTCTTGAGTCAACGTTCCTTAAAAATTATTATCATTAAAGTTTTGAATAAGTGTTATATTTATATAATAATGCTTTTTATACTAATTTAGAAAACTTAAAATAATATTATCATTAACCTATTTTACTAAAGTATACGAAATGCTTTGCACTTTGCTAGTCCTTAAGTTGATATCAATAATATTCGGGTATACCTTTCCACATAAATTGATAAAATGGTTCTGTATTAAATTTCTATATTAATTATATCAACCTTCGTTAAGAGTTTTACCCTGGAAGAGCTCTTGAAATAATTTTCGGGTTTTTGCAAACCACTGGAGATTCTATTAATTGGGAGATTCCACAATAACTGCTATTTAGACCCTGGTTTAAATCAACACATTTTCTCAAGAGTTGTTCCAAGCACTGCTATTGCTTTAAGCTTTAAATAACAGTTGTTGATATAAACGCAGCTAACTATATGGGTGGGATTCATAAGTTCCCTTCCCCCTATTATTATAATTATGTGTTCCAGAGGAACTCGGGAACATCATGGAAACACTGTGAAGAAGACTTGCACTATACACCCCCCCCCACCCCCCACGAATTTTCCAACTGTGCGTCACAATTTTCAGACAGAGACGTAGTAGAAGTTTGACAGTATTTAAATTTCCCGCCACGATAACGAGTCAAACGGTTTTTTTTCCCCCGTCTTTCCCTACATTTTTCCTCCATGAACTTACATCTAAAGGTAGTTATTTTTATATTTTTTTGGAATTAATTAAATTTTAATATGAAACTGGTTTTTCATACTGGTGGGTTGCAGGAATTTATTCAAAGGTTAAAGAAACCGTCAACTTAAAGTTGAAAATTAGCTGCATGATGCCTGTCGTCTTGTACAGCTTGTGCAACTTCCCCGAGTCTTGAATTAAAAAATATGTTTATGAAATCAATGGACTTTATTTCGGGTAAACATATACATTTTTAAATGTGTAGAGCTAGAGATGTAAAAAAACCAAAAACCTGGGAATTTTGGATCCATTGGAAACTTTGATGGGAAGAAACCAAAATAGCTAGAATACAGGAGGTAGTCCTTTCTTCCTATTGGTCGATTCGACACAATCGACCAATAGGAAGAAAGGTGAGGATGGCAATACCTCCTTTATTCTAGCTATCTTGGTTTCTTCCCATCAAAGTTTCCAATGTGTCCAAAATTCCCGGGTTTTTTACACCTCTATGTAGAGTTGATGCCGCAGGTAAACCTGTAGATTTAAGAAACAGTTAATATTAAATTTGGGATGTTTAAGTAACGAAACACAGCGATTCATTAATTATCCGCCTGGGCAGAAATGGGTAAAGATATAATCCGACGAAGCATTTATTTATGTACTGAATTATTATTTTCTTGTTCTAGATATCAGAGGCACGAGCTTGGCGGAACTATTGGGGGTACACTGAGCAAAAAAAAACCGCGTGTGCAGCCGAGCAATTTAACCAAAGACATAAAAAATGTAAAAACTAACAATTAATATATTTTGTACGTTACGTCTTTCACTCACAACTATATTCTATATTTTTTTAATTATTGTTCGTCAATTTTAGTAGGGCCTGGCCGCCCTCTAATGTTTTTATTTGGGGGGGCAAAGGGACCTGAGGTCCATGAAGTTGGTGCCCCTATTTAAAGTGGCAGAGAGGAAAAGTGTTCGTCTACTGTCTCGTAATTCCGGGTTCAACTCCCGAGGTTTAGGTTTCTTGTAAAACCCTTCCAAGTCCTTGTAAACTCCTTCTCTTGTAAGTCCCTCGCTTCGGTAAGTTCCGGATCAGATTCATACGGTTTAAAAAGTAAAGCTAGCTTAGAAGTTTTCAATTTTTTTGACCCACGACTCGCTTAATCCGAAAAAGTGTCCCTCAGCATCTCGTTCCCTGTAGACAATCAGTAGGCTCTATAAATAACACACTCAGTGTTTTTAACAGTAGAAACCCGGTCATCCGAACTTCGGTTTACCGAAATCATCTTCTATACAATTTATTCTTTAATTATTGTTTTTTAAGTGGACCCTCGTTCGATGTTTTTTGGCAAAAATGTTCACATAGTGGAAATCGTTTATAACGAACCCCGGTTATCCGAATCTCGCTTAAACGAAATAATCTTCTGTACTATTTTTTTACTTATGTTTTTAAGTGGACACTCAATATAAAAATAGTACAGAAGCTTATTTCGGTTAAGCGAAATTCGGATAACCGGGTTCTTTATGAACGATTTCCACTATGTTAGCGTTTTTGCCAAAAAATATTGAACGAGTGTCCACTTAAAAAACAATAATTAAAAAATAAATTGCATAGAAGGTCATTTCGGTTAAGCGATGTTCTGATGACCTGGATTCTACTTTTAAAAAATTGAGTATATTATTTATATAACCTACTGATTATTTACAGTGGGGCGAAATGCAGGGGCGGACTGGGTCCTCTCAAAGGGCGCATACCTTGGATTTTCGGAGGGCGCATCGGTCGGGGTGGACGGTGGGCCGGCGGCCCAGTCCGCCCCCTGATCTTGATCATTCGGAGAGCACAATGAAAGAAAGAACATACTTTCTTTAAACTCTATAAGCTGCATAAATCGCACTTAATAGTATTAATGCAAATGAACTAATAAATACATATACACAAATGTATTAGTATTGAATATGTAAAGGTAGTTTCCCTTTTAAATAATTTAATCTTAATAAATTCTCGTAAAAAGCTGGAGGCGGGTAATTTTCATAAACCTTTCCTCGACCTAAGCAAAAATTAACCTCGCTGCGATTATTCATAATCGATGTAGACAAGGTTGAATCGATGTCGATAAAATAAAATCCCTTAATCTTAATCGCTACTGGAAAAAGAATTGTTTCATTTGATTTCCTTTTCAAATAATGTGGCCATTGTTAAAATTAATTGGCAACATTATTTGAAAAGAAACGATAGTGTTTTTTTAAAACTAAATAAACACATTGTGCAACTACTGAATCTGATAAATAACAATTCAATTAATAATTAATTAGAATTTGAAATGAAAACATGCATATATTTAATAAAAGATTTTTTTTTTTTTTGGTCGCAAGGACCTCCTATTTTCCGAGAGTTTTGAAACTTTCCTAGCTAATCTAGGAAATCAAACCCTAGAATACGGATCAGTAGAAAAACAGCAAGCGCTCTCTACTAGCAGGAGTCAAACCCGCATTTTCTGCGCGGTAAACGAACCTTCTACATTGCCTGTACGCAACCGTACGCCATATTTAATCGAAGGTTCAGAGAGGAAAAAAAGAGGACTCGGGTAATCCGATTTTAATACAGCATAGGTGAATCCAGAGAGGGATTTTGGAGGTAGGGGATCCACTCATAACGAACCCTCATTTAACGAGTTTCCGGATATAGCGAGGAAAAAATGGATTTTGTCTAGTATAATGTTTAAGCGCAATAAAATCTAACTGCTTTTAGGGAACAAGTCTTTTTTAGAACCCGAATTTAGTGAGCAATTAAAAAAAGAAAATTAAAGTTTTTATAAAAATTCCGTCGTTATATGTGGTTGGTCGTTATAATCTGCGCTCGTTATAACCGATTTCCACTGCACTTTTATGGATTTGGGAGGGGAAATTTTCCTGGTGCCCACCCCGGGGGTTCCGCCACTGAATACAGAAACCTTTTTCCATTACGTCTGTATAATTAGCGACTATTTCCATTTAATAACAGTGTCCTGGCAAATACTTCATTTCATGCCAGTATCCAGAGGGAAGGATCTTAGGGACCGGTCCCCCTCTCAAAACTAAATTTTTAATGGGACTTGGCTACGGCCTTGCATGCTGTGATTGTATCGATACATGCTGTAAAAATTTATGAACCCCCCCTTGAAATTAAATCCTGGCTACGGTCTTGCTTCATATATAATTAAACGCATTTCGGTCGGCGTCTTTTTCTGTTTAACGGCATTTTTTCTTCCTCCCTTGTAAGACGTTAATAAGACAGTTACGGTTATTCCACTAATATAGCACGAACGCTTTATGTATTTAATAATATTTATAATATTAATATATGATGTATTTAATAAATTTATTATTGAAAGTGGAAAAAAATTCTTGTTTGAACAAACAAGGAGACATTAAATTTTGTTAAAACTTCTTTTTTATTTTCAAAATATTTCGACATCGCACTCTTTTTTTTTCGCCAATGGCGAAATTTTTGGAGATTTGGCGAACATGAGTAATCGCCAACTCTTAGCCAATTAACTGTGACCGGACTAGCCCCTCTCTCTGTCAACCTATGTTCAACTAGATTTACTGTGAGCATAATTTAACATACTTATAGACTACAAATTTGAGTTTATGTATTCACTGAACTATGACTTCTGTTCTACTCCAGAAACATATATTGCCCGCACCCCCTCCCCGCCGTCTCTTCACAGGCGGGCTAGGGCACTCAAAACAGAAAGATTATTTCTGTAACCTTTTTACGTGCCTTAGGCTTAGGTTTCTTAAAATCCTTTGCTCTTTAACTTCTTGCACCCACGGCTTCCCTGCACCTAAGGGTGCGTATAGACATATAACAGAACATCGTCATGTAACATCCCATGTTATGCGATGATGTTATGGGGTGAACATGGTCGCGTATCATCAGTGCATAACATCACCCCGTCCCATCAGTTCATCCCGATATCCGGTCTGCACTGATAAAGCGATGTTGTGCGCAAACTGGTCCAAATACACGAACATTGGGTGCAACATAGCCTTGTAACATGCCTTTGAAAGGACGGGGAAAAACGGATAGCTGGTGGGACTCAGATATGTTATGACGTTCTGTTACGGAGTGCGGTCCAGACTTGATACGCGACGGTGTTACGATACGGTGTTCTGTTGCATGTGTGGACGCGGCCTTACAATACACAACCATTTCTCTTAGCTCCTACGATGGCTCAACAGTAACGCGTTTGACTGTTACGCGAATAAGCTGGATTCGATTCCGATACGTACGTAGCTAGCCCAGAAGTGGTGTAGTAGTAAAGCATTCATCTGGCGTTAGATTATCCTGGGTTCGATTCCCAATTGTGCCAAAAAAGGAACGCTTGCCGACTAACTGTCCATAGCAGTTCGGGGATTTGTTCTCTTGTGCTTAAAGCTAGGTTTACATTCAGCCATTGCTCCTCGCGCTGCTGTATTTACACCCCAAAATACTTTTGTGGCAGCATCAAAGGCAGCGAATGTTTACATTGCCGCCCCATACATACTTCGCATTCAACCTTGGACAATGGAGGGCATAGAATTAGTTGCAGCTTCAGCTGCCGGTCCTTTGACTTCCGCACAAAAACAGCCAACGAAGGGAGCGGCAGGGGCATGGTCAGCGCAAGTGACATGTTTATATACTCGAGCTGCCCACTTTCATGCTCACTTCCCTGCTCACTGCCAGGAAAGTGGGCTGAATGTAAACGAGGCTTTAAAGGTTCGGATTCCTCAGAAAACTGTAGGTCATGGCCCTTGATGTCCTTGCGTCGTAAAACCTAAACAAATAAACGTACCAAACTTCGTTATTAGTATTACAGATCCACAGTTCAGGGTCTGGTTCCCATTGCGATGAATGTTCGTATTCCCCGGAAAACTCTGGGCTTTGGCGCGCATGACCTTAAGTCACCTTGCGCCATAAAACAGACAATCGTAAACGTGATCTTCTTCTCTTTCAAGTTTTGCTTTCGAATTTCTGACCATCCTGTGACGTCATCCATTCATTGCAAGGCCGAGGTCTTTTCGTGAGCTAATTTTTGCTGGCAACAACGATCAAGTGTTTTCGTTATAAATAATTCAGAAAAATCGATTAACATCGAATAATCGTAACATAAAACAACGCGTTCTGCGCATTGACTCATTTAATTCAGGGGTCTTCAACCTCTTTCAGTCCAAAGGCCAATTTTGTTTATTCTTGTAGGCCCGCAGGACGCAGTACTGTATCAGCAATATCGAGACTGAACCAAGGCGATTCGAGCACCCCCCCCTCCCGATCAGCCTTAATTGATATGTTTTCCTTAGGCCTCTATATTGCGTGCCCACCCACCCAAAAGTATTTTCTGCATCCGCCTCTGGGACTATATATATCATCATCATCATCATCATATTCAACCATTATCTATCCACTGCTGGATGAAGGTCTCTCCAAATGCTTTCCACACAAGTCTATCCTGAGCAATTCGCTTCCACGTCACCCCAACCTGTTTTCTTATTTCATCCACCCATCTAGTTTGAGGACGTTTTCTAGGTCTTCGGTGGTCTCTTGGAATCCAGTTCAGAATTTCTGTTGTCCATCGTTGATCAGTTCTTCTTGCAATATGCCCAGCCCATCGCCATTTCAGCCCTTTTACTTTAACAATGATGTCCTCTACTCTAGTTTGCTCTCTCACCCAAGTGTTTCTTTTTCGATCTCTCCTAGTTATTCCAAGCATGCACCTCTCCATGCTCCTTTGCGTTGTCTGTAACTTTCGTATTGCTCCAACTGTTAGACTCCATGTCTCTGATCCATAAGAGAGGACTGGCAATACACACTGGTTGAAGACCTTTCTTTTTAGACACAAAGGCAATTTCCCCTTCAGGATAAAACTGTTTCTTCCAAATGCACTCCAGCCAAGTTTAATACGTCTGTTGAGTTCTTTCATAATGTTGCCATCCATTGAAATCAGCTGGCCAAGGTAAATATATGAATCAGCAATTTCTAGCTCAATGTTGTCAACTTGTATTTTTGTTTCCTCTACGAAATTATTGAACATGATCTTAGTTTTTTGTAGGTTCATCTTGAGTCCAACTTCTTTACTTCTAGTTGAGAGCTCCTGTACCATGTCTTGGAGTTCTAATGGGTTCGTTGAAAAAATAACAATGTCATCAGCAAACCGCAAATGATTTAAATATTCACCATTTATTTTTATTCCCTTGTTATTCCAATTTATCTGCTGAAAAATCATCTGTAAAGCTGAAGTAAAAAGTTTTGGAGAAATGGTATCTCCCTGCCTCACCCCTTTGCCAAGTTTGATAGTTTTGGTATCTTTATGTAACCGAAATTTTGCACTTGCATTTTTATACACACGTTTCACCATGTCAATGTACACATCCTCAATGTCTGTTGATCTTAAAGAGTTGATGACTGCTGATGTTTTAATAGAGTCAAAGGCCTTCTCATAGTCAATAAATGCCACACACAATGGAAGTTCATATTCATGTGTTCTTTCAATTAATTCTCTTAATACTTGAATATGGTCCACTGTACTGAATCCACTTCGAAATCCAGCTTGTTCTCTTGGTTGAGCTGCATCTAATTTTTTCTGCAGGCGATGTGTTAGCACTTTTGTGAAGATTTTATAAATAGCAGGTAACAAGCTAATTGGTCGGTAATTTTTCAAATCCTCTTTATCACCTTTTTTATGCAAAAGAATTACTGTTGCAGAATCCCATTGGTTTGGTATGTTACCGCTGTTAAGACATTTGGTAAAGAATTTTGCAAGTATGTCTTCTACATATTCTCCAGCTTCTTTTAGGATATCTAATGTAATACCATCATCACCAGGGGCTCTTCCTTTCTTCATACTTTTTATTGCAAATGAAACTTCTTCTTTTAAGATTTTAGGAGCTGTTCCTTCGACTATTTCAATGTCTTCGTTTAATCCACTGTTACTTTCGTATAGATTTTTGTAGAATTCTTCAACTCTTCTAAGTATTTCTTCCCTATTTCTTGTTACGGTGCCATCCTCTCCTTTTAATGCAATGATGTGTTTCTTCCCAACAGATAAACTTCCTTTAACAACCCTAAGGCTCTTGTTATTTTCAATGGCTTTCCTTACTAGCTCACAGTTGAATTTTCTTATGTCTTCTTTCATGCTTTTGCGCAGAGTTTTACAAAGTTCTATGTACTCAATCCTGGAACTGGTATTTTGATTGTCCACCTTCATATCTCTTCGCCTTTTCATGAGCTGTTTCGTCTTCTCAGATAATTTGCTATTGTGCTTTTTACAGGTTACACCACCAATTTCCCCAGCAGTTTCAACTATTGTCTTAACAATGTTTTCATTTGCTTCTGAGATATCACTTTCATCAATAAGTCCTTCCAGTGCAGAAAAGCGATTTTTTAATTCCAACTTGAATGCCTCGGTATTTTCTTTTAATTTCTTTAAATCCACCCTCTTACTTACTTGTTTCCTAATGAGCTTCTGTCGTTCTAATTTAGTATTTAAGTGCACTTTACATCTCACCATTCGATGATCACTTCCAGTATTAAATCTGTTCAGTACGCTGCAATCTTCAATAATTGATTTCTTGTTTGCCAGGATATAGTCAATTTCACTAGTTCCCCCATTTGGGTGTTTCCATGTCCATTTTCTTTGCGGTTTCTTCTTGAAAAAGATAAGTATTAAGATATATATATATATGTGTGTGTGTGTAAATATATATTACAATGTAAAATATGTATGGAAGCAAAAAACATTTACAATACTTTTAGTTATTAATATGTAAAGCGAAATCAAACCTTTTAGCGAGATTTTTGGCACTGCTTATTTTCAATAATCCTGCTAATATCAGGTCTTATTTTTGATATTGCAATCCTAAGAGTGTTTCCAAGGTGGACGTCAGTTATTCTGGCATGGACGCCTATATGTAGAGGCAGAAGGGCTCCAGCCCCCTCCTAGCTGTTCAAAAATTCCCTATTTTTCCTGATTCTGCTGTGCATTTATTTTAAAAAAAATTTACAATCACATTTTAAAATAAGGTACTTTTTAGCTCATTACTAATTGTCAAGCAGTATCAATTATTTTTGTAGCATTTTAGCAGCGTATACAATCACTAAAATATTTGACAGCCTTGAAAAGGAGGTAATAATTTTTCTCAGTCCCCATAAGTACTCATATGGGCGCCCTGTATTCTGGTCTTAACTTTTCATTTATCAACTGCATTCTTGGAAACAGCTTTTATAGATGCATTGGCGTACGCAGGGAGGGGGCTGTACTTCTACCAGCAACGAAATTTTGCATATACATATGACATATGGAGTTGTAGCTCTGTAACCCCCCATATTGTAAGCTCAGTAACTCCCTTTATGAATTTTCTATGTCAGCCTATGCGCATATGTAAATGCTCCACAACAGTAGCATTTCCAGAGCATGCAGTCAGATAGTGGGGAAGATGTTCATATCAGCATATTTAGAATAGAATTTTTTGACGAGGCCTAATTATTAGCTACGAGGCGAAATTTTTAAATAATTAACGAAGTTAATTTTTTAAAAATAAATTCTGCATTGAAAATCGATAAAACTACACCTAGTGCCCATATACGCTAGAAAACTAAATCAAAATATGATTGAGGGAAACCTCGTGTTACTTTAGTCCTATAATGTTTTAAGATATTTATTACGAAATGTGAAAATGCCAACTGAATAAAATACACATATTTCGGACTTAGAGGGAGTAGGGACGTCATTCATGTGTAAAACAATTTGTATTTTTTCATGAGCTGGCCGGCCGCATAAAACATGTCGGCGGGCCGCGGGTTAAAAACCCTTGATTTAATTTGTTGGCGAATGTTTAGGGAAATTTTATGGCAATCGGCATTTTTAAATGTATGAAATTTTTTTTTCAGCGATTAGTGAGCTCCAACTGACAAATGAACAAATACAAGATCGTGCACAATGGCCGAGGGGGCGGGGACATTATGGAATATTTATTTATATACGCAGTAGCGCAGCGCGCGTTCAAAAATGGGTCACCTCCAGTTGTTCATTACTCTCATCCTGGAATAAAAAAAAAAAGTCACAATTCATAGTATATCATTATGATGATGGCAGTGATTATACTAAAAGCAGTTCACTTTATTTAATCTCTTAAAAGGAGACATGACCATTTCGATCAGTCAAACGTAACTTTTAAAGATACTAAAACTGTAATATATCTGATAATAACGTTCTATTCAATATATAAAATTACAAATCCTTTTATTTCTTTAATAACCTTTTTTTAAAATTTAAATGAACAGTTTAAATCAGGGCCGTTCCTGGATTGTTGGCCCCTCACGTGCAAAATTAGTATGCCGTCTTTATTAATTTAATAATTTTTAATTAAAAATTTGGTACTCCGTATTTACTTTTATATGTATGCGTAGTTTTAAACAGTTATTATGCAAAAAAATATTTTTAAATTTTTATTTTCAAAAAATAAAACGGATTTCTTGATATTTGATCCACAGACACTATAATAAACGGTTTGTAGCTGTGTTCGCTAGGTGCGGGTCACCTTTTGAACCCCACCCCACCATAAATGCTTCTGGTTCGAATGGTTTTTGACGCTTATATGCATAAGCATCTTTATCCAGATGATTATGCATATAAGCATCTGGATCATAGATGCTTATGTATATACGCATCTGGATCAAGACGATTATGTATACAAATATATGAATCGAGATGCTTATTTATATAAAAATCTGGTCAAGATGCTTATGCATATAAACACAAGCATTTTGATTATGCTTAGATACATAAGTCTCTTGATTCAGGTGTTTGTATACATAAGCACCTTGATTCAGATGTTTGTATGCATAAGCACCTTGATTTAAATGCTTATATACATAAGACTCTTGATTCAGATTCTTTTACACATAATTATCTTGATTCAGATTCTTTTACACATAATTATCTTGATTCAGATTCTTTTACGCATCATTATCTTGATTCAGATTCTTTTACACATAATTATCTTGATTCAGATTCTTTTACATATAATTATCTTGATTCAGATTCTTATATACATAAATACATCGATCCAGGTGCTTATATACCTAAGCATCTTGATTCTGATACTATATTAAATTGTCACTTTCGTGACAAAATTTTTGCCGATCGGGTAATGCATTTATATGCCTGAACGTTTCTTTCATCGATGATTCTCTAAGTTGCTAATCGATTCGTAACCGCATAGCTAATGTTCCGCGTCGCCTGTTTTTGACTTATATTTTTTGGATTGCTTTTTGGCATATTAAGTTTAAGGCATGAGGCCAGGAGTTCGTAAACTTGAACTCACTTCCATTATAACCCGTAAGTAACTCTTATTTCTGTGTTGGGAATGACGCCAAGTTTGGACAAATTTTTTTCTCCAGGCAATTATTTTCAAAAGTCGTTTACGTTTCACTCCAATTGGTCGCACGAAGCTCAAAAAGCACTAATCCAAGTCAATAAAAGAAGTCAGTCAGTCAGAAAAGATGAGAAAATTTCACCGAATTTTCACATTCAGATAACCAGAAGATTTTAAAGCTTATTATTGCATTAACTTGATTGCTTTAGAAACGCTAGAAAAATACCTATCGTGAGAACTGTCAGGGCGAGTTTCGTCGGACAATTTTTTTCTCTTATGTTCGTTTTTTTAGGAAACCAACCTTGAAATGTTTATTCGTTTTATCGTTAAATGTTTCATCGTTAGGCCCCAGCAACGCCACCTATATTACAATCTAGGTGGCGTTTTTCCAGTCGCTAGAAAACGTGTATTATTAGTTAAAGTAATTAAGAGTATTGAAATTTATTAAAATATTAGCTATAAGAATTAATGGTAAAATAATTTAAAATCTGTTCTAGATTTTCTTTTCTACGGGCCATTTAAGTATTACGTAAGCACATTTTTGGCCATTTTATACTCCCCCTCCCCCTTGTAAGAAAAAATAAGCAAATGTCTGACCCCCCCCCCTTCATGCTTCCGTAAGGTTTCAGTTCGCTAATTGGTTTGTACAAGTCTTTGAAAAAAGATTGCAGTGTGTATAATGCAAATTATAATAATTAATTTCGTTTTTTTTTTGTAATATTGAGTATCCATTTGTAAGTTTGTTATAATATTAAACGCTTATTTATAAATAGAGAGTAATCACAATAAATTATCGCATTTAAAAAATTTTAACACGCTGTTAATTGCTATTTTTTTGGCACAAGAAAGTATTTTGTTACATTTTTATTGTTAATATTTCTTACATTGTAAGCAACTAGTGTAATATATAAGAAATGGATTTAATAAAATACATTTATTAAAAATAATACATTTATGATAATTTAAAAATATTAGGGGGCCACGGGAAGCAGGGGGGAGGGGGGCTCCCGAGCTTAAAAAGGTTGAGAGCCACCGGTTTAACATTGAGATATGTAATTGCGATTACGTTTATTCATTCATTCAATTCCTTCTATTAGCTCACACTCTCCCTATATATATATATATCTTGTTCAAATTTTCAATCGTTAATAAAATACTTTCTATCCATCCAATCAAGTTCAAATAAATTTTTTTAAACTTGTAGTGGATGACACTTGATGTTAATACAGTTTTTTCAAATATTAATTCATTAATTAAATTTAAATGATTTTTTTTTTGCTTTCCTTTGGTGTATTTGGCGATTAATGCTTGCCGCCAATTACAGCCAAATGTCGCCAAAATTGCTTTTCGCAATTTTTCCCTTTCTTCCCTTTTATTTGAGCAGCGCATTGAAGGAATTGACTTTAAAAAAAAATTTTTTTATTATACTTGTTTATATTTGATATCTTACTAGCAGTGTGTCATGCATCAAAGTATTGCAGTTCTGTTAGGGCAGTTGTCAATTTGTGATTATGTGTTAGTACTATTATTTTTTGTGTCTTATGTAAGTATGGTTCATGACCCGTTGTCAGTAAAAATAAGCAAGTGTCAAACCCCCATCCCCAAAGATGCTTACGTAATACTTGAACGGCCGCTAGGTGGCGTGTTTCAAGCAACCATCTCTGTTCTTCATCGGGAATCGAGTGAAGGAAACTTCCAGAAAATATGGGTTGTTGCCATTTTAGGTTATTGTTGATTATCTGGTAACTATTGATGGAAAATATCAAGGAAGCCAAGAATAAAGGGAAAAGTTGAAAGAATGACCTTTATCAATGAAACACTGGCGTATGCAGTGGGGTATTTATCGGGTTGTACCCCCATTGGGATGAAATTTTGTGTACATATGAATATCTGGAGTTGTACCTCTAAACGCCACCTCCCCGCATTATAAGCAAGTAACCAGGAGCGCAGAGAGCTAACACGAACCTCCCAGGCTCACTTCGTTGGGTTCCCATGACCGACCCCTTCCCTGAACAATGGCGTAGTTTTTTCTTTTTGGGGAGGGGGTTGAACCCCCCCCCAATAAAAAAAAGTGTGAGATAAGAACGCTTTTTTTTTGTACTTACTTATTACTTAATTATTTTACAAGATCACTGTATATATGTACTGATACGTAAGACCGTGGCTTGGAAAATTCTCGGGGGCACATTATTATTTTTTCATTTTTAAATAAGAAAGCAAAAATGTCGTATTAAAAATATTTTGGGGGCAGGGCCGGGTATAGGTCCTTGACATGCGGGCCTCTAGATTTCACGCGGGGCCTCGGGATGCAGGCCCTGATGCCTCCCCTCTCCGCGGCCCTGCCTGTAACCTCCCTTGATGAACTTTCTGTGTACGCCAATGCAGTGAAGGGTTTTTATAGATTTAATTTTTACACATTTTATGATATAGGGTACAAACTGTAAGAACTTCTGAATTACATTATATTATTTATAAGCGAATCGTGCTCCATTTTGTTCATTTTATATTGTTTTTCTCCATATTCTTTAAGATCAGGGGCGGACTGGGCCGCCAGCCAACCGGCTCCCCCCCCCCCTGGTCTTGTGCCCTCCGATAATTCAAGGTATACACCCTTTGAGAGAATCCAGTTCGCCCCTGTATATGATGCATATTTGAAGACAGAATTAATTTAAATCAAAGGGTCTTATACAATTTTCAAATTGTAATAAAAATTACTTGGAAAGAGATGATTTCATGCACCCACCTGAAATTCCTTACTACATCTATAAGCAGAGGTGGACCCAGAAAGGAATTAAGGGGGAAGTAAAATACAATACTCATAACGAGTCCGTATTTAATGTGTTTCTAGATATAGCAGGGAAATATTTTGTTTGGTATAATGATTAAACGCAGTACAATATAACCGTTTTTAGCGTACAAGTTTTTTTTTGGACCCCAGATTTAACGAGCACTTAAAAAGTAGTAAAATAGGACATCAGTCTATTTATAAAAATACCACCGTTATATGCGGTTGGTCGTTTTAATCGGCGCTCGTTATAACCGATTTCCACCGCATTTTTATGGATTTAGGGGGGAAATTTCTCTAATCCCCCCCATGGATTCACCACTGGTATAACTACAACCCACTATAGCAAGCTCTTAGAGCGTTGTAAAGAAGATAAAGAGCATGTCCGAAGTCAAAATAGAACCGGCGACCACTTTGTACCTGCCGGAACGCCATGCCGGATAAACTATCGGGACAGGCCAAACGATGCTGTTTTCTTCGTATATAAGTTTTGGGATATAGTGATAATAATGATGATGATTTATGATATTGGTGATGAAGTTCTTTGTTTCATAGGTCAGCCGGGAGAGGTCAAGGGATCAAAGGCGTGGCGTTTCAAATGGCATTTTGAACAACGTTTCGTGCACGCATAATTCTGAAACACCCACAAACTCTTTACCAAGAAGAAAACTCTCGCCTGACGTAGTGCCAATAACGGAGCCGGAATGGGATCGCGGGATGACGGTTGCGCTGCCACCATCTGGAAACAAAATCGATCCCAATGGAATCACCCCCGCCTCAAATCCAGGTACGTTCTTTCCTCATTTTAATGAAGAAATACTGGCCATTTCCTCTTCCGTTTGCAATTGGGATTCGTGTAGCTAAGGCAGTGCCGGATGGATGTATGTACAGGAAAAGTAGGCCCGAGACTAGGGCGCCACAGAGGTATTGAAGGGACCTGGTTCTATTTAAATTTAAGAAATCTATTTAAGAAAACATATATTTAAGAAAATATATTAAATTTAAGAAATCTATTTAAATCTTACAGTTTAATCTTGTTTATTTACAAGAGAATTTGTCATCGTTGATATACCTGAATACTTGAATTATATCATTCATTATTTATTCATCATATATTCATTATTTATTCATCATATATTCATTAGTTATTCATCATATATTCATTATTTATTCATCATATATTCATTATTTATTCATCATATATTCATTATTTATTCATCATATATTCATTATTTATTCATTATTTATTCATCATATATTCATTATTTATTCATCATATATTCATTATTTATTCATCATATATCCATTATTTATTCATCATATATTCATTATTTATTCATCATATATTCATTATTTATTCATCATATATTCATTATTTATTCATCGTTGAATACCTGAATACTGCAGATAATGAATTTTACAGAAAAAACTCATAATTTATTCACTAAATATCGCCAGGGCCACATTCTTTAGGGGCCCATTCCATTTTTCCATCCCAGGGCCCATAAAAACCTTAATTTTATACTGAGTCAAGGCAGCTACTTGTACTTAAGATGAAGTATTAAACACGTTTATCATGAAAAGTATGCAAATTCGGATGAGCAGTGCGATACGCACTTGCAAAGTAACGCACATAGGTAAACTGAGGTATAGTTCGTTCACGAAAAGTAGTCCGATGGTACCGTTAGAATTAACGGGAGCTAACATAACAAACGAACTAGCCGATTACAGCAGAGCGGAGGACGTCATTTCAGAATTAGGTTTTAGCGAATGTTCGTCTGCGCCAAAAATCAGTTATGAAATGACATTCTCCTCTCTGCTGTAATCGGCCAGGACGTTTATGACGTCAGCTCCCGTGAATTCTAACGGTACCATCGGACTACTTTTTGTGAACGAACTATAGGTAAGAGAGAGAGAGAGATGTATATGTGTATCATATTCCTCCGCGCAAGTCACTATGTTCAGCTGAATAATGTTAGTCCTGTTCATCTAATGCTGCTCGGTTGCACAAAGCATGGCCACCTCGTTAAAAATTGCGCATGAACAAACACGACGTCGCGTTTTAGTGGTTTTATTCCCGTATTTATCAACGGCGAATGAACAAATCCGAGTGTTGCAAGCACACGTTATGGAAAAGTGTCTGCATTAATTTTACAATGGCGAAGAAAATCAGTCTTTAAACAAAAAATAATTTAATTGAAGTAATTAATATAATTTAATCGAACCATGTAAGTTAGTTTATTAAATTAATTAAAGTAAACGAATTAATTTAATTGGAATTACTTAAGGTTATATGTAGATCATCCGTTTAGCATAAGCGTGGGCAGAAATTTCATAATGGGGGTTGCAGGCTCATAATGGGGGTTATAGAGCTACAACTCTATGTATATTTACATGTATATATACAAAATTTCATCAACCAGCCCCTGGGTACGCCACTGCCGCTTCTCAGGAACAGCGTAATTACCACGAAAGTATTTAACACACAGAACTTCAGTAAGCAATTCTTTGGAGAGAGTCGAAAAGAAGTAGAGGAAGGCTTCCCCCCCACACCCCAGACCAAACTTAAACCAGCGACTTCTTGGTTATAACCAATACTGTAGTCGCAAAATAAAAAGTATGGGAACGTTCCGATTGACCCCATGTAAATCAGGGAAGGTGGGGGGGGGACACTGCTTCAGATTTGCAAGGGAGGGTGAAGAAGCCACCTACATTTGTTTTTAATCTTATTTTACCATTTTATACCGGTTTAAAATTTTTTTAAACAATTTCTGAATTCCTTTTATTTATTCCTTAATTATTGAAATATTTTTGGTTGGTTGTTGAAAGTTCATTTCTGGCCGTTACAATGCGAGTTTAAATGTGTTGCTTTGTGTGGAGAAATAACAACTTTATCGATGTTAGTTAGTGCTGCAATCTTATGGTCACTTTCTCTAACGACCAGAATGCTTTAGGACATTTTTCCTAGCATTAATTAATACGAAAACACAAATTTTTTGCGTGGGAACGATCATCCCAGTTAAAAGTAAGTGTGGGAAGGCCGTTCCCATGCGTTCCCGCTCCACTACACCTCTGGTTATAACCCAAGTGTCTTACCAACTAGACCATCAAGACACAGCCAACGACACCTTGTCTTCGTACATGTTGAAGTTCTGGTTGTTGATAAATTGAATGTAGTTGACATGAAGCGAAGGCTGATAATAAATTCAAGCACGGTACATCCAGATGTAAATAACATTTATCGAACATTAAATGTTTAGAATAGTTAATTATGATGCCAAAAGATTAAATAGTTATAAAAATATTTAAAGAATTTAGTACGTTTTTTTTGGCAGGGCCCGGTGGGGCCCATGGGCCTCCTCGCGCACTCGCAACAAAATTATTCAATAAGTAAATAACAAATGCAAACTCTTTTTCTTTTAACAAATGCAAACTCTTTTTCTTTTAACAAATGCAAACCCTGTTTCTTTTAACAAATGCAAACTCTGTGGTCACAGGTAATAACTGGTGAAGTATAAAATCGCAATTTTTTGGGGCGGCACTTTTTTGCCTTAGAACTTTTTCTGTATATAAAGTTTTTGAAAAAAAAAATGTATTTGGCTGACATGAATGTGACTCGAATAACATTCTAAATTTTATGATTTGAAGAATAATTAATTTGCTGAAACCCTGTACACTGAAAGCACAGTGCACTTACTTTTGCCATTTTTTGACTTAACCATTTATTCAATGTGATCACAGATATATTATATGCATAATCATAATCAATAATTTACAGCCATTTTCAATGACGCCTAAGTTATAATTAAGAAAATATGTAATAAACTATTAAGTTATAATTAAAAACCTATGTTTCAAACTGACACTTTAAACTTTCCATTCAATTGTCAAAAAATGGAAAATTTGGAGGGCCTCCAATAATAAGGGGCCCAGGGTCGCGGCCCCGGAGGCCCGTGCGTTAATCAGGCCCTGGTTATAGGAATGATTTCTTTTATTTAATGACATTTTTGTTTATAATTTCAGGTAGATTCCATAACCGAACAACCCCGATGCAAAGTTTGTATAGAACTGATTCTTTTTCACAAAGTCTTCACAAGGACATGCAATATCCCGCCATAAACGTTAGTCGAAAATCACCCCCTTCTTCTCAGGAGGACTCCGCTCAAAACGATCCTTTCTACCAAAGTAGAAGAAGACGAAACCTTGCGTTCGATCCACGTCGAAGCTGCACATCAATTCGTCCCGATAGGATTTATCCAAATCAGACGCCTACCCTTCCAAAACAAAGTAAGTTTTGAACTCTATAATTTTACTCTATATAATTTTTATTATGGCCTAGTTCAGGGGTGGGGAACCCGCAGCCTTAAGGCCGTATGCGGCCTTTTGGACCCGTAAGTGTGGCCTTTTGGATGAATTCGAATTTTGCAAACCAAATCCTTTTATTTTTATAATGTTTTTGTTCATTTTTTTTTTTTTTTACCTAATTTTTATAATACTTAGAATGCAAAAATAGAGGAAATGTAGTAAGGATAATCTTACAATTCAATTTTTAGAATAAAGGTGCAAAGAAGTTAAAATATTCATCCAAAAACACGTTTTATTACATATTGCTAAAAAAACTATATCCACAGTAAAGATTTTTTGTTTGTTTGGCTTTTTTATGGCGCAAGAGCATCTGGGCTATACTGCGCCAGAAATCCACAGTAAAGAACGCCACAAAAGATATGTATGCGTTAATTAAAATTTTAGCTGTTTTGTGAGTAGTCCGATATCTTTGTATATACCCGATATACTGTATATAAAAAATATATACACACATCTTTTTGGATGTCCAATATCTACCATTTCTATTGGTTTCTCTCTTAAGGTGGGAGTATATTAGAAAGCGAATACGAACATTTTTGCCGAAAACATTGAACAAGTCTCTACTAAAATAATAATAATAATAATAAGTACAGTTGACCATTTCGGTACACGGAGTTGGAATAATCGGAGTTCGACTATATATGTGTTCAGTGGCGTAGCGTAGGAAAAAGGGGACTCGAGCCCCATCCCATTGGTAGTAAAATACATTGTTCCTTTTGACGCCAAATCACGTGATCTGTTAAAAATTACTTGAATCCCGTCCATGATTCTTGAATTGCTGCCCCCCGTATCTCATTGAAATTTCTTGAATACGGCCTTTCAGCACGTAAAGATTCCCCACCCACCCAGGGGCTCCGAGAGCCAAGGCAGGCCCCGACATGCAGCCCCCTGCCCCCTCCCCCCCCTCCCCCCCCTCTTCTTGTCGGCTATGCTCTGGCTAGTGTAAAATTAGACATTTCATCATTAAACTTTCGAAAACATATGAGTTGGATTGATATTAAGTTACCGTTCGATATCGATTATTAAAACGTCACTTATCGGAACCTCGTTTTTTCTACGCTGATTAGCGAGACACACAATAGGTTATTGGAAGCTATTTTCAAAACCAGTTTTTCCTATTTCTTCTACTATTACGTTCGATTATCGAAATATCGATTTCAGCCCCAATTAGCGTCAGTAATCGATATTCTATTGCAGTTGATTTCAGTTATGAAAGGAGATGGAATCGATATTTCCATCGTGAAAGGTAATTTATATTTTAGTATGCGTGTTTTGCTTTGATAATCAGACGTTTATCAAATTATTATAAGTAATAATCACAGGAGTTTTTTATCCCGGCCAAGGACATAGCCCGGATTTATTTTCCTTAAAATATTCATCATTTAACAATTGATGATGATCATCATTTAACAATTGGGGGGGAGGGAGGTCAAAATTTTTTACATCATATATTGATACAACCACAGGAGGCCGTGGTCTAAATATGGGCCGGTCCCTACCACTTTTATTTCAGGAACTGTAGCCAAACCCTTGAAGATTTTCAAAATGTGATACTGTAATCGATAGTTAGAACATGTCTGCTTCATAATACGATACAAAAATAAATTTTCTAAAAATAATGTTTTCTTTGAATTATTAATTAAATGTAAAAGTAAAATTGTTGACTTTTAAAAATGTGGTCTATAGAAGGGCTACCCTCAAAATATTGTAAAATACTAATTAAGAAAGAACATTGTATATGTGAAGACATTTTTTACTTCAGGTAAATGATTAATTGCGACGTTGAACTTGAAAAATACACTATAAAATAATAAAATAAAATGAATCTTTGGATACAATAAGTAAAAGCTTCATATTTTCGGATTGAAATATTTAAAAGCATGAAAAATTACTGGTAATAATAAACTTGCTAACAGCCTATTTACAAAAATCGCAAATATACACGTCTTGCACGTGCACACTCACTGCGAAAAGGGGGGCCGCGATGAAAAGAAGCAGACCTATGTATTTTAAGACTAAATTGTTTTGGTTTTTTTTTGCTTAAACAAATTTATTTTAAACTGTGTGTTTTGTAATCAATATAATTATAAAAAATATTAGTCTACATGTTCTGAATTGGACTACGAGCAGCGAAATATTTAATTTTCTCTAAGAGGACAGTTATATCCAAGGGTTTGATTGATTGATTGATTGTTTGGCTTTTTTATGGCGCAAGAGCATCTGGGCTATACTGCGCCAAAATATATACAAGGGTGCAGCCCTAAATGAAAATATTTTCTTGATCCTAATATTATAGGAGTTTTTCAACATCCTGGAGATAAAAATAAAACAAAATTAAGGAAGGGGGAGCAAGTAAAGTGCCCTTTTCGGATAGCAAGCCACTTCCCATGAAAAATCCACGCTGTGACTCTGGTTATATCCATAAGTTTTAGAAGCATTAGAGTATACAAAAAACAGAAAAAGGTCTAAATATAGGCTAGCCAATATTTAGACCTACTTATTTAGGTAGCCCATATTTAGACCATTTGCTTATTGACGATTAGATAGCCATTACTACGCAACTGTATTCGTTATACGATTTATGTGAAAATAAATTTAAAATGTCAGTAATATGGTGCATTTACCAAATTAATTCTTAGTTAAACATATTATTGTTAAGAAATTAACACATTTAAATACA